>OY101447.1:35780518-36380518 GCA_956483635.1 Panzeria rudis | reverse complement strand
TTAAATGTGCAACACAAATTTTTAACATTTATTTTCTGTCAACCGTTTATTGGTCCTTGGAACAGAAACAGTTCATACGAATATTGTTTTTCTCTTTGCTTTTTTTTTGTCAGTGAGGACTGAATTTCACTGTTTAAGAAATTTGTAACTTCGTCATTATTAATTGGCTTTTTGCAGTTTTTAGACAAATTTATTGCAAAGTTTTGTTGTAATTTCAAAACTTGCCAATACCATTCTATGGTACAAAAATTCCATACAAAGTCACATATGGGATGCCCACCGTCTGCGACAAGTAGCTTGACGTTGCTGCCACCGTTATTTATAGCAAAAACAAAGCAAACACATACATACATACATAAAAAACTACAAGCATACTATTTTTGTAAACTCACTGTACGATGTACAACATCTAAAAAAAAGTAACTAATTTTGACATCCAACCATGATAAATTTGAAATTTACATATGAACAATTACATTGACATATGAAATTTACCGGTCGTGAATCAGCTCTGGCGAGACAACATCAAGCGTCGTTGGCAATTACTTAGTAAATGCAACCAGGCCACTGTTCGCTTATTGTCCTTCGAGAGTTCTGCGTCTGACTTGGCACGTGTTAATGGTCTACCTCGACTAACTGTATTGCGATACTGTTTTTGTGGAACTGTTTTTAACTGGTGGAGATCATAAAAAATCTAGAAGTGCATATTAGTAGTTCCACTTCCTATACGACGGTATATGTAGGTCGCTTGGCAATTCCTGACGGAAGCTTCTATTTGTGGGATACCCTGGCAATTTGCGTGCTGCTCTGCCATCTTTTATTTTAAAACCCAAAACAATATGCAATTTACATGTTGAAATTTGCATGTGCAACAAATATGTTCCAAAGGATGAAACTCATAATTTTTTTTACGGTCGATCTACCGTTGGAAGGCTAATGGAAATTTATACATTATAATGCAAACTATTTCAATTATATTATCATCTCACCATCATGAAGAAATAAATTAGATATTCCCCTTTATTCTGTAACTATTTATCGACGTCACGTCAAGACAATACCAAAAAATTGGCAACTTTTCTACTCGTCATCGACAACAATTTACTATTACTAAAAGCCAGTTACTATTCTTTAAGGCATATAAAATTGGAAAAGGCTGTTAATAGTAGTACAATTTTGTCGACAGCGAGCAGACAAGTTCCAATTTTTTTTGGTATTGTCTTGACGTGAAGTCGACAAATAGTTACGGAATAAGGGGGATTATTATATATGTTGCCTTATGACTTATGGCGTTTTCTTTTCTACAAAAAAATGTTGCATTATTTGCACTTTTTAATAAAAATTTGCAATATAATAATTTTTCGAGGAAGTGAATTTATTAGAAACTATTGTATGATTCCTTACGAACGTAAATTTTTTCTTTAAAAGAATGCTAAATTATGATTTTTTTGATAAAGGGTAAAAAAATTTTACATTTTTTCTAGAAAAGAAAACGCCATTAGTGTAAATAGAAACCAAAAGCTTCAACAGCTCTAGGGTCTTATTTTTGTTGCGCCTGATGGTCCAGCGTTTCGTTATTCAATTATGTACGACTACTGCCCGTTATTATAAGTTGCCAATATCATAAGTTAGAATGTTGTCGAACAGATAATCAGTTTTTCATTATTACAAGTATAATTTGATCTAAAGGCAACATCATCTTACCTTTAATTTCAGCAGAAGCCTTATACATACATATTGTATATGGACTAGTTTTTTAAAATATTTAAATAAAAGATATCCAAAACAATTTCGGGCACAGTTTAAGGACCAGGGCTGGAAAATGTTTTCTTTTAATATTTTCGAAAGCTATAAAAATAAAGTTTACTTTTTGGGCCAAGACTATAGCAATTTATATACATATATATATGTATATATATACATATATATATATATATATATATATATATATATATATATATATATATATATATATATATATATATATATATATATATATATATATATATATATATATATATATATATATATATATATATATATATATATATATATATATATATATATATATATATATATATATATATTTATATATATATATATATATATATATATATATATATATATATATATATATATATATATATATATATATATATATATATATATATATATATATATATATATATACATACATACATATATATATATATATATATCTATATATATGTATATATATGTATATATATATATATATATATATATATATATATATATATATATATATATATATATATATATATATATATATATATATATATATATATATATATATATATATATATATATATATATATATATATATATATATATATATATATATATATATATATATATATATATATATATATATATGCATACATACATATATTTAACACAAAGACTTATCAAAAACAAAAGTATAATATAATTTTGAGACCAGCTTCTAAAAAATATGTATTTTTTTAATATTAGCAATTTATTTCAAAAATAAAATATATGAAGTCTTCTACATGAAATACATGAAGTCTTCTAGTGGACTTCACTAATGGCGTTTTCTTTTCTAAAAAAATTTAACATGCGTTTACATTTTATTTAAAAAATCGCAATTTAGCATTCCATTAAAACAAAAATTTATCTTCGTAAGGGATGATACAATAATTTCTAATAAGTTCATTTCTTCCAAAAATGATTATATTGAAAATTTTCATTGAAAAGTGCGAACAATGCAAAATTTTTTTGTAGAAAAGAGAACGCGATAACTCTTCTGTTTGTAACAATCTGTGGTTTGTAGAAATTTGCAGACTATTTTTGCCTTCGTGTTGGTGGAGTCCATCACCTTAACTACACATAAAAATATGTCATCATATGGAATAGAAAATATGTCGTGTTCAGTTAAACTTTTCCTTGTTTCTTGACCTTTTTTCATTGCTTCACCTTAAACAAGTCTTTCGATATGGGCAGGATCATCTGTTATTATGACTTTACAAAAAGAATACACTACCAAATATGGAAATAATTTTATTCATATGGGCAGGAACACTCGTTATTACAGTTTTAGAAATAATTCCACGGAAAACATCATGAAATAAAATGGAATATCCGCAAACTTAGATTGTACCAAACAAGTTACGGTAGTAGTAAGGTACCAAGAATATCTAAAATGATTTCAATCCCAATTCCGGAACATGAGAAGTTACTGGTTTCACCGCGATTTTCGAAAATTGAGTTTCTTATGTATGTATTTCTTTGTCTAGCGCGGATCCAGAGGAGAGGAAAAAGAATGAAATATACCTCATTTCTATGGAGTTCCTAAAAGAAATTTTACAAAATGGTACGTTTCATTTAAAAGTTTGCCACCCAAAAGCTCAAGCTGGATCCACGCCTGTTCTATGTAAGTATATGTATAAGCAACTCATAACTTTTGAATGTCTTAACCGATCCTAACTATTCTGAAGATTATGTCCAAACTTAGATATCGAGAGAACATGCTCCCATTTGACTTAAGAGATCTGGATATTTTTCGAAAATGAACTTTCGCTAATATTTTGTTTCTTAAATAAATTTCCTACCGACTTCTTAATCTAATCAGCTTTTAACCTTAAAAGCTGCGTCGGTTGCTGAAAGTTGGACTAAAACCGATTGATTCATTGGAGGCGTACCTATTGCTGCTAAAAATTTCCGAAAAAGGGTTATTCTGTAATTATGTACATACTTCAAAATCGCTGTCAAATTATATTTTATGTTTTCCATATTTTTATTATGAAAAGGATTTTCTCCGATCAATTCCTAATTCCTAACACATATTTCGGAATTTCCAATTTTTTTTTATATATAAAAATATTTTTCAGTACTTTTCAATATCTTTTGATATTGTACTCACACTCATGTACCATCACGATAAAATTCTACTCATGCGTTTTGACTATAGCCGAATTTTTCTAACTCACACTCATGCACGATCACGTTATTAAAAAAATAAGTTTTTCACGGTCTTATGTGATCAGGAGAAACTTTCTTACGGTAATATCGAATCACGTGAACGGTGCATATTTATAATTGCATCAATGGTTTGATTAAGCCTTGTTTGCTGAAAAGCATTTGCTATATATTCAGCAATATAATCTGGTAGCACTGGTAAGTCGAGCATTAAATTTTTAATGTAATTTTACAAAATTTATAAATACCAAAGTTGAGCCACTATTTGTACTTCAACAGAACACTGTGCCAAAAGCTTTAACTAATGATAAGATGTGGTGTATTTCTTGATGAACTCATAAAAGGTATAACATATAAGTTTTTAAAACCAGAAACGTATTGAGTACTGAAAATATATCACCTCTACTTAAGGTCTATTTAGTAAAATCGTATCGCGTAACGTTAGAACTTTCAGTGCCGCTCAATTTTAGGTGTTAGTTATTAGTGATGTTACGAATATTCATATTCGCCTCTTTCATGGCATTTGTATTCGTATTCGCCAAATTCTAGCGAATATTTCACGATTGAGTAACGTTTCAAAAAATAGTACACAAAAATATACAGAAAATGAAACAAAATATAATAATTTTTAGTAATTTTTACTTAAAACAAACATTTGCCTCTGCGTAAAATCATAATCTTCTTTTAGTAAAGAAAAAACAAACAATATATACCTATGTACATATCATGTTAAATTAACAATCAAAGCTCATAGAGGAATGTTGAATTTCAAAAATAAAATTTTCCAAGTCTTTTCTCCTTCAAGCATATTGCGATTGGGTGTGTAAATAAGCCCCGCACCACTAAACATTCGCTCCCTCGGAATACTCGGTGGTGCTGTCACTAAATATTGCCTGGCTATACTAAGTTTTTTCATCGGAATGTCGTAATAATGTTAAATACCCATAGTATTGTGGCAGTTTTTCTGAATTTATTGCTATTAACGCAAGGGGTAAATTTTTTTCAATTAAATTTGAAATATCAAGTGGCACTATACTTTTAGATTGAATATTCGTATTCGTATTAGCTAATATTAAAAATTTATATGCGTAACATCACTATTAGTTATAGAAAACGTGTCACCCCAAGCAATTTTGCAGCTTTTAGTTTTAGATTGTAATGCCTTTGGGATTAGTTTCACATTTGCTACGCAAAAATCTACTTTCTATAGATTTCCTACGTGACAAAAACAACGATACGTTTTTAGTAAACAGCAACAAGCTTAGTTTAAGTTACATATTTTTTACCAGCTAATTGATCCCTACGATTGCGATACGTTTTTACTAACTAGACCTTATACGTATATCTGTTGTAAAACGGAAACTGTGATTAACTCGGATTAAGCTTTTGCAATTTCTAATAGAAACTAGCTCACATAATAGCTCTTGGAAGTTAGAACAATAAAGTTCCAGTATACATATGTATGTATTTACCTATAGTACAATGCAAATAAATTTATAAAAATTAAATTTTTTTAGACTTCAATAAGTGAAATGATCAGTAAGAGCTTGAAATTACTGAGACTACATTTTGTAACCTAGCTTTATCTGACTGACCACTTTAAACATTCCTCCTGTTAAGTCGAAGTTTGTCAAAAATATTTTATCACGATATACTAAATATTTTTGCAATAAAGAGATTTTCTAAACAGTAGCAAAACTATTAATTGTACTAAATAGCCCTTCGGTGTACCCAAGGTGAATTGACAACCAGGTAGCGTCACTACGGCGGCTGATTATTTTCCACTAGTGTTGCTTGGACCGTGTACATGTAAAATTCCATATAAACAAATTTTATATATTCTTTAAATTTTTTATATGAAATTTAACATGTTATCTGTCCCAGCGAATCGAATACGGCGAATTGACATCACCTTGTATGGAATCGCCTTGGGTGTACGATTGCTAGGTTTAAGTCCAATTTGTACCAAAATTATTCATTGTACTAATTTTGCAATCCCTGACATGATGCTACCAGCACTTAATGAAACTTTTTTCAATACAAAATTTGTATATAGAAAAGCTCTTGCACGCACACAACCAGTGAATTCAAAACCTTTTTTATTCAATCTATATATTAAGATGGCTGCTTACACTGAACAAAATCAATAGCCATAATTTTTAACATTGACTTAGAATTGTTTCGCATTTAACTACCGATTTAAAAAGTATATAAGAAATGTGATATTCCATGAAAAATACAATAAATATTCGTTTTTTATATATAAAATGTTTCTTAAACCAATCATTTAAATAAAAGGATATAAAAACAAACTGAAATAAACCAAAAAATTTATAGATACCTATATATTTTTATTTTATGGCTTATATATATATATATAAAATTATGGTTCATAAAGTTACCTTAATTGTTGTGTGTCAAATTTTCTGTTTGTTGGATGTATTACGTTTGTCTGTTTTGTTTTTTGAGGGGGGTAATTTTATGGGGTATATTTTCGTTAAATAAAAAAAATATCCTTAATTTTCAATTCTTTTATTTTATTGTGTTTACTTTTGGTTTGGATTGTTGGTTTATTTTCTGTTTTATTTGATAAAGTCTTCAATAAAAGCTTTCCATTTAAAAGAAAATTGTTTAGTTGATTTTCTTATAATTGTAACCAATTTCAAATGGTTACATATTTTTTTAAATAGTTTCTGATATTTGTCTATGGTAATTATAGAAATAATTTTTATTTTATTGTTATTGTTTAAAACATAGCATAAATGTTGATATTTATGATTAAATTTTTTTTTTGTTATAATAAATTTAGTAAAAGTTTTTGGTTTTTGTTTTTCTAGTTAATCTTACATTTAAAAAAGCTGCTTAAATATGTCTATATATGTAAAGGTTTATCAATTAATTTATATACTTAAATTATCGTCTAGTGTTATTTTCATTTATAATTAATTTTTTTTATAATTATGGAGCTTATTGTTGTTGGTGTTGTTTAACAATTTTTTAAAAGTTTTCTTTTAATTTCTTGTGGTTACAAATTATGATCTTTTTGAAAAATTTCTTAGAGAAAGGCATTTTCTGTTGCATTGTTGTTGTTCGCTTGTTTTTATTTTTAATATGAAGTGAATTATTTTTGTTTATTTCTCGGAACAAAGTTCCTTATATTTTTATATCGTATTATTTAAAATATTACTGGCACTATTGTTGACAACTTAAGCTTATTATTTAATTTTGTTTAAACATGTTTAAAACTTAAAATCGATTAATATTCCAATTGGTTTTGTTGGTTGATAAACTGAATTAATACAAATCATAAAATTATATTTATATATTACTTTAAACATTTAGACATTTTTATTTTCGTTTAATATTAAGGTTTTTTGTTGTAGTTTTTCAAGACTTTCGAAATTTAGTCTGTAAGTGATAAAATTGACTTCGTATGGCAAAATATATTTATGTGAAAGGAAGAAATTTTAAGAGTAGCAAGTAATTGAATGGCATTTGTCTGCATTAAAAATCTAGTTTCTATCAATTTGAGTAGAGATTTATTCATACTAGATGAACCCTGCAAAAGTTGTCTTACCCCAAATACATTGCTTTTTTTTTAACTTCATATAGGGGTTTTCAAAAGCTCATGCGTTACTAAGATCATGCGTTACTAACAAACACAAACGATTTTATATATGTAGAAGATAAAAAGTTTACTTGCAGCGGTTCATAAACTTGCAATATCATTTGCAATTTTTCATATTGTACAATAATATCGCCAATGTATATGTCAAATAAGCAGGTTAGCAAAAATCAAAATGCTTTTGATTTTTATTGCACAACCAAGAATAGTTTTATATTGTGCCATATTTTTTTTAAGTATTGTGCCACATGTTGCAGAGTATGAGTCAAAAAGACAATAATATGAGCAGTAACATGTTCGATTATGTTGAACAATGTATAAGCCAGCAATAATTTTATTTTCTTTTTTCTGAACTATATATATTTATTATTATTTTCAACCTTTCATAATAGTTCAATCTGGTTTTAAATATATACTTTCTTAGCGTGAAATCAATAAATATATTGTGTCTAAATTATTTTATGCTGACAGTGTTGTGTAGTATGAAATTGTCAAGTTTGATATGGAAGCCGATTGCTTGGAAAACTTTTAACTTGACAAAACAGTCCTCGAAAAAATGCAATGAGCGAAATTTGAAAAAAATTAAATTTTTATGGCACAGTGATACGAAAACTTTTTAGTTTCTTCCTTATTAAATATTTTCCCATATAAAACGCCTATTACTTTAAAAAAATATTAACATATTAGTTAGTTATTTATTCTCAATTAATCAATAAACTAAATAAAACATTTTGTATTTATAAAATTTAACTAAAATTTTTTGTTGGTGGTTTTAATAAGAAAATTATAAATATTTTTCAACATAAAACTTGTTAATATTTTTTCTGTTATTTTAAAAAGGCAAAACCTTAGTAGGAAGCTTTTCACCGTATGGCAGCAGTACAGGTAAGTATTTGGCAAAAAGTTTCTTAAAGAGATTTTACTTATAAAATAACAGAAAACCCTGGTTTTTGGAACCCTACCGTTTTTCCCAGTTTTTTAAAAAAGGCACATAGGTTCCTTGGTCTATTGCAAATGAATTGGCTTTAATGATTGTTTTTATTGTTTTATTTTCATATATATATAATTTGTATATATATATATATATAGACTATTGTAAAATATAAAATACCTAAGGCTTTTTTGTGTTGTTATATGTTAATATTTTAAAAAAATGGCTGGTAGGTTTTTGTTTTCTTATTTTTATTTATTTATATTTACTTCATGCTTAATTAATTTGTGTTTTTTGATTTGTTTTTAGCTTACTATTATTTGTTTAGTTGTTTTAATCTTTTTTAAACATTTATTTGTTTAGATCTGTGTTTTATTTTTTATCATAAACCTATGGTATATATATATTAAAATATCTGATCACATTTGTTTGCAGTCTCTGTTTATATATTTATTTTATGTTTAAAACGATATTTTTTTTATTAAAAATTTTTATTTTAATTACATTTGAAATATAATTTTTTATACATATATAGTTTCTATATATATTTAAGTGTTGTTTGGTTTTCTTTAAATGTAAATTAAAAGTTTTTAAAAAATCATAACAAGTTACTCGTTGTTTTTATATTTAATAAATCGTAGAGTAAATTGCGTTTTTCGTTTGCTTATTTTCTTTTAAGTTGTTTTATATTCAAGCAAGATTCCTGTTTTATGGCTTAATATACTGGATATAAAAATCTAAGATTCTAGTTCCAACGACTTTTTGAATAAAAGGAAATGCGTTTAAACTAAAATATTTTGTTTTAATTCAATTGGGCTATTGTTTTTAATATATTTTTTTATTATTTAAATTCGTTTACTATGGCTTGTATTTTTCGTATAGTGGCTTGTAGTCAAATGTTAACTGGCAGAGAACTAAGCTTTATATACTGAGTCCGTTTATTGCAAAGATTAGCTTATTACAACT
Organism: Panzeria rudis; assembly: GCA_956483635.1. Classification (NCBI taxonomy): domain Eukaryota; kingdom Metazoa; phylum Arthropoda; class Insecta; order Diptera; family Tachinidae; genus Panzeria; species Panzeria rudis. The sequence continues at coordinate 36,371,018 of OY101447.1, read as the reverse complement.
TCATATACGCTAGATATTGTTAGGTTTAAACATAAAATTCATTTTATGCCAATTATTTTGCAGTTTTTATTTGTACTAAGTTTTTTTTGTCGGTGTATTTTAATTATTCCCCGTATTCTCACAAAGAACAATTCAAAAATACACACACATTTAAATTAAAAAATATAAATCACTGGGCTATTGTTTTTTTTTTATTTTTATTTGTTTATCGGTTTTATAGTATTTCACTATAATGACTATTGTAATTTTTTTAGGTGTATATGTAACCAAAATTTTTTGCATATATCGTTGTTGTTTGCTAGTCGTTTGCTTAATAAACAACGGTTTTTAGTATCTCTCTCTCTCTGTTTCCTTCTTCTTTTGTTTCTTCTCCGCGGTGTGGTTAAACTAAAGCTTTTTATAAAACAAAAACATAAAAGCTATTTTAAAAGGTTTGTACGTACATGCTGCCATATTTTATAAAATTTAGGCAACATTTTTAATAAGGGCAACTGAAAATTTATTTCCTTTTTCAAAGTCGAGGGCACTAAAATCTTAACTTTTTTAAATGTTGTTTTTTTGCTATCTACTGTATTTTCAATCTTTCAATAACGCAATTTGCATTGATGTTACTTTAAACAATTGTTTTATAGCTATTATTAAAACAGAAATATATGGTAATTAAATTAATTGAAATGTTTTTATCACTTATTTTGCAGAAAGACTTTTTATGATATGCTTCATTAAAATTCGTCTTTCTTTAAAATTCATTTTTTATAGAACTTAAAAACATAATAAAAAATTGTGTGTTTTAAAAAACTGAAAACTTTTAAATGAAACAAAACTTTTAAAAACTTCCAAAACAAAAATTTAAGTTTAAATAAAATATTTCCTTAAGAAATTTCCTATTTAAACAAATGTTTTTAAAACTTTTTGGCTTGTTTTTTCAATAATTATTTTAAATTCTTCATTTTCATATTTGTTTAATATAAAAAATATATTTTGTTTTATATATCAATGGTATTTGACTATAAAAATTGTGTTTGGTTTTGTTTTCGTAGATAAAAATTGTACTATAAATTATTCCGGTTTATATATGTATTTTAAATGTCCACATCTGTAACAGATCTGGTCATTTATTGACTATTGCAACTTAACGGATTTCGATTTTTTTTTTACTAAAAATAGTTTGAAAAAAAATTTAACTATCATATTTGGTAAACTGAGGATTTGTTATAATTCTCAAAACTAAAAATGTTAAAAGTTTTTATTTTCATTTATTATACAAGAAAAACATTTTCAACTAAGGATGTTTAACATTTTAACTAAATAACATTTTATGAACATTTTAAAGACAACCATTTGTATTTGGCTGAAAAAAGACTTCAAAAGTCATGTATTCTTAGCACAATTTTGTAGTATTGTCTTTAGTATTTTGTAAATATAACTGAAAAATGTGTATATATAATAAAATATACTTTGTTGTTGGTTTGTTTAAAATAAAAAATATCACATTCGAGTTGCGAATGTTTCCCTGGCTATTGTTTGTATGAAATAAATTCAAAAATTGGCATTTGGTTTTTGAGTATTTGAGTTTTTTTGTTTTGTTTGTTGTTTCTTTCATTTTTGGTTTCTTTATATAGATTTTAGATTAATGGAGGTTGTTGATTGGTTGTTTTTAAATGCAACATTTTTCAATTTTTTTCTATATAATGTATATATATCAATTGGATTTTTGTCAATTTAGTTTTAGAATTTAGAAGCCAAAATTGATTAAACTTTTTTTTATGAAATAACTTTAAATTTACTTAAGCCGAGACACTCTTCTGCAGAGATACTCTGGCAGTGTAAATGGTTAGTAAGGATTCATTTTTTGTTGTAGGTGTTAAGCAATTCACGAGTCACAATTATCGAGCTTTCAATATGTCTTAAAAGGTCTTACTCTATTAATTGATTATGTACTAATACCCATATGAGTTAAATTTGCCGTGTTGCAGTGCTTACAAATATTTTCATAAGTACTTAGAGCCATACAATTTTACAAAACCAGTTTTTCAGTGCTTTAATCTTATAGTACGTTTCCATTATGAGCAAAACAGGCCGTTTTGAGCAAAATATGTCGAAAGGTTTCATTCATTATGCTGTAAGTGTTTTTAAGTTCGAATTTTCGTAATAAGTTTGAAATTTTTATTGTTTTGTTTACATTCTTCTTCGAAAATAAAATGGGCGCCATATTTCTTTCTTTATGTGGCCGCAGAACAGTGTTACTTTTTTCGCATTTGTCAATCACAGTAAATGGATGACCCAAAGTTGCATTAGTAATCAAAGAGGCAACGCAGTATTGCATAGACAAATTTCGGCATGATTTGGAGCAAAACACGCTGTTTGAGGTGTTTTGCTCACATGACAATTGCATGGGAAAATATGTAGGAAAACACGTGTTTTGCGCAAAACACGTATTTTGGCCAAAACAAGTATATGGAAACGCACTATTAGAAACGTAATCATTGTTATTTCTCTGTCAATAAGTTAAACACAAACATTTTAAAAACTAATACTACATACACATTATGTCATTTTAAGACATCGAAAGCAAACATGATAGTGTGTACTAGCAGCAACGTTTGCCACTTCCGATGTTTTTCGGTTTGTGGCAAACTGTTTGCGCGTCTAATGTGTACGGTTGTCACAACAATGCGACAATATTGGAGTCACAAAAACAAAATGACAGCACGTTGTCATTTTGGCGCATTGAGTTGTTAATTTGAAATATGATGCCACAAAATGACAACAAAAGACATGTCCAATGTGTACGAAGCATAAGAATCTACTTACGAACTTTATTATTTGTCAGAAAACTCGAATAGAGAAAATACTGTTTGCAAATTTATCTTAAAGCAAGATAATTTCCAGGAAGTAAAACGATTAGTAGCATAATTTTATATATTTTATATCTAGAAAGGAAATCATGAAAATATATCACTTTGCAAGGCGAATTCCGTACCAGGTAGCCTTATCATCACAGATGATCATCAGCTGATTACACCCAATCAGTCAAACTCTATATAAGAAAAGAGAAAAACTTTAACCCGAACTGTCAAAGCACAAATAAACATAGTCCTACACCTACTTTGTATGTGTGTATTTTAATGATAAGGCCACTTGATATTAATTCGCTTTGATCACTTAGCAGACTTTTCCGCACAAAGCTTTGAAAACAATTTAATGAATATCAGGAATGTAGCAAGAGGCATAAAGGAACATGCATTAAGCTTAAAGTTTTTAAATAGTAAACTGATGCTATTTTTAAAAAATATAATAAAAAATACTTTCTATTGAAAAAATTTCGATTATTTAATTTTTTTATTATATAAACCACTTTTAAATCTTTCAAGAGTCATGAAATTTTTGGTTCAACGTTTGGAAATCATTTGCGTAATATATCTTTGCGTTTTATGAATAACAGCGTAAGTCGACCTACGTCGGTTTTAAGTTGTCAATGCTAATCAGCGCTACTTTAAACGGTCAGAGAAAAGAATAGTTCGTAAGATAAGATGGTATTCACTTACCATTGGAGAGCTCTTCACGGCGTACGACAAGCAAAATGGTTCATTACGTTATCCAAGAGCAAATACAAACATGATTTTAGATTACTAACGGGGTGGTTTACCGGACACTTCGGTGTCAGACAACACCAATTTATCATGGGCAGCCCTGAGATCATACTATTTAGACTCTGCGAAGCGCAAGAAGAGACTTCGGAGTACATTTTTTGTGGTTGTCCGAAGGAAGTGGAGTTATCTTGATGACTCCAGCAAAAGTATACAATCTCTCACCGTGTAGAATAATTAATCTGCTTCAGTGAACATGTGGGCTGCACAAAAGATTCTTTGGATCGCTGTGCTTATGGCTTAAACATAATAATATGAAATATAGTATATTTTTTCGAAACTGTTAAAAGAAAAGATCGAACATTTTCATACCGAGGGCCTAATTTGAAACATATTTTGCTATGGGTCTCCTGAAAATATAATTTTACGATATACATACGTCATTATTTGTGAAAACTACAAATATATGGGTTCCGTTATAGCTTAAACATTTCACCACTACCACTTCATTATTATATATGAAGCTTAAAAAAGCTTTTGTACACTGCACAAAATTGTCGGCTAGTAAATAAAAAGTTATTTCCTTTTCTAAATACACGGTTGTTTTGTTGTGAATATGATTTCTAAAAATTTTTGTTTTTAACCAAAAATGTGAATGAATTTTTAGTAAAAACTTTTTTAACTTAGGATGTTTAAAATTTTTGTTATTGCAAAAATAAAGTTTTCAGTAATTGAATAATTTCTTTTATTTAACCAAAAACCATGTTAGAATTGCGATTTTAGACCGAATGCTAATCACAAATCTACTATTGCGGTTTAAATTAAAAACGAAAATATTAATAAATTTATATGTTTATGCTGATGTTCTTGATTTTTGTTTGTTTTATATTTTGCGTCCAAATAAGTGATAAAAAGTTGTTCTTTTTGTGAATATTTTCGAAAATTGTTTCAAAACGTTAATTTTGTTAGTTCATTTCATTTAAGCCAAATATTTTGTTTTTATATGAAGAATTTTGAATCGCGTTTGCTACTAAAAAAACGCAATTGTTTATTTGTTTCTAGTTGTCGAAACTTTGTCTAAAAGTGAATTTTTGAAAAGGGGTTTTTTTTTGTTATATTTTGTTATATTATTTTCCGAAACTGCTTTTTTGAATTTGTTATTTTTTATATATTCTTTTTCTTCCATTTGCAAGAAAATGGAATTTATTTAAGCAATTTGTGATCAGACCTTTTTTATTTAGATAAACTAAGGATGTGTAATAAAACATAAACGGTTAGTTTATTTTTTTTGCATTCTCAAAATCTTCTCTTAAAAAGCCAAAATGTTTATTTTTTATATTGATATATATATGCATTCCTTCGGATATATTTTTTTATCCAATTCGAAGTGAAATCCTGGTTTTGAAAATGTCTATTGTTTTACGATTAGATCATAATTTGTACTTTATCAGGTTGTTGGTATCAGTAGAAATAACAACTTTTAAAAAATTGTTAAAATGTCTGGTTTAATTCTTTTTGGTTTTTTGATTCAGTGTTAATTTTTTTGTGTGGTGTATTTAATTATAAATAGAATGATAATATAAGTAATGATTACATGATTTGAGTGTTTTTCTTTATATGGCTGATATATACATAAGTTTAATTATAACTTTTATTTTATAATGTTGGGTTCTACGTCAGGGCTACCTGTGAATTGGTTTATGCCTCGTAAGACCGTTTAATAATGTTACTGACTTGTGCTAGTTTTGCTTTTCAAAAATTTGTTTTTGAACAACGAAAAAATTAAACTAGTTTTCATGCTTTGTTGAGTGGCTCATAATGGCCACTTTGTTTATGGTTATATCCGGTTTTTTGTCTTGCTTTGGCTGGTAGTTTGTTTTTATTTTTTAATATTTCAGTTTTAATGCTGATATTTGTTAAGAATTTTCTTTAAATGGAAAACTTGTATCAATCACCTTGAAAAATATTTTTGGTTTTGTTTGATTAATATAATTTAAGACATTTAATAAAAAAATTATCTTTCTTGTATTTTCTGTTAAATATATATATTTTGGTTAAGATTTTCATTTTATCTCTTGTTTTATTTGAATTAAGACTTTCCTATATATTTTTTGTTACTGTGTAATGAAGACGGAAATTCTGTTTTTTTTTACTTTTGCTGTTGATATATTTTGTCAAGTTAAACATATGAAGTTCGTTATTTATCTGTTCAGTTGGTGTTAAAATCGTGTTACTTTTCGGCTATAAAGTGGCTTTTTGGTTCTGAATAATTTTCATGTTGCGTTAATATGGAAAGTTGTTTTATTTTACACCTTTTTCTCTCTAAGTGTAAACTGTATTACCTGACCTCATCTTAAAGCGTTTTTTAATGTGTCGTGCTCAAAAATATATGTGGAATGCTCAAAAACGAAAACAGTAAACATGTTATTAGGCTATTGTGAAGACTGGACCAGTTAAACACGGCGGAGTTATACATTACAAGATATTCGATATCACAAGATAATCGAAACAAGTTTCATAACATTTTTTGCTTTATTTTTGAGAAATAATTCGAAAAGAAAAGCAAGTTTAGAATATTAAAATCTACCATTTTTATAACAATTTTGTAATGCAAAATTTCTGTAAGAATTTTTATATTCAGATCTGTCTGTACTCCATGCGAAATTAAAATTTTCGGAATTGTTATAGCATTCTTGCTACAAATATTAATTTTCAACAATAATGTTTTGATAGTTCCGAAAATTTCCATTCCACATGGAATACAGAACAAAACTGTCTATTATCTTTATACTTATGTAGCTCAATTTGTTTAGCCCAATTTCTTTTAAAATTTAAAAAAACTAAAAATTAAATGTAGTGCGAAAGTCGAAATAAAGTTCCTTTAGTGCTCCACGCATTGAACCATTAAGGTAATCAGTGTGGCAGCAGCTTTGTGTTTATGCAGGAAAGTAGCGGAATAAAAATGTACATGATTTTCTACACTGTAAAAAATATTTGTTTCAAATAATACTTTTTCTCTCGATACTCTAAAGTATTTTTGTTTATTGCTTTAGAGCGACTAGCAGGGGCATTATTAAAATTCTTTAATTGATCCATCCATCATCGAGAAAATTTTATTTAGTTAATCTGACCAAATATTACAAAACTAATAGGATCATTACACTTTTTAGAAATAGATTCCGCTTTTCAATTTAAAATCTAATAAAAGCGATTTTTATATTAAAAGTGGAACCAAAATTTTAGGAGGAGTCGATCTTTAAAAAGAGACATAGTCCAAACAACAGCGGGATGTCTAGCTAAAAATATTGTATAGAATTTATTTCACTAAAAACTTCAAATCTAGAACATTTTACTACAGTTCTATTTTTTGGAGTTAACTTTGCTATACACTAGAAGGGCCTGCCCGCTTCGCGCGCTTAAAGTTCCTCTTATAGCTATTAGATCCCCGTAGAATATAGTATAAAGTTCTTTGGATAAAGTATAAATTTCCCGTTATAAAATATAAACAGTGCTGCTAACGGTAAAAAAACCTTTTTCTAATTTCGATTTTACCTTCAAAATGAGATACTTTATTGCAGTAAAAAGTACTCTAAGTATTTCCATTCCAAATTTCATGAAAATCCGTTCAGTGGTTTTAGCGTGATCGTGTTCGAAAATATACACATGCAGAAAGGTATACAGACAGACAGACAGACAGAAAGATTCCAAATGGTGTTTTGTGTTCTACATCGATTACTGTTTACGCCACCATAAAGTCTTAAAAATTTTTTTTTCTTGTACAGACACGCCCATTTTACAGTTTTATTATATCTATATAAATATATACATACATATATAGATAAAGATATGTTTAGTTATTTTTTTAACCAAAATTGGTTATTTTGAGTATGCCAACATTAATATTCTTTGCATCATAACAATTTTTTTTGTTTATCCGGTTAATACAATGGGTTGATCTATCTACATTTAAAGGAAGTTGGGATATGTTCGAAATTCACTTCACTTATATGGCGAGTTATAGTTGAAAAAAAACAATTTGTGCATAAAATATCATGAAAAATCGCGCTGAATCTTCCTTTAGTGAGAGGTCATCAAAATAAGCCGACAACTGAGTCAAACTCTTCAGGAACTATGAAATCTGATAGTTATTTTTATTAAGAAGTAAAAGTGCTCCTAGCATTGGATTATCAGTGGAAAGAAAGCAGTCTCTAGGATCCGTTGCAATTCAGAAATATTTTTCAGCTTTTTAAACTGTTTTCTACGTCAGAGTAGCGCTGCACTGTTAGAAAAATTTGAAATTGTCCTATCATAATTGCTCCAAAGTTAATGAAAGTTTTGGAACATTAATTAAATATGCACTGCTGGGGGTCAATTCTTGTTCTGTGAAACGGTGAAATGAAAAGATTTTTCACCTTTTCATAGTAGTTTTGATTCTCGTTTAATGAAACAATGAAAAGTAATGTCAATATATTTTCATATGAAAAACATTCGAACGAAACAAAAGTTTTTCACAATTACACATTACTGCGATTCTTGTTTTGTGTAGCAGTGAAAATAACTGTCAAAAACTTTTCATATGAAAATTTATTTTACACGGAAAATTTATAAGTGAAAAATAAACATTTGGAGAATAGTAAGGTCAAACTTATGAAACATTTTTTCACAATTCAAACGAGAATCAGAAAATGTGTAATTGTGAAAAGATAGAGTGAAAAGTAATGATGAAAACGAATATGAAAAGTTTTTTTTCATTTCACGTTATCACAGAACCAGAATTGAGCGCCTGGCCTCAATATGCAAAAAAGTCAAGGAAAAACAAGGTTTTATGCAAGAGTTACATGAAAGGAGCTGCTTATAAATAAGATGAATCGATGAAGAATATTAAGTTGCGTAAGAAGCTATAAAAGGCAAATGTTTTTCATTTTGGGGTCAAGTGTTATTTATTGACGATAGTAAATTTTAAGTTGTATTTGCAGAATAGCCAATAAGGAGATAAAAGATCAAAATGTACAACCAATTGTAAAGACTGGTGGTTGTGTTACTTTATAATTGTCCCTACGTACTTTAAACACCATCTTAAACTAAATATATTAAAATCAGAGTGCACTTATATGAACATTTGGAATATAAGCATAAGATTTACTCTATATGTAACATTAAGGACCCTGTTAATATTTTAAAGATATAATGGTCAAGAGCTAATACCTGCCCATGTAGCAAAACATTGAAATCAACGATCTGAATGCTGGCGGGGGCTTTACAAAATAAAGGGCTACCTAAAAATGTTTTAATATGAAAAAACAGTACAAATTAATAATATATTTAGTTCTGGTCCGACTTATCTTTTAATGTAATTTTTTGACTGCTTCTAGTTTATCATAAAAGGTTACGACATGAACTAATATTTTAATTCCTTTTATGTATATATCTATGTTTCCGTCGATCCTATAAGGAGCATAGGGTCTTCCTTTCTTATTGTATTTAATTTCTTATTAAACCTTTAAGTTATGGATACTTTTTTTTATTGAAAAACTGTTTTTGTTCAAAAAAGAAAACGTATGGTATATCCGAATTGTTCTTGGGCTACTGTTTATTATTTTATGTTAAAGGAAAACTCAAAAAGACACGTACTTAATAATTTGGAATATTATAAATTCCATGAAAATTTAGTCCACTTAAACAATTATTTGGTTGAAATTGAGGTTTTTTAATTATCAAAATGTTTGGTAAAATGAATTAAAGTTCACATAAATTGCTTGATATTCAAATATTATCTGCTGTAAATATTTTATTTCATACAAATATGTAATACTTCTAACCACACGCCTGTTTCTTTATGGTCCAGCCTTTGTTTCTTATTTGAAATTTTTGATTTATTTGTTTAGACCTAAAATTTTTTATATGGCTTAAAACTTAAATTCGTAATTTTGCGATTTCAAAAGTTTAGATTTCAGCCAAAATTTGTGCAAATACATACATATATTCTTATAAGTTATAAAAGTTATATTGAAATTATGTTAGAATACTTTACCCTTTTTAGTTCTTTTTGTAGTTCATGTGGTTCTTGCTGTAGTTGATGTAGTTGTTTTTTGTTGAAATCGTGTTTTAATTGAAAAACTCACCAATTTTCAGTAACATGAATTTGTTATTTCTTATTATTTGTGAATTCTTCTCTTAACAATTTGGAAAAAAGAAATCAATCCAAAAATTGTGATCTGTATAACGATCGATGTAACCATAATACCCGATTATTTCCAACAGTGTATAGGGATGAGTATAATTATGATGAGTGTAAGACAAAATGTGTGTAACAGAGGTGGATTAAAAGTGAGTGTAAGGAAAAAGCTGTTAACATTAAATGCTGCCAGTCTTTCGAGGTACAGCAATGATAATGAAAGTGGAGAATTTTGAAGCCAAATGTTAGACAAAAGCAGAATTTCGAATAACTAAAACTGATTAATCTAAACGAAATTTTGTTAAATTTGAACAAATCTTCGCCAATGTTCAAGGTATTAACGAAAATTTGTTTGCATTAATTTTGAAACCAAATGGTACACAATAAAAATAGCATTTTTGTTTTGTTTTAAAATTTTTGTTTTATTTTACTTCCAATTATTTGCGTAATATGTTAGATGTTATGTTGTTTCCAATTTTTTTCGTGTATTTTTTTAAGTATAATTTAATTGTATGGTTGACTTAAAATTTAAAGAGTTTAATGTAGGGATTTTTGTTTTATATGATTTTAATTGTTAAAGTTTTATAAAAAAAACTAAATGAAAAATGACAAAGAAAACAAACTAAAAATTTAGTTAATAGATGTGTAAATATAAATAGCTTCTCTGTAAATGAGTTTTTATGTTTTGAGGTAAATGTACACATTTATATATATGAAATGTGTGAGATTTGTTAGGGTTTGTACTGATTTTTAATGTATGCTTATTAAATGTGAGGCAAAATCACCAAAGTTTAAGAACTGATGCTCAAATCGAGGCTTTGAGAATTTTTCTTAAACTTGTGTGGGTTGCGATTTTCAGTTTTTCTTTCTAAGTGGCTAGTGTTTTAAGGTTGCATAGTTTATTAAAGAGATAAATACACAATGTTGCATTTAAATGGACTTTTTGAATTTATTAAAAATCAAACTAGCAATAAAGGGTGTTTTTTTGGAAATATTCCATGACGTTTGCCGAACTGCTGTTTATTTTTATAATATATTTTCATTGGTAGTAGATTTATAAAAAAAATTAATTACATAATAACCCATTTTTCCCTGGATCATTTCCTTAAAATTTCCTTTTATATGCTGTCATATTTTTTGAAAAGAGTTTAATATTATTGTACAGTGTAATGTATCTATTTTTCACAAACAGAACAAATTCTTTTTGGAGCTTCTGAGGTAAATAGCCTCCAAGGACTTTGGTAAATTATCATAGAAATATTTTTGTATTTGTCATCTGGTGATTGATTAGCGATCTCTTGAATGAATTGGTGTAGTTTTAATTTTTCGAGCAACATGTCTTTGGCACAGTAAAATATCCCAATTATGTCTTTAAAAATAGTTTTGAACAATCCTGGGGGAAGGAAACCTGTCACGTGACTGGTTCATAAGGAATAGCAACCGGCTAGAGTACTAGAATAATTATATGAGGGGATCTGTCACTTTTATGAGCCGTTGTCATTTGAGGTTGTAAATTGACATAATTAGGATAGTCAGTAACAGATTCTAAATCGAAACCTTAGGTAATTCTGTGGTTTTATTAAATAAGCGCGTATGTTTACAAATAAATTTTTTCAGGAGAGCCGAAATACATAGTTTGCTTTTAGTGTCATCTGATTTTTATAAATTTTTTTTGGAACGTCATGTAAACACGTGTTGTAAGAAGTTTGTGTAAAAATTTCAGATAAAAATTCCCTAAGAGTAACATCCTAAAAAATAATAAAATGGGGCAAGGACACTAAAAGTGTGTGCAGAAAAAAGTTTATGTCGATAATAGTTCCTTACATTGAACTAAATCTAGCATGCAGGCAGACTTAAGCTTTTTTAAACTGACAAAATGATTGCGCACAATTAATTATACGTTTTTATTAACTGAACAATAATAATTTTTTTCAACGATAATTATTTGCCAGCACACAATTGTGAGTCGATTAAGCTCATTAGAGATGAAAAATATTTGAATAAATAAAGAAGCTACGTTAAGGCGGTAAATCTGAGAAATTCGTTATTTGTTCGAACTCGCGGTACTGGTGGAGTACGCAATTATCGGAATAAATTTATTTGACCGGGATTCAGGTTTGTTCAATACCGAACCAGTTTTCAAGTGATCTCTATAAATCCATTTAAGACATAATAAGTAACCAATAGAACTCAAGTAGGCTATTTGTCAGCTATTAGCACCCTGTGCAACCTAACCTAAGCTATGCGAAGCTAGTCCGAGCATTTTTATACAAAAGGACTACTTTTATCGAGACTTAGCTCATATTTATGTGTTTTTCTTGCAATTTGTGATTCAAAGGAATCAATTCCTCCCTATACCTATATATACGCCCCTAACGGAAAACCAGTTTCTTTTAAAGTCAATGGCAATTTGTCTCTCTGGCGAATTATACCCATTGATTTCAACTACACGCACGCTTTTTATTGTGTTACTTCCTGTTTTTATTCAGATCTTGATTGACTAATGCCTCCGCTTATATGTCGCCCAATTTTCGTTTACTGTCCAGAGTGAAGCTTATTTTCAACACTGAAATCACATTTCTTCAAACTTCTAAGCCATACAACTATTCATTCTATAAGCATTTTATGCCCATCACATAAACCTTTCATCGAACTAAAAAAGCATTGAAGTACTAATATATGAAGAAGTGACAAAATGTAAGCGAACGTGCCTTATAACATGCAAGACTGTCAAAAATTTTACAATTGTGTCATAATTGCCATCATTGATACATATCATACATTAGTAGAACCAAGATAGATTGAACAGGTACCACTACAAGAACAGCTGTTTTAGTAAATTTGAGAATGTGTGCGTCTCACAGACAATAGATTTTGACACATGTCTGGGATTTTTCTATCAACAACGGGCATGTGTTAGTAAATTTGAGAGAGATTTTATGTATGTGTGCGACTCACAGATAATGGATTTGAGATATTTCTGGGGTATTTCTACTAACAAAATAAATGTGTTTTTGGTGTTGTATTTATTTTGGTTATGGTGGTACCTGTAATGAATATGCCTGGAGTAGAACTCATTTCAAGATGCGACAGTCTGGCAGCATAAAAAAGCATTATTCTATTCTTGTAAAGCGTTATTTTCACCCTACAAGGCTGCCATGAAGCAGTTTCAGTATTATACAAAGGATTGCCATTTTATGATACAACATGGTGTATTTTCATTGTTACTAAATTCTTATCGAATGTTATACATATATGTAAATAAAAGTATATAAAATAAACAAATCAAACTAACATGAAACAAACAAAATTATAAATATTCAAAGTTAGTTTTTTCTAAATATGTTTTTTCTTAAATTTTGAATTTTATATTTATATTATTTTATAATAAAAATTTTGCCTAAACGTTTTTTAAAATATTTTTTTTTCAATTTAAATCCAAAAGTTTTGTAATTTTTCTTTTTGGTATTCCTTATTATAGAGTTTATTGTTAATATGCCTTTTTAAATTGCCTAAAAGTTTTGCACAAATGTTATTTTTAATTTAACTATTTTTTTCTTAGTAAAATTAAAAGAAACTTAATAAAAAACTATTAATTTTGTATAAACGCCACTTTTAACTAAAACAGGCCAAAAATTTAGTAAAAGCTTAAAACGTTTATTATAAATAATTTTAATCTTCTTTTATACAAATTAAAAATAAAATTATAGTTTTTATCAATATAATTTTTTTGGTTATCACAAACTCAGTTACATTTGTATTTTAAAGAAATAATAAATAAATTTTTGAGTTAACAGAAATTTCTATATAAAAATTTTGACAAGGCATTAACAATTAACGAAAATTTTGACAAAGAATTTTGTGTAATTCATACTTGCTTAATTTGGAAAATGGTTGTGAAATAAAATTTAAAAAAAAAACGAAAGAAAATCATAATGAAATAAGGAAAAGTTTTGAAAACTTACTTGCTAAATTTTTTTGTTAGTTAAATTTTAAAAATGCCGTGTTTTTTTGTTTAATTAAATTTTTGCTTTCTTCAATAGATTAGGAAACTCACCGTTTTAAGGTTTTATAAGATTTTTGCAAAATTTAGGTTTTCTTGAAAAATCAAAAAAACCTAATATCTAATAATTTAGCTTAACTTGGACTATTGTTGTTGTTTTTTTGAATTTTGTTTTATGTTTTTAAGCCAAAAATTTTTTCATAAGGTAAATTAAAAAGCGGTTCGTTTTTACTCGTAAACTAATCTATTTGTTAATTTTGTTAAGCCAAATTTTGTTTTTTTTTAAATATGTATTAATACCTTAAAAATTTGAGCTTATGTTTTTCTATTCAAAATCCAAACTTTTCGTAATATATATAAAAATGTTTTTTTTTTAAATTTTTTTACTTTTCTAACTCCGAAATGTGTTAAAGTTTTTGAATTTTGTTCTTTACTGGGTTATTTCTCTGGGATTCTTTTTTGCGAAATTTTGGATTTTTATTCATTCTAAATATTATTGTTTTCAAGTTTTTTCCTAGTGTATTTTAGCATAATAAAACGAAAAATCATATTTATGAGGAGTTCTACGAATGTGCTTGATGTACTTTGTTAGTAAAAATATATTATAAAAGTTTTAAGCAAAATTTGTTGTTATTCCTTTGTATTTCAACACAATTTTGTTTTAAAACTTTAAATTTGCCTATTTGTTTGTTTTTAATAAATTTTGAAGAAAATTTGTTAAAAGAAAACAATTGGGCAAATAGATCCCTCTTAACCCGCCCACATTCCATGAGTATACATAAGTATGTATGTATATGCAATTGTATGTTATGTATGATTTGAAAATATGTAAATAAAAAAAACTCAAATACAAGAAAAGAATAAAATTGAAAAACATTTATCACTTAATTCAACACAGAAGAAATTATAATATGATATCAATTACGAAAACTGTAGATTCAATTAACTTTGTTGTTGAAGTTCAACATATGACGAAAATTGTATATTCAATAGCTGAAATGCCAATTTTCAATTACTCACGATTTCTAAAAATTGGTAGAAAATTTTAAAAGTGGAGTTTGCCTCTTTAGATTTTTAGGTGTAAAATATTAATTTTTTGAACTACAATTAATTATAAAATTTTTGAGTGGTAGTGCATTTGAATGCAAGGACTACAATGGTATTAATTCAACTTTGTTATGACTCAACTTTAACTGTTATTCCATGTGGTCACATATTGTTAAATTGATTTCGGAATACTATTCTCCGGAAATACTAATTAGATCCGTTAAAAAAAGAGCGCATTAATCAATAGGAAAATCATTAATGAACTGAACTCAGAGTAGTTCTAGTTTCCAGTGTTGACATTTTCTGTACTATAGTACAAAAAATGTACTATTGTAAGATGTTTGTATTACTTTTGTACATGAATTTTTTTTACTATTTTTGTACTATTTAATTGCTGAAAAAAAATAATAAAACACCGAATTTTTCTGAACGTTTCATAAACTTTTGAAAAGATACCTTTTTAAAACCTACTTTATTATATACATTTGGCAGTACTGCTGGTAATAACCTTCCATATCTCTGCATTGCTAACATTTTGCCCACTTAAAAGGAGCTTTATAGATTCGGAAATATTAAAAAACGTGAGTATGCATAGAACTAAGGGGAAAGCGATTATGAGTAATGTATTAGGGCCATTTAGTGATGTAAAAGAACAAGACTGTAACTCGACCGAAGCGACAAATTTCTCATTACTTTTATTAAAATTTGTTCCTTTTATTTACTCAACTGAAATTTCAATTTTTATGGAAAAATGCGTTGCGCCTTAGTTATTTTTCTTCATTTATATGAAAAATTAAGAGTGTAAGAAAACATCGCATTTCTTTTCATTTATTTTGATAACAGCTATTCTATATTACAACATGCATTTTTCTATTTGGAAGAATGTCAAGTTTTAACCGCAACGTACTAATTACGTTGTTACTAATTTAAAAGACCAAATATC
The DNA here is from genome assembly GCA_956483635.1 of Panzeria rudis. Lineage (NCBI taxonomy): Eukaryota > Metazoa > Arthropoda > Insecta > Diptera > Tachinidae > Panzeria > Panzeria rudis. The sequence goes on along the minus strand of OY101447.1, from coordinate 36,355,260 downwards.
TTTTGTTGTGTTGGCAAAGTGTTCTTATCGCTTAGTACATCTATTGGTTTCCAAATATATTCCAGCTTATGTAGAAGATTTGTTGAGAGTGCTTGGATCTTACATTAATTGCAAATTGCATCTGCATGCTTTAATATATTTCGATGAATATATCTTTTGGTCTTGGCAATACTGACATAATACAGGTGAATGGCGAAAAACAAAAAGCGCTCAGTGCTGAGCTAAAATGCGTAGTAAAAAAATTGGCATTTTATATAAGTTCAGTTGAGTGAATCATAAAATTAATCTAGTTCGATCCTGAGCTACACAAGTCTAGTACTGACTACAGTCAATATATAAGAGGAACCGGCAAAACATATCACATGGGGCTTTTGACTCTTTTACTCTCACACGTATGCACTCACACGTATTAACTAAAAGTATATAAATTCAATACTGCGGCATGAATATTCAAACAAGCAGGTCGTGTTATCGCTTGTTTCTTGCTATTGCTTGATATACACTAACAAAAGCTTTGTAAGAGCGAAAGTTGCAAAATAAAACCCATACAAGCAAAATGTATTAGTATGTGTTTGCCGGGTCCTGATATATAAACACTAAAAGGCTGAAATGGTAGAAAAAAGCGAGAAGAGATGAAGAAGCTTACCTTCTCTACCCTGCAGATAACGCAATAATACACGCATGTAAGGTATAATCCATAAAGGATTAGCCCAAAGGCAACCCAAGTGGGTGGAGATTTAACATTACGATGTTCTAGGGCTGAACCATATAACCAGCGATGCCATTTTTAGTTCTTTTTTACAATATGACATACGATATGCTATACTGTGCTGTCATATCGTAATTTTTTACGATATAACAACACTAAGGCAGCCATACACGGTGCTGTCATATCGCAGTGTATGTGCCAGCTTTGCATTACATCGGAGTAGTCTTAAAACTACTACATGTCACCACTTGATGGAGCACTCAAGTGCTCGAGTTGAAATCGTTAAACCACGAGCACTTGTCCCTTAACTGCAAACGGTTGTTTGGAAATGACATGGTCCATTTCTGCATTAAATCGGACTAGACTCAAAACTACTCTATATCATTATTCGATGGAGCGCTCAAGTGTCGTCGTGCGTTACATATGACAAAGTTGTAACTGCTCCATTTCAACCAAAATAGACCACAGAGTCCAATATTATCTGTAGGGTATGAGCTCGTGCAGAAAATCGTTGATAATTCTTTAAACATTTACTGATGTTCACAAAACGAAAGTTTCCAAATTATCAAACACACAGTAATCTTTTTTAATTTTCAAAAACGACATATGGAAATGACCTTCAACACAAACAGATTTAAACAGAAAGTTTATTGTGCATACACTGCCGAACTTAGCTGTTCTGAAATACAATATATCCTCTTAACATCCGAGCATGAAGCTATAATGATAGATTATGTTTTGTTCTTCAAATCTCTAAATAATCGAATAAAACATATGTTTTTATGAAAGCAAAAAGAGATTTTTTATTTGCTGTAAATACTGATGTACGGCGAAAACAATCTTTTATTGATAATTTTTAAGGCCCAACAGTCTATTTCAAGTATCCACAATTGCAGCCAGATTTGTCTATTTGCTTGAAATATTTAAAGGTACTGTATGTGTACCCACGGACTTAAGAGGTTAAGTGGATTTGACAAAAAACCCTACAAAATAGAGGTGGAAAACTATCGATAGTGTCACTATCGAAAATTTTCAATACTTTGAAAATATACATCGATATATCGATTCTAAGCTATCAAAAGTTGGAAAAACTATTGATGTATCGGCGATGCTATGGTGATACTATCAAAGTGTTATAGTTCTCAGAGAAAGCGCTAAATATGAATGTAGAAATGCAAAATAAAACATGTTAAAAAACGGAACTTTATTTCTTAGATCAATAAATAACAAAACTAAAATCATTGTAACATTTTTATATAAAGGGCAAAATACACCTTCAAAATGCTTGACAAGCGTGGTAATAGTATGTGTTAAATTTCGTTAGTGTTAGTGACACCGACGACGCTTGATGTAAAATCTACTTGGTTTTGATTTTTCGTCAAGCACACGTACACGAATCTCACATCAAGCATTTGGATGGTGTACTTTGCACTTGAGAAAAACGTGTGAGATCAATGATGTTTAAGTCCAATTAAACTAACTGACGATTCTTGAAAAAAATGTCTAGCACAACAATACCTTACTACCCCTAGCGAAAAAAATATCGACTGTTTTTAAATAATAATCGATTGCAGAATAAAAACATCGATAGTGCCACCGATAGTTTTTCACCTCATCAGCAAAATCTGATATACTACGTTTATACGCATGACTTATTTGCAAATATAACTGTAAATGTTTGCAATATAATTTTTTCACTTCGAATTATAACTCACGAGAAATATTCACGTTTAACGATCTCTTTGCTTCAATAGTGTCATAACTAAAAAAAATGGTTTTACAGAAAAAAAACTTAATGGATAATTTTACAAAATATTTTTACAAAATTTTTACACAATATGAAGAACGATATGATTATTAATTTAGCGTTATAACTCAAAACTTACGTTTTTTAGTTATGACACTATTGAAGTAAATGAGTGATATGTTTGTTAAGCCCATATGACACTACATTTTTCTTCATTTTTCAAGTTTTGGAGAACAGTGCAAATAGAATATAATAGGAACTTTTGCCAGGTGCAAAGAGTTCAGCTATATTAAGATAAGCTATAAATCGATAAAAAATGGAGGCCTGTCAAAAAATAATGTAAGAATGTTCAACTTAAAATTGACATTTCAAGCTTAAAACATTAAAGTGTTGCCAAGATAGCGGTTTATTCACGAATTCAGCAGCTTAGTGCCTCTTTTTTAAATTTTTTTTTTGCTTTTGTCGTTTTATTATAAATAAAAAGTAGGCAGTACTTAAAGAAGCCATTACGTTTTGTTTACATTTTGTATAGTTGTTTCTTTCTATCATTTGCTATTTCTTTCTTTCAATCCTATAGCAAATCAATGCAAGAAAAATGTAGTGTCATAAGGGCTTTAATAAAATATAATAAATAGATAAATATTGCAAAATAAAACATTGATAGAAGAGAATGAATACAATTAAAACAAATAATATTTTGTAATTTTATACAACTATTTTTTTGTAAACATACACATGTTAATAAATTTACTCCTTAATATATGCAATATATTATTTTTGATATAAAACATAGATAAATACTTGGCAGCACTTTAGTGTATTTAACAGGCTTTAATGTTGGGACATTATTCACAGAAAATCTAAGCATACTTTAAGGATGAAAGCACATTCGCGTGGAAAAGAAGGAGTAAAAATATTGATTTCTATATAAATAATATATTTATAAAGAATCTAAAAGTATGAAAATGTATCAGTGAACTTTACGAATATTTTCTGACTCTTAATAAAGAGTTAAGTTTGTGCTACTTATATAAGTCAGGGTTAGAGAAACTAACATTTCTATATCTAATTCTATTACAATATTTTCAGTGAAGAAAAAATTACAAAAAGTCGAAACTTTTTCCGCAAATGCAAGAGGATGCTTGCCGTAAACATCGCAGAGAAATTTTTTTAGATTGTGTTTAAGCCATTTTGTGTTTGGTATTGTTGAAATACTGTACGATCTCAAGAACAATGTTACTTTTGTCTACTTAATTAGCAACAAAAATTATTCTTCAAAAAAGAGTGTAGTACTTTTCTTATTTTTTTATAGCGAAATTTTAAATGAGATTTACTTCTGAAGTTCGGATTATGTTGATTGTAGCTCCTTAGCTTTAATTTAAAAAAAATATTTTTCTACGTTAATTTCGAGAGTTTAAAGTTTTTGACATTAAATGCAGCACTGTCTGTATCAATTTATAAGAATCGGTTTAGTAGAAATATGTTAAAAAAAGATGTATTTTACTTTGTACGAAGCATTCGCACATTCTAAATTCTATTGTCAGTATAACTAAGTGGACTTGCAAAATTTTATTACAAGCGCTTAAGTAGAAATCGTTGCAGAAGGGTGTCACTGCCCATTTTCTAATCATGAAACTTAATGTCTGCGAAAAGTTTCATACAATTCGGAGTTTCATACAAATCTTTCTTAAGGCCGTTTCAGATTATAATAATACAAGTGTTAATATGTACTTTTGAAGAAAATGCCTTCCTGATCTAACTGTTGTTTGAACATTTTCAAAAAAAAAAATAAAAAAATAAAAAAATAACAATTTATCATGTCAGGGTTTCATTTTCCCCAAAAGTATTAATACTTGTATTTTAGTTCGAAACGGTCATTAAAATTTACTGCCGATTTCACGATGTCGAAAGATTTCTTTCTCTCGTACAATAACATATAAAACAACAGCTAATTCTAAAATTTTGTTTTTGTTTCAAAAGTTATTGTACGGAAGAAAGAATTCTTTCGACGTCGTGAAATTGGTGGTTAATCTTGTTTTTGTTTATGTAAGTGAATTTAAAAAGGTAACAATTTTAAGTTTTTCCTTTTCGTTCATTTTCACTTTTCTAATTCGTGCGAAAGTGAAACCGAAAATGTGTTCAGCATAAAATGTTTAAAATATCTACTTATTCGACTTCCAAATCAAATATTTAAGTTAAAGAAATTTATATATTTCGTGCATACTATTAGGTAAAGTTTAAAGCAGCTCCTTAAGGTATGTGAAGTCTTGGAGACGGAAAGCTTTTATGAAAATGCATGAAATTTGTAGAAATTAGCGTTATGAATTGAAAAATAGGATTTTCGGGGTCCTGTGATAAATCAAAATAATAAGGCCTTCAGTTTAAACTTTATAGTTTCTTTAACACAAAATAAAATTAAACACCATTTTAATTTGTTTATATTTTTCATCAATTATTTGCTTTTTGATTATTGTGATTGTGTGTGTATGTTTAACCATAAAATTAACATAATTTTATATAAAAATATATAAACTTAAGGCAAAAGCTTTGTGATTATATATGAAATTATATACTAAAATGTTAAATTAAAAACTAAAATTTAACTAAATTAAAATTTAAGAAAAAATTTAATTTTTTTTGGAAAATTTTTACAAATAATTGTTATAAGTTAATAAAATATAATTATTTATATACAAATGAAATTTGATTAAAACTTAAAATGTTATTTATAAAATAATAGCTAACAAAGACTAGGGGGTGAGACCTTAAAATTTAACAAAGTTTAGTTAAAATAATTAAACTTTCAAAAAGGGTGCCTTGAAATTTTAACCAGAATTAAATTAAATATACAAATATGTGTAGTAACAATCATTAAAAAAAATTATAAAAAAAATCTTAGACAGTAGACTTTGGTTAAAAAAAAACATACGCTCAAAATTTTTTGGTGTTTAAAAAAATTAATTCTTTTTCTTTCTCAAACTTATTTAAAGAAAAAAATTAATATATTACACATAGACACAAATTTTAATAATTACGTTAAAAATTTAATTTGTAATTTTATTTTGTTGAAAATTTTTCCTTCTTAAACAAAATTTTTTACTTTGCAACCTCGGGTTTTGGTGTTATCAGAAATAGTGGGTATTTTGAAAGGGTTTTATGGTCGAGGGTAAAGAGTACTAATTATAAAACTGGACAAAAATCTTCAAACAAGATTTTGTTAGTTCCTATGTAACAAAGGGTTTGTTTGACACCTTAGCTTTCCTTTTTTTATATGTAAAACTTTCGTTTAAAAATCGTCTTTTTTATATAAAAAATGTAAATATATTTTTTTGTATTATTCTTTTAAGGTAGTTTGTAAAAATATTTTAACTATGTTCAGGTTTTACAGTTTACACTATGGTTTGTTTGTTAGGTTAATTGTTCTTTGTTTTCTTTTTGTTTTGCTTAAAAAAGGTGTATGTAAAAAATGTAAAGGTTTGTGTCTTAGCTAGCTTGTTTGTTTGCTATTTGCTTTAAACTTAAGCAAATGGTTCGTGTATTTAGAATATTTCAAAATGGAGTTGATAAAAATGTCAAAGAATATTTTAATATTTAATGCGAGCGGTCTAATATATTAAATTATATAAAAGAATTTTGAAAATTATTTTCAAAATGGTTGCCTTTTAACATTTAGTTTTCAAATCTTTTAGTATGTACTTTGGCATAATGTTCGTTTTAATCATAGTTTTGTTTTTGTGTCAACAAAATAATATATGTAGTATAAGCAAGGCTTTCAATTTTATAAACGAGTATGAAAAATTATAAGGATTCTTTAGATCTTTTTTTATTTTAGTTTTTCATAAAAAAAGTTTACGAACCATTTTTTTTCGATTTTTCGGTTAAATTTTCTGTTTGAGAAAATGAGAAAAGGGGGGTTTTTTTAAAGGAATTATGATTCATAGATTGATTGATTGGTTGGTTGGTTAGTTTGGTGTGATTTGGTATTCTTTTGTTCAATATAAAATATAAATTTTTGTTGTAATAGTTGTTCTTGTTATTGTGTTGGTTGTATGATCAAAAATTTATTTTTGTTTTACTCCAATTGTTCTAAAAAATTTGGAGATTTAAAATATTCTGGTACTGGATCATCGAGACGCGATATAATTTTATAAATTGATTTCTTCCACGATTGTTCTGTGTCTTTGCCACCTTGTATAGCGCGGAAAAATTCACGTAATGTTTGCTCCACTACAAAACGGAAATTTTGGGGAACCTTTTGTTTACAAAAGCAACAATAAAAAGAAAATTATATTAATATTTGTTGTAAATAAAATGAGTTATATTATTATAAAAGCGGAATTTTCTTTTATTAAATCCATAATTACCTCGATATGATTATTGCGATTATAGTGTAAATTCAATACTCTGTATAGCTCACTATCGCCGCTGATGTGCAAATCTTCGGCACATGAAACACCTTCGGTAACAGCTTGACGGGCATACTTCTCCATTTGTATATAGTAAAATTCTCTGTAATAAAAAAGTATTAACAAACATATTAAAAACAGGATAAAGGAGTAAGTATAGTTTTTGGCTGGCTTTATAATTAAATGTAAAGCCTACTTTAAGGTTTGTTGTAAAAAATTTCTATTATTCATCTTAATTCGTGGTGTGTGGTTGGAAAATATATGAAATTCTTACAAAAATATATTCCGAAAATTCTGAAATACGTTATCAGCAGGGAAATCGTAAATATGCAATTGCATGTTTTTTCCTGCGTAATGTATGTATACACAAATAAGATATTTATATGTTTCAGAACTTTTTAAAAGTTCTGGCATCGATTTGTTAGTGCATATTTTTGCATATTTTACCCTTTATAGCATATTTTTGCATATTTTACACTTAGTTGCATTTTTAGGGCATTTATTCTATTTTTGTGGCATATTTGGCTATTTTACTGCGTATTTTGGTTTTTAAAATTTTAATATGGATATTTTGCCATCGAAAATTTTGAAATTATTCCACAATAAAAATTTTTTTTTTACGATTTTAAATTTAGTATCACTAGGGGCTACCTATTTTTATTTAGAGATAAATGTGAAGCATGCAGACAAAGAAAATTTTGACTGCGCGGAGGGTTGAGCTGACTTTGGTCGAGTGGTCTAAGCGGTAAAGAACTCTGATGAGATTAGCGGGAGCTATCGAAACGTCAGTTCAATCCTCCGCACAGTCAAAATTTTCTTTGTCTACATGCTTCACATTTATCTTTAAATAAAAACATAATTTAATGAAAAATTAAATTAAAATCGAGCTAAAGCAAAAAAAAAATATATAAATTTCCTTTGGCCGGCATCGAACTTGTGAACTTCCGGTTAATAGTTTAGCACACTTTCGACTACACTACAATTCTATTTGTTGATTTTACTGCATTTCATGGGTTGATGCAATTCTAACCCATGAAATTGGTTAGATTTACCATTATTATATTTTGTGCGTACATATTTATACTCTTATTGGCATAGTAGTAGTTCTACGCTTATCATACAGATGATCAGCACTTCAACTCTTGGCAAAGCAATGTGTTTTTTTCAGTTGTGTGCAAGTTCGTAAAAACAAGTTTAAAGTTCGTAACAAAATTGTCATGCAGTAGAACGGTGAGTAAAACCCTTGGCATAAAACAGAACAATAACTTAAAATGGCACGAGCTCAATACTAAGCGGAGACATTTATTTTTTATAATTCACAAAGTATTCAATGACTTCTAAATATTGAAATTTTCAAGCTGTTGTTTGTAAGCCAAGGTGGTAAGTACTTGTGTTCAATGACAACGCCACTTTAAGATAATTTGTTAAGCTGCCACAGTACAAGTAGTGAAGGGTATTTTTATTAGCATTTTAACTTATTACTTTGCCATCAATATTTTGGCTGGGAAATATTTTATATCAACCGCTCGAGAGTTATGATGAAATATATTATCGTGACCACCCAGTGTTATTAGTACTAAGTACTCGTACATGAAAAGCAGATTGTATGATTACGAATATTTCTTATATAATGGAAAGTGTACATAAACATTTTGTATAACAATAGAAATGTAGCTTTGTTATTTTTATGTGGTTTGTGCAGAGTTTGTGTGTAAATAAAAGGAAAGAAGTTAAGAGAATTCCTTATATTCTTTGAATTACATACCCTACAATCGGTATATTTCGAGATCAGCAAAAGATATTCCAGTAATTTTTTCAGGGGTAGTAAAAAGATTCATATAGAAGTCAAAAATGTCAATTGTGGAAATAAAATTGTTTTACTATATATTTTTGATGTTACAAAACTTTATTTTTCTTGAAATTTTGTCCATTTTCAGAAAATCAGCGCGTATATCCACATTTATGAAAAGGCTCTCCTCAATTTTTGACAAAATGCTTTGAACTATCTACGTTACAAATTGCTGTTTTTGAAAATTTCAAAATCTACCGTCACAACTTTCAATATGCCCTTAAACACAAAAAATATTTTTAAAATTTACGATTTTCGGCCATTGCTCAATGTAGGGTACACGTCCGAAACACAAAATAATGAACGCTTAACACATTGCCAATAGATTGCCTTTTGCGATATGAGATTATAGAGTGAATGTGTTAAACAAAGTTTTTTATAAAATTGAAAATAATAAAGATAGTTTTTTTTTTAAAACATGTTTTTTTCAGGTCAGTTTCAAAATGTTGATTTCTTAGCCTTTTCCCGACTTCAAGATTATTAAAATGTTTTTTCTCTAGTTTTACTTAAAATTTTGCCAAGAATCGAATAATGCTGACTCTTAATTTAAAATCCAACTGTAAACTAAAAAGTAATGGGCGAAATACTACAAAAAGTCAAGACAAACCAAATTTATTTTCTTTAACATTTAAAGAAGATTTTTTGAGGGCCATGTGGTCAACTTTGGCCTACTGAAACTTCTATCGTGCTTAAGCCAGAAGGCCACCGAGAGAGAGACGCGTTCTAAAGATTCACTTATCCTCTAAAGATGTCCGAGGTTTCAGATAAACCTAATGGCAGTTTAGAAATTCCAGATTTATTACCATTTATTTTGCTAAAGTCCCTACTGTGCAGTGTAATTAAACATTTTAAGAATTTTACAAGTTGCTGTTTTAATATTTTGTACAAGGAACTTTATAAAATTTAAAATAGCTGCCAAAGTTTTAAGTAACCAATTAAAAAAGTACATTTTCGGTGCTTTAGATTCCGTTTATTTTGTATTTTGTTTTTACAATGATAAAGTTTTTATACCTTGAGGCGTTTGTTAACTCTTGTTTTTAGATGCAAAGCTAACATTGAGCTTTTTATTAACATGAAAAGCTCATGACCAAATATTTATTTGACGCTCCTAAAAGTATGCACTTTTTTAGTATTTACTGCAATTAAAGTCAGTAGAAAAGTGTTTTTCAATTCCACTTTGAAATTTAAAAAGTGGTTTGATTACGAAGACAATTTTCGTTTTTCGTTTTCTGTAGAAGCAACTTGCGGAAATGAAACCACTTCCGATCGGAATGCTATTCTGTGACATGGCTGATTATAGTAGTTTTTTTTTAAATAAACATTCATATAATTCTACAAAGAACTCTAACCAACTTTACCCTGGTCTAAAATTCGAACTTGCCGAAATTTTAAAATATGTATGCTCTATGACCCCTTATTATGATAGGAAAATTACAAAAAGTGTTTGAAGCAGTTTGACGTATACTTAATATTTTATCAATACAATATATAATGATACTCATACGCCATGACACAAACTGCTTCAAGCACTTTTTGCTATTTTTCATATAATTAAGGCGTCATAATTTGGGAACCACTGGCGCTAGTCCTCTGGTTATTTCGTCAAATGTTATTTGCACAAGAATGAAAGGCTATAGCAATTTTTATTCTTTTCGTAGGGAGTATGACGCAATCAGTGGTTCGTTTCATAGGCACTAAGTCCGGAAACTTGAAATCAATTTTAGATCCATGGTTTCTACGGCAAAGTCATTTGCTTAAAATTCTTCGTAGATTTTTTTTTATATTATTTTTGCATCCATACTAATCGACCCACCCTAATGTGTATGTTTTTTAAAACAAATTATAGCTTTTAATGTAATTATTAGCAGCCTTAACTTTATTTCACAAGTCTTATTCAAATAAAAAGTCGCTGTTTTTTAACAATTTATTTGTTTTAATAAGCACCTTTCTTATTCTTGTGCTTAAGTTAAGCATCAGTATACTCGAGCTTTTCTTTTCATGCTCACAAAAAAAGACATAATGAAGTAATTGGCAACTGTTAACAAATACCTTATGTTTACATATATTTATTACAAAAGTACACTTAACCTCAAAAGCACACAAATACGCATACATTTACGCTTACACATATAGATATGCATCTTTTATAAATGCATGATGCTACACAACGGTGTGCCTGCTACTCAATATAAGGACCTAAATATATAAAAAGCAAAAAAAGAATGAACAAAACTTAAGTATCTAACACTTAAACACTTGTATCAACACAACACTACTGCTGCGACTACTTTTAGTAGCTTCTTTTCAGAAAATATAATTGCATGTAGAAAAAAAAATCGTTAATATAAATTTCTTTAAATAGACATGTGAATATGTATGTGCAATTTTAAGAGAGTGTAGTTTGGATATGACGAGATGGTATAAGGGGTACATGTTTGTTTTTAATATATTAATAAGGAACCACTTTTCTACACAAAATTTTCCACCATCTTAAATAAACTAATTAGCTTGTGTTGACATTTTTTAAGCTGCATCCTCTCTGTTTCATATAAAAAAAAATAAATAAAAAATGTCAACTCTTATCACAAGTAAGCTTTTGTGTCTTTGGAACTTTAACAACCTCTTTAGATTGTTTCTAAAGCAGCTGCTGCTCTTGTTTTAGTAGTGGCTATAGTTAAAGGCTTTTCTGACAGGCATGCATGTTATACACATATGGTCCCTAAAAGTATGCTGTGCATTTTATTTTCCATAAAGGTGTGAATTACCGTCTTGAAAGGAAATTTCTACACCACTTAGCTTTATTTACGTTTAAAGTTTAGTGTTTAGATTAATAATTTTCCAACAGGCCAATAGCTTTTGTATAGGTGGATGTCATTTTATTTTTAAGCTTTACGAGAAAAGCTACAACAGGTTTTTTATATGAACATATACATATAAAAAAATCTTGCAGTCCTTTTATATATGCTGCAAGTGTGGCTTTGTTTTTTTTTGTATAAAGATTTCTAAATCAAGTATCCTTTCTAGGTCCTTAAACTAAAGAGCTGGTGTTTCTATTTTCTTTTCCATTTCCCTACAAAATTTATGTTCATTTTGTGTACCTCTTGTTAGTGCAAAATATATAAAATATGACATACATACTTTGCAATATACAAGTCCTTTTGTTATATATATATTTTTTTCTTATCCTTTCTTCTTGCAGATACTTTAGCTAACATTTAATGCTTGGCTGCCGTTTGACAAACTGACAGCTAGCATATAGACTTAATGCATTATATATTGGATTGTTATACAAGAAGATTAATATGACATTATTAATAATTTGCAGCATACTTTTAGGCTTTATTATCATTCTACTCAAACATTATAATTATCATTATTTCCGTTTTATATAAATTTCAATAATATTTTCTCATTCTTTTCTACTACGACTTCAGCATCAGCCAGCAACTGCACTTGTAGTGTATTTGTGTGTGCAGTTTTTTTTATTATTATTATTAAGTCCTTTTTGCAAATTATTAAATCCTTTATGTATTGTATGGTTAAGCAAAAAAAAAACAGTAATACTTCATGTTTGGGTATTACTTTTCTTTGTCTTTGTGTAAAGAATTTTTAATAAATCTCAAATGTGCAAAACACAGAAGAAAAAAAGAAAAAATATATATTAATAATAATAAAAAGATCTCTCAACTGTTAGAAAATGATTGCAGTTCTTAAGGGGGTTTCTTATGCCGTTATTATGCATGTCATTTGTAAATACTGTGGTAGTATGAAAACACTCCAGATCCCCAAACTCTTAAATATGGCAAAAACCACAAAAGTATGCAACAATATTTGCAGTATTCTTAATAACTCATCCAATGAGAGATTGACATGGGAAAGGGCTAGTGGGTGTAATGGTGGGATTTAATTAGACAAAAGCTTTAGGCATAGATTAGCTTACAAGCGTAAGGAGATGCAAACGAGAAGCAAAGATAATAATAATGATAAAAAATATGTAAAAGAAAATTTATCAAGGACTGAAATAATTAATAAAAATTGTAAACAAGAAATGTGAAACGAAACTAGTTAATTAAGGATAGAAGATGTGAATTTTTTGCCATTTAAACTAAAAATCTTAAATAAGTATCCCTTAGAAAGATATAAAGGTAAATTAAGTTATACATTTGGTTTTAAAACTATTTAAATAAAAATTTATTGCTGCCTATGTTGAGGTGATGAGCTATGATATGTCCAAAGGCCCTGTCAAAATATTGAAATCAAAGCTACTTACTATGTGAGGCAAATATTAATATTGAAAAATATATACCAATAAATAGAGTATAAAGATAGGGATTTTGTTTTATTTTTTATAAAATTGTTAAGCATCTAAGTTATTTTGTGGAGCTGTATGGTTTTATCCATTTGTATGATTTTAAATATCTTTAAGAAAAATATTAAAGAAAATCTAATTGCAAACCTTCTTTTGAAATATCAATTACGCACAGAAAAAAAAAATGCCAATGTAAAATCAACATATCGCAATGTTGATTAGAAATCATATACAATTTATGAGAAATAATTTGTTGTTTAAATGATTTGGTATTTATTTGCCTTGTTGTTGTTTATTTTCTTAACCACTTAGGCCCAAATTTACAGTCATCAGTTAGTTATTAGTAAACTAAAATGATAACTATTTTTTAACTAAAACTTCATATAGATAATTGCGCATATTCATAGTCATAAGCAAAGTATACTTTAGGAATTTAAGGCCAGTATTGCCATACAAAATACTGGTTTTAAACTCTTAAAGTACACTTTGTTTTGACTATGAATATGCGCCAATGTATTGTTTAGCTAAAATTTTTAATATGGGTAAAGAATAGTAGTCCTATCGAAATATCAAGCTGATATGTAAACAAGCAAAAATAAAGAAATAAAGAATATTTCACATCTTAAGGCGGCAATTTTAACATTTTTAAGCACACAAAGCTAATGGAGCAAAGATTATTAGTTGGCTCCTAAAGGTATGCATATAATAATTTTCAAAGCCTGGTGTAAAAAGTATACAGATGCAGCAAATGCAACAAAAAACTAGATAATACACTTGCTGGAAATGGCTTATGTACAAAACAACCAGAACAAAAAATAATCAGCTGACGTTATGCTGCTAACAGTATACTTATTACACCATGTTCCAAAGCACCTACTTGTTAACCAATGGCATTTGACTAATGGTAAACAAAGAAGTGTGAATAAAATATCATTGGCTAAACTATTGTCATTAGTTAATTAATTATGTAATGTTTCGCGTGTTCGACACAAATTACTTTTAACTTTTAGGCTTAAAACTATTTGTACATTTTTTGTTTCACCCTAATGAAGAAAATAAAAGTTATGAATTAAAAAACAAATTTTATAAAAATGCACTTTCTTAATTTTAAGGTCTGTAATGAGACTGATAGCAAAAATAAAGAGTAGTCAATGGTGAAAAAAGACATATTGTGTAAATGATGACATATTAACCATTTTCAGTCAATTTATTTTGGACTCCGGCTAGTATTGTAGTAAACGGCACTGAACAAATTCGATGCACCTGGATCTAAGGCCTATCACATAGTATCTATATAATATTAATTGTCTCCCTTCAATGAGAGCTGAACTGGTATTTATAACATTGAAATATAAGTTCCCCTGTGGTCGAGTGGGTAGTGTACTAGCCTGTCATGCCGGAGGTTGCCGGTTCCAGTCCTATCAAAGACACCGCTTAAAAATAAAATACAATTTCTACTTGGATTTGTAACAAAAAAAATAAATAATTAATCGATAATTACAGCTGAATTTTGGAATAATATTTATATATAATCTATATTATTCTACACCGATTGGGACTCTACAAGATAGTTTAGAGACAAGTTACAAGGTACATACAAAGTGTCAATTAACCCCATCCTAGGCCATCCCCATGTAAAAGTGGCTGGTCCGCTTCATAGGAAGTGTTAGAACTCGGACTGGTCCCTAAGGCCTGGGGACCGGTCACGTGACTTGTTTTGTGTCAGTTCCATTTACCGTAGGGTATTTACAGCATCCCGCCTTCCACGAGATATTTTTTTTTTAATTCCGCTTTAATGTCATATTTTCCTCAAAATCCCGCTGTTCAGTCGTTCTTGTCCCTCCTTTTTCAAAAACCTTCTGGTCACGTTAATTAGTATATTTAACTAACAATAACTTCTAGTTTCTTAAAACACTTTAAAAGCATTATAAAAGTAATAAAGTATGTCTTCAGGCAGCACTAAATTAAAAAATTGCTAATTTACGTCTCAAAATATATACTTTTTACTGTCTAAACTCATGCACAGTAATTGAAAATTGTCATAATTTCTTGCTATTTGCCAACATTCTATAAAATCCTCACCCACAACTCTTTATAATGTCAGCAGCAACATCAATAAAATCGTGCTAATTTTCAAGATTTCCCTAAGCTCTATTGCATCTTGTTTAACGTTTGTTAAATGCTCCAAATGCTGTTTGATTTTTGTTTATATGAGCTGCATAAATTTCTTGTCATTTTTTTTATAATTTCCAAACAATAAATATTTGCCGCTATGGCTGCATTATATAAACACACCAACACACATACACAAACATACTCACAATTACAGATATATCACACATTGAAAATTGCAACAACAAAACTTTTTATTGCTGCTGCTTAAATAGCAACGGCAAACAAATAAACCAAAGAAAGAAAAAAAAAACACTGCGACACAACAAGTACAACAAAAGAATTACAATCTCAAACACCAGGCAGTCAGTTTTCTTTTATAGTCACTAGTATTGCTGCTGCTGTATGTATATGGCAACATGACAACTTGCTAGATGTCATATTATAAACGCGCTAAATAACAAATTCCCCCCGGTATTATAGAAAAAATAAACGACTTTTTGCCATTTTTTCTCTCAACAGTGATTGCACCTAAAAGTAGGCAGCAATATCGTAAAGAAAAACATTTTATGATTGTAAATAAACAAGAAATTATTATTAAAAAAAAGGAATAGCAACTGAATTGTAATGATGCTACAGAAATATATAAATTCTTATGAAATGTAAAACCTATCAATATGAGTTTTTTATCTGTGGTTGTGAGTCAAATAAAAAGAAAATTACAAAATTATTTTTTTGTTCCTACTTCTACAAAAGCCTTGAAGTATGCAATATAATAGCAAGTGTAGTGTAAGTTAAAAAAATCAATGCAAATTAAGATATTGTGCCTTTTTCATGCGGACTTTATATAAGAAAAAATTATTATAAGATGTAATATTTTACCTTTATGGAAATTTTTAATTATATGTTCTCTTTTATGGGGTGATATAAAGTTTCAGGGGAAAGAAATTCTGAAAGTCTGCCAGTAAATATTGAAAATATAGGAGATATTGCAGAGCTCTTAAGGAGTTTGATACCGTGATATAATATCTATGAGATATGTTAAATATCCTCATCCTCTTTAAGATTTAAGATTGTTTTAGAGACTTAATTTCTGTTGCATAGCCGCTAGTGTTCTAAAATGAATACGAGCAGTCACTATTAGGACAACTGCCGGTTTCCTTCAAGTGACCTCAGGGCACAACCTGGCTTCCATAGATAATTTTCCCTAAAATATGAGTTTTACAAATTCTAACCAAAAACTCTGCTCAGGTATACTGAAGGCTGCCAGAACTTTATAGGATATCAGTATAAAAAATTTCGGCGTGAGTGGGAGAGCATGAGTGAAATTTTAGCGAGAAATATAATTTGAAATTTCGAAAAAGGCATTATTGGCTGCATTTCTTTAGAGTACATATGGAAATAATGGACAATAATTTCGCTCGTGAGCGTGGGTTTTCGTGACTGCGACTAATTTTTCTTTACACTCAAGTGAGCAAGCATGAACGTGATCAATAACAAGGTCGAGCATGAGTGTACTCTTTTATTGTTAGGAAGGTTGCAACAAGAGGCACTCCGCAGGTGGGAGTCCTTTCTCCACTCTTATGAAACCTTGTCTTAAATAAAATCCTCTTAGCATATAAGTACCCGGCAAAAACTTTGGTTACTGGCAGGCAAAAAAGTACATATATGAGGATTTAAGTCGTAACTACTAACAATTTGACTCGATAACTACTTATTTTTGTTTGAGAAGTCCCAAAAAAGTGACACCCCTTACAAATGTATTTACATTGTCGCAGCAATTGACTGGTTACTATTTGGCTTACTTGATGTCAAAAAATAAGTAGTCAAATAAACAAATTCAAATAAAAAAAATTTATACACATTATATTTTATTTATATTTTTATTTTTTGACCAAGCTGGGATTCGAACCTGTGCTCGTTTTAATTTAAATACAAGAACTTTACCCCTTCGGCGCTATTGTTGACTTATAAGTTTAAGCGACAAAACTTTGTTTTCATATACAAACACATGTTGGCTTAAAAAGTGGTTGTCTACTTATTTTCTTAATACATATCAACAAATTGTAACTATTTTCAGATAATTAGAAAAATACGTACTAATTTTATTAAAAACTAGGTAGTAGTTCTAATTCGAAGCATAGTAATAAGATAAATAAGTACCACTCATTACTTTGTAGCCCATTAATAAAGTACTACTGGTTAGAAAAATATAAAAACCATTTTAATTTTAAGTTTCATTATTATTGCAAACTACTTTAATTGAAGATCCTATTAATTTAAAAATTTTTTTCTACAAATTTATCTATAACTTTATTTTACCACTTTTGGGTTCAGTAGTTTCGGTAGATGCGAAAGTGAACCGAAACATATATATTTTTTTAATTTATCAAATTGGACTGTTTTAAGATGTAGCGATTTTAATTTCAAAAATTCTATTAATTTTTCTAATAATAACTTCGGTAATAAGAATTTTACCACTTTGAGCTTCAGTAGCCTATGTAGACATGGAAATATATCAACGCATATACTTTTTGAAAATTATTAAAGTTGGAACGCTATTGTTTTCGCTACGCTGTCCGTCTGTCTAGCTGTCTGCCCGTTTGTCACAGGCTGTTTTCTCGAGACCCATAAAGCTACGGACCTAAAGTTTTCACAGAACATGTAAAACTTTGGCCGCTAGAACAACAAATTTATGACACTTAAAAATTAAAGGGAGTTCTAAAGCGAGCAACGAAAAATGTTGAAATGCTAATGTAATATACAGACACATAAATGGACACTTAAAATTTTCAAAGTTAGTGTTAACTGGTGTAGTCTGTAAAATAGACTACAGCAATTAACACTGATATTTAAAACAATAAAAATTAAAGGGTGTTCTATCAGTTAATGTAATTTTGACTATATAATTTAGAGAATTTACTGTATCTTGGAAACCGTAAGGGCAAACTCTGGAAATTTTAAAAATCGCTAAAACTTAAAAATTTCAAAATTCAAAAAATGTCAAAAAGAAAAATCGCAAAAAGAAAAAAGCGCTTAAAGGGAAAAAGCACTAAAATTAAAAAATGCTCTAAAATGCAAAAACTCACCAAAAACTAAAAAGATCGACAAAAACTAAAGAAAGGTATAAACCGAAAAAATGCATCAAAACGAAAAAAGCACCAAATCCTAAAAAAATCTCTAAAACTAAAAATATCGTAAAAAAACGAAAAAATTCTCAAAAATAAAAAAACCGTATGAAAACGCCAAAACTAAAATATCGCCAAGAACTGAAAAAAATCACCAAAAGCCGAAAAAAATCCCAAAAAACCGAAAAAGCGCCAAAACTTAAAAAGCGCCAAAACTAAAATAAATCGCTAAAACTAAAATATATAGTCAAAAAGCGAAAAAAGGGTTAAAACAAAAAAAAAAGCCAACGCAAAAAAATTGTCAACCCTAGAAAAATCGGTAAAAACAAAAAATTGCAAAAAACAAATAAATGGTAAAAAACGATAAAATTGTAAGAGCGCCAAAGCAAAAAAAAATCGCTAAATCAACAAAACCAAAACTTAAAAAATAGGAAAAATTAAATTAAACGAAAAAGCAGAACGAAAAAATTTTCAAAATGAGAAAAAAAAGTAGAAACGGAATAGGATATATGTATGTGTATTTGTACGGAACCCTTCGTGTGCGAGCCAAAGTCGCACATTACTGAATTTATTTAAGATATAGATAGGGATTTTTATATTGAAAATTTATTTAATTTTTCAGATTTTAATCTGTAACTTTGGATATAATAATTTTACAACTTTAAGACTAAGAGGTAGGTCTATGTAGATATGCTGCAATAGAGTCATAACTCAAAAAACTTCATTTTTGAGCTAAATAATGCAGAATTATTCATCATATTGTGCAAAAATTTCATACAAATATCTTGTATACTCAACTTTTGAGAGAAGAATAAAATTTTCTTTTAGTAAATTCAAAATTTTAATCTCGTTTTCTATAAAACAAGTTTTGTTTTGAGTTATAGCTCTATTGCAGCAAAGGCTCGATATATGTATGTATATCATTGAAAATTTAATATTTGCCGTTTTTATATATATCGTGATTTTAGTTTTCGCATATAAAGCTTTTTGTTAAACTTTTTTGTGAGCCGAGAAAATTTTTGATCACACTATTTGGAAGAGGGTCTTATTACCTTTAAAACGGTATATTGTTGAACTCCGTAACTCCGATATTTTTTGAGATATGCGCAATTATGTAAGTAAACTCAACTTTTTTAGATTCATATTTTACATCTTGATGACGTTATAACTTCTTAACTAGGCGACCCAGGAACTTAACATTTTATATCTGTGTTTAAATTATATTAAAAACAGTCATTATCGAGTTTCATCAAAATCGGAGCAGGTGCGCTCCATTTTACACTTTTTCTTAGTTGATTTGAGGTGGAATAACTCAATGTCAAGATAGTGGAGTTTCAGGACATTAAAGTATTTAGGGGAACGAAAGATGAAGCTCGGCCTTGCATATTGCACACTCCTTAAGGGATATTGATATTCCCTTATTTGAGCTATCAAATAAAATATAAAAAAAATTTATTATCGATGGATTTTCTAGCGCTTTAAGACTGATATTAGCGCAAAGCTCCAGAGATGGTCTGCAAGGTCAACCGTTTCTAATTTTTTTTGTAAATTTTTTTTATTGACATCTACGTTAAAAGTTAAAGGAACCACCCACGGAAAGCAGTCAGTGTTACGTTCTGCTACTATTTGAATTATACTTTTCAGTATCATTAAAACAAAAACAAAAAAAAAACAATACATTGAACTACGAGTATTAATTTGAATTGACGAACTCAAGCCGGATTTAATGCCTTCAATTAAACAAACACAGTTTGACAAATTAAATAAAATAATTGAATAATAAGATTTTTAGCCAGAGTTTCGAGTTTAGTGGTGAAAGCAGTAAATATTTAAAGCTCCAGCAGCATCTTTTTACTGATTTTATCTGTTTGAGCTCGTAAAGGTCACTTACTTACCTATGTCAGGCCTTCTAAGATTTCTAGTTGCACACCACATGAATATTTGCAGTTACATATTAACAAAGCTTTTTGGAGACACACCATATATTTGCTTTTCAATTCTCTGTTTTCACGTTTACAATTTTCTTAAAATCATATTTCATTTCTTAAACTACCCTTTTTTATCTTTAATTTTCTCTAAAACATCTAACTTCTGGCCTTTATACGTCTTATTTATAACAAGCGAAAAAAGCCGTTACTTTTTTTTAATTGTTAAAACTCCTTTAAGGACATAAAACATTCTCACACCGGAAAACGGTTTAACTTTATTTTCATTGAACATAATAGCAAGTTTCAGTAACGCAAATGTCGTCTATAGAATTTAAAGGTAAGGCTGTAGAAATTCCCACCCATTTTAACTTACATAAGCCACATAAAACTAACTAACCCTCTCTAAGGAAACAAAACACCCTAAATCAAGTAAAAAACAATAATAATAATAAAAATTCCCATACAATAGTAAACAACCCCTAACTTTTCTAACAGCCAGGAGAAGAAAAAAAACGGTTGATTTTTGAAATTCCTATAAATCTTAAGAAGCAAAACGTCTTACGTTTTCAAGATAATAGAAAAAAAATGTCTTGAAAATTTCTTAGCAAATCTTAAATAAAAACAACCCTAGACTTGCGCATTAAATCAAAACAAAGCAAAAAAAGCAAAGGAAAGAAAAAGAAATCAAAAGGTGCAAATTCACACGAGCGTTTTTACTTCTTTAAAAACAAAATTGTATATATTTAAATCTGTTTCTTAAGACATTTTCTACAAGTTACCTTATTTACCTTTAGGAAAGTAGTAGAGTCTTTGTGTTTGTGTTTGCAATAGCCGGGCAGCTGTCGTCAGCGAGTCTTAGGAATTCTTTAAATCACAGACCAACCAGGTGATTTGGAAACAAAATTAATACGTGTGCCACACTTTAAGTTATATTGGGTTTTTTGAGGCAAACAGCTGGTTGAATATATTTGGCGCGTAATGTTTTTTTTTTTTTTTTTTTGAAAATTTTGCTGGTAGTTAAATGTTTTTCTTTCAAACTGGAGATGGGACTGGGAGTGACTTTTCACTCATGATCACACACGCTCACGATAAAAATGTATTACTCATGTACTCTTATGAACGACCATGTTTGCTTGTTTCACCTTCTTGCACAGTCACGTGAGTGTAAATAAGAATTACTAATATTCACGAAAATTTATGTTCACAAGTTTTCTTTATTTTTACAAAATTTTTTTAAAAAGCTTTTGACTGCTTTTTAGAAACTTTAAATTACTTTTCAGAGCTTAATGTGATTTAAGAAAACAGTTGCTAAGGAACATGCATAATCACGCGCGATCATGCAGGATTCAAGCAAATCACGTGAACGCTACCCATCTCTATTTGAAACTTCTAGTACTTTAAATTTTATATATAAATAATTTATAAGCTATTTTTATGGAAAGCAGTTTATCTATTTAAAAATATGTCAATGCAATTTTTGGTTTGTACTAAAACTACGCGTAATGCGGGTTTCGTTATTGTGTGTCACTAAACAAAAAAAAAACAGTTATTTTAGGGTGGAAAGTCATAAGACACAATATAATTGTTAAGAGAAAATTATAATGAGACAAGTTAGCAGTTAGAAAAATAACCAAGACAACCCGCAGAATTCTAAAATGTCATTGGTAAATAGTAAAAGTACATATATAAAGAAAATTGTAAAATATAGAAAAAAACAACTTACAACTGTTTCGTTTAATGCAAAGTTTAACATAACCATTTAACTTAACCGTTTATTAAATTTGCAGCAAGTGAAGTAAAGAAACCAAATAATTTAAAAGATTATTGCATTATGTGAAAATAAAGCTAAATTTTTTTTTTATAGTGAAGATATGCAACTTTGAATAAGGGGCTATTCACACGTTAGGTAACCTTCAATGGAGGGGGGATTCAAGATTTGTTACGCATTAGATAATTTATATTGAAGATTTTGTAAAAAGCGTTACGAACGGTGGCTGGGGGTATACAAAATTCGAAAATAGCGTTACGTAATATGTAAAGGGCCCCTAAGAAATTGTGAAAATTAAAAAAAGTTTACATGTAGTAACATTTTTCTACACTCTAAAACATTACTTTAAATTTACAATCATATATTGTCTAAATTTGTGTTGAGAATTTCTGCTTGTCTAAAATTACATCGATTTTGTAGTTATTTTATTAAAGAAAAAATCTTTCAAATTAAACATATTTAGTCCAAGTGGAAAAAATTTAACATAAAGTATAATACGGCTATGGCTGAATGGTAGATACGTCAGACTATCAGTCAGGAGGTCGCGGTTCAAACCTGCATGCAGCCAATCGCTTTTTTTTAAATAAAAACATTTTGTTCAAAAATAATGCGTGTGTAATTTTAGGTCGATAATAATCTGTAACGTGTTGCCGACTATTATCGACTTAATTTTCAACAAAAGTGTTTTAGAGTGTATATGGCTTTACTTGCCAGTGGTAATCATGTAAGAAAATGAAATTTCCATATACTGTACACTAAAAATAAAATTGTAGGTAAATCTAACTAACTTAAATTGTTAACTTACTCTTAAAGTAAATTGTTGTTGCAATTTTTATGAAATAGCTAATTTTATTTGTTAAAATTACTTTTTAAAATTGTAAGTAATTTCATGTCTATCAGTCATGTCACAGAGTTCAATTCCGTTCGGAAACAGAATTCAATCAGCCCAAAGATGTCATGCCCGAGATGAAGCATACCCGAGCATACCAGCGCCGTCAACAGTGTGGACACACCTGACAAATTTGCTTATTTAAGTTTTCTTTTTTAGACACCAGCTGCTACAAAAATGGGGTGCATTGAATTCCGTACGGTTTATAAACACGCAAAGAATAGTGAGAGCCTAAGTTCAATTTACTGAATTGTAAAATATAAATTTAGGAAAAATTAAAATTATTTTTGATAGTTAAAATTAATAATTTAATTTTTAACAATTTTGTGGTTAAAATTAAAAATTTTTATGGTTAAAATTACCAATTTAAAATAACAACAACGAAAGTTGTTATTTTACAGAAATTACTGTATTTACATCAAGCAAGTCAGCACATGTCTATCTATACTTTGTGCTATCGTTATTTAACAATATGACTTATGCTTCGTACACATTGGGCATTCCTTTTGATGTCATTTTGTGTCGTTATATTTCAAATTAACAACTCAATGCGACAAAATGACAACATGCTGTCATTTTGTTTTTTGTGACTGCAATATTGTCGCATTATTGTACACATTAGACAGGCAAACAAATTGACATGCACCGACAAATATCGGAAGTGGCAAACGCTGTCGCTAGTACACACTATCATGTTTGCTTACGATGTCATAAAATGGCATAGTGTGTACGTAGCATTAGCTGAGATGGTAAAGGCAGGCGTCCGGTTTATAAACATGTGAAAAATTATGAGCTAAGTTCAAGACCAAAAAGTTACAAAAATAAAATATATATACATATATATATACCTGCGACATTCCGGTTAATAGTTTAGTACACTAATCGACTAAACTGCAATTAAATTGGTTGATTTTACTGTATTTCAGAGGTTGGTGCAATTCTAACCAGTGAAATTGGCTACATTTTTCAATGTTTTATTTTGTGTATATATTACTCAAAATTTAACGATGTCAGCTACTGCCCCAAAATTTTATACTGTCAAAAAAGGTATCATTTCACTCAGCTGAAACATGAATGTTTTTACAGACGTCGAAATTTTATATTGTCAAAAAAGATATCATTTGGCACAGCAGAAACATGAAATATTTTTCCCAAAGGCAAATATTTGTTTACCATAGTACTTTTCTACGCATTGACACGCGCCCATACTAGTCATCTGCAACAAGCCATTTGAATTTCAATTCACAGTAATTCATAACACTAAACTCACTCACACTATTGCTAAAACTGAAAGCAAAGCAAAATAAATGAAAACAACAATCAGTCTTTAGAGAATCAAATCATGCCTTGTGTCGTGAGAATCAAGTTATTACATGAATTGTTTCTCTCAAATAAAAAGAGCACACCTATAAAAACCAAGAAGTACTTATAAATCATCAAAGTGATTTGAAACAAATAAGTCACACTTGTCATATGTTTAGATCGTATGGAAGCAAAAACAAATGCCATTTTAAGATTAATATGAATAAAATATATTTAAAAAATAATCTTCAGAGACAGTATTTCATAACAGACTTATTTTTTTCAAAAATTAATACTTTTTTATATATTGGGTGGAAGATACTTAAGTGAAACTTCACAAGAATTTATTCGAGGCACCTGGTGCTTAGGCGAGATACCATCTCTAAGCTAGGACACCACCCTTAGACACACAACTGGTTTAAGAATCCCCAAAAACTGGGACAAAAATCTCCCCAAAATCCCTGAAGTTCCCCGGATTCCCAAAAACTATTACAAAATTCTACCGAAAGTCTCAGTAGTTCTCCGGATTCCCAAAAACTTTTACAAAAATCTTCCGAAATCTTAGAAGTTCCCCGGATTCCCTAAAAATTGTATAAAATCTCCTTGAAATCCCAGAAGTTTCCTGGACTCCCAAAAACTTTTACAAAAATCTCCCCAGATCGCTAAAGTTCCGCGAAAAAGAATGGCAACACTGAGAGCCTTAAAATCTCCTTAAAATCCCATAAATTCCGTGGATTCCCAAAAACTTTTACAAAAATCTCCCCGAAATCTTAGAAGTACCCCGGATTCCCTAAAAATTGTATAAAATCTCCTTGAAATCGCAGAAGTTTCCTGGACACCCAAAAACTTTTACAAAAATCTCCCTAGATCCCTAAAGTTCCGCGAAAAATAATGGCAACACTGAAAGCCGTGAAAACACCAAAACGGCGACACTCAGTAAAGGAGTCCACTAAATTTCAATATTATTGCATATGTTAGGGGCTATTCACGTATAACGTAAAGCTATTTATGGAGTTTTTATACACCCCCCCCCCCCCCGCCGCCCTTCGTAACGCGTTTTACAAAATTTTCAGTATAAATTATTTAATCCGTAACAAATCTTCAACCCCCTCCCCCTCGAGCGTTACGTAATATATGAATAGCCCCTTATTGCCCTTATTGTCGTTTTGAACTATACTATGCAATAAATGGCAAAGTATTTTCAAAAAAATATTGCCAAATTTTCCTGACAATGAAAAAGAAAATATAACTCAGAGCAATATCGCCTTTACATTACACAATTTTCTTTATTGTACAATAAAAAAGGTCTTTTGATTTTTGGCAATATATTGTGCCACCTTCGAATATTACATACACGTTGACAATATTATTGTACAATACGAAAAATTCCACAATTATATTACTGTCTTTTCTTGTTCATTGCTCTACATACATTTGACTTATTACTTACAAACGTGTGATTTGTAAATCAATCTTATTTTGGATGTTGTGATGACTTAGCATGTAAATTTTCGATTCAAATCAACGCACGATTTGGAAAAACATAGAGTGATTTAAAAGGGCGTTTCAAATAGCTTGATGCAGATCTTTAATACACACTTACAGAGTAGAGTGGTAGTAATAAATTAAAATTTGGATTTCTTCAGGTCTCATACCCCGAATCGATGGCTATTTATAAAAATCTACCCTACAAAAAATTTCAGGGCAATCAGTTGAGATTAAGGTGTGTCGCACTCCAACTAAATTTTGAGCAAATGCTCTTTTTCTGCTTTTATGTGTCATAACAATAAATATTGTATTAAAAAAATATTTTTCTTCTCAAAAGTGGTGGTCTGTGAAGTTTCCAAAAATATCGAATAGCCCATAACTATTAAAATAAAATAAATATAAATTAAATAACATTTTGTCGTTCCCGGAACTTGAAAATGTTTCTGTAGTTATTTGAGCAGCTGAACGCGAATCTGCACTCAATTTCTTTATCAGCTCTAGTTTTCGAGATATACCGTTATATAAAAAATTAAAGTACTTGCTTGACATATATCTTAGCATATATCTTAACATATATCTTATCATAAGGAAAAACGAAAATTCAACAACAAAATTATCTTTAAGCCAAGCCAACACTGTTACTAAATCCGCCCATTAATTTCAGAGATATCGTAAAAGTTCAAGCCTAAATATTAAACATTTCTTAACTAGACCGAGATTATAAAAAATTTAGCTCAGATTCGCGTTCAAATAACTAAATAAATAGCTTTTAGCTCTAGGGATACGAAAAAGTTTACCGACGTTTTAAATTAAGTGTAATCATTTTGAAATTTAAATTTTTGGGCACAGAAAAAGAAATTGACAAGAATTATGTTCAATAACACCACGTTATTGCAAAATATATGAATTTCAATAAAATAACTGAAACATGGCTCAGCTGTAGAGAGCATGATTTACGTCCGGGAAGCTCGTGTTCGTATCCCAGGCGTGTCAAAATTTTTTTAATTTATATATTTTTTTCTTTTGAAATAATTTTTGGCCTGTCCTGCGATGTCGGCAAGTCGATGTCGTTCTCTTATTTACAATAACAATAACAAAAAATTTCAATTTGTTTTTGCTTTCAATATAAATAAGAGAACGACATCGACTTGTCGACATCGTGGGACAGGCCCTTTGTTATCAATATAGCACAATTCTTTATCAAAAGAAATTTTTGAAAAAAAAAATTATTGAATACTGAGATTCTAGTTATCAAAACCAAATTTATTTTTTTCTGTGTGGGCTTTTTTTTCAATATTGCTATTTATTGTGTTAAATAAACGTTTTATATAAAAGTCGCTAAAGCAAAAGCTGTTGGAAACTTCACGGACAACAGCTTTTTGGAATAAATTTTTTTTTTAAGTACAATATTTATTAACTTATGAGACATAAAACACAGAAAAAGTATCTTTGCTCAAACTTTGATTGACCTGAAATTTTGTTGCTTATTTTCTTATAAATACCCATCAATTTGGGATGTGAGACTTAAATAAATCCAAATTAAAACTTCTTACGACCACTCAAAAATGCTGCCATATGGACATCATGGTAAAAATAGTGACAATAGCTTAATTTTACCTCAAAACCTCGACATCGGATGAAAAATCCTTTGGATCCGATCACAACTGGTAGTTTAAAATTTTTTTTTAATAAAATGTTGAAACTAGTCGACCCCACAGGCCATCCGTGCAACTTTCCGCTAAT
This sequence comes from Panzeria rudis, assembly GCA_956483635.1. Lineage (NCBI taxonomy): Eukaryota > Metazoa > Arthropoda > Insecta > Diptera > Tachinidae > Panzeria > Panzeria rudis. The sequence goes on along the minus strand of OY101447.1, from coordinate 36,327,882 downwards.
TTCGAAATCAGAGTGATCTAAAATTAATAGATTTTTTGACTAAATGCCTTTTGGAGAGGTAAAATAACACATTTTTTCGAAGATGTTTGACACAATGTTTCTATGGTAACTTAGAATAAATTTGAGACATTCAGCGCAGTTTGTTTAATGGATCAATTAATCTTGAAATAACATGATTGCCTAAAACTAACTTCTCTGCTCAGAGTTATAAAAGGAATAAACTATTACACATTAACCAGTTTAATAAATATATAGAAATAAGCCCACAAAATCTTTTAAAATGAAGCAAACACTTGTTACCCTGACTTCTTATCCTTACTCGCCTATACTTACAATAACAACAACAAAACAAAATTAAATAACACAATTGACAATTATCATATTGTTACATTTAATAAAAAAAAATTTTACAGATCTCACTCATTCAATTGTACTTACTCACACTCTCTCTTAGTATACGTACACTGACTTACATACTCGTATATACACAAACATACACATACGAGAGGAGTAAATAAATAACAGTATTGCACTTTTTATTTCGTATTTTATCAAACACAAAATAAAAATATACATATATATAAACGGAAGGATTTAACTTACTGCACAGGTGTGTGTGAGCGTGTGCATGTGTGAATATGTTTTTGTAAGCAAAAGTGTGTAAATTTTGTTATTGTGTAAATAAGAATTCATAAGTGAGTATGTGTGTTAAATGTTTAGGGTTCTATTAGAAAACTATGTGGGAGAATTTGTTAGGGTGTGCGTATGCATGTGTGTGTGTGTATGTGAAGCTAAACAGGGTTTAGTCACTTAAAAATGGTTTTATTTTAATAAAGAAGAAAAAAAATATATTAAATGCATAGAAAAACAATTTTGTATAGAATTTATTAAGCTTTTGACACCTTCAGCTATTATTGTTTCTGTTTCTTTGCACGTACACTCAGGTATGTTTACCAGTATATGGGAGATTTTTTAACGGAAAAAGCTAATTAGCTTCTCATTAGGAAAACAAATACAAAAATGATATATATTTAGTTTTTTTTCAAGACTTATTAATTAAGGGTATTCACTTAAAGAATGCTTTCAATTTGAATTAATTAATTAATTTGTATTAAGTTTTTTATCACTCCTGAAACATTTTTGAAGATGTTGATTGACGCTTTTGCATTTTTTGTGCCGATATATACTTTTACTTAACAAAATTTTCTAAAACTTTGATCTGAAAATAATTAAAAACTATGCATGCCATGCCTAAAAAAATCTATATATTCCTTCGAACTAATTCTACTTAACGGATTCTTATGAAACTTTAGACACATATTGAATTCCCGTGAAAAAATAAAGTTATAATTAGAAAAGGCGTGGCACTGCCTATAATATTTTTTCGAAAATCGGTGGGGAAAATTTCTCTCCCAAGTATAACTGTGTCATTTGTGAACAGATTTTCAAATTTGTTTTTGCTTGAAAGGGTTTGTTTGAAGTTTGTTACCATAGAAGTTGAGATCTGATGGAAAAAGTGGTTGCCCAATATATTGATTATCGCACAACTCCGCCACTTCTTGACCGATTTAAAAAATTTTTATTTGAAAGGACATGCAAGAATTGGTACTATGCAAAATTGCGAACGTGCACACAATTTGTAGGCGGACAGACCATTTGACCTAACGAAAAATTGCATACGTTTTGTAATCTGTTCAATGGGATCTTTGTATAGAGGTGTGTGTGAAGACATTCATGGACATTTTAAACAAGCATCCATTTGTTGCCAAAGTCAATTTAGAAAAATGGGCAGGGCCACACCCTTACATAGTAAATACTCTAGTTAAAGTAATTTTATTTGCATATATACTACATACTTATGTAATTTTGGCCCCACACTGAACTCCCGTTATAGCATGTGGATGAGGAAAGTGGGCGGTGCCTCACCCACACAAAGTAGGTACCCTTTTCCACTAACATCGTACGAAAAGAAAAAAATTTAAATATAAACTTTATTATTATAAATTTTAAATATATGTAATGAATGAGCAATTGTCTGTAGATTGTGGAAATTTAACCTGTTTTTTTGTTTTATCATAATACTTTTATCATTCGTTACTCCACTTTAAGACGATATGATTTCTATATTATTTCGTTTTAATTGCTTAGAACTCTTTTAAATCAAAGGTAACGAATATATAAGTAAAATAAGTTGTTTTAAGACTAATTCCATTTACCATTCCCTTGTCCTTTGGTTATATTATGCATACCGTTTTTCGTATAGCTTTATATTTTTTTAATCCTTGCTCTGGCTAATTCTGTTTTCTTCTCATTTAAAAACAATAACAAAAGCTCCGTAATTAAATATTAAAAACTACCAAAACAAAATCCATACAAATATAAAAGTCACGAAATACAATTTTTTGTATGAATGTTTTTCTTCACAATCAAGTTTTAAGCAAACGGTCTAATATAATTAAATTATTTACGACTCAAGTTATTACGATTGAAACACAATTTGTTCTTTTCGAAAACTTTAGTTTTTAGGAATAAATATTGAAGTAACTAGTGACAAATCTCAGCAAATTGATGAAACTCATGATATAAATTTTCTGAAAAACACTTCAGTTTCTCAAGTTTTAAATAACTATTTTTTTTGCATTGCAATTATTACTTATAGAGTTTTAATTATTTTATACAACTCACCATTTTATCGATTTATTTGATATTAATATATAATATTGAAAAGAAAAGTCACGAATGATAAAAAATTTGTGGACATACATACTTTTAAAACAAGAAAAGGAAAGCCTTTTGTTTTGAATTTGCTCTATGTATTTTGGGTGAAAGAGAAACACAACTTCACATATTACGTAACGCTATTTTAGGAGTTTTTATATTCTTCCGGCCCCCCCCCCCTTCTTCCCCTCGTAACGCTTTTTACAGCATTTTCAGTATAAATTACCTAGTTCGTAGCAAATATTGAACACCGCCTCACCCCCTGAAGTGTTACGTAACATGTGAATAGCCCCTGATATGTAAAAATAGAAGTCACGAACTCCAATTTTCTTATATGTTTCTTTATCTTCACGACCAAATTTTAAGCAAATGGTTTAATATTATTACAATTGAAACACAATTTGTTCTTTTCGAAAAACTTTTGTTTTTAGGAATTAATATTCAAATAACGAATAACGAATTCTAAGCAAATTGATGAAGCTTATGCTACACATTTTTCGATAAACACTTCAGTTTCACAAGTTCTTAATAACTTTTTTTTTGCATACCAATTATTACTCATAGAGCTTTAATTAATTTATGCGACTCACAATTTTATCGATTTATTTGATGATAATATTTAATATTAAAAAGAAAAGTCACGAATGACAAACAACTTGTAGACATACTTTTAAAATTAAAAAGGAAAGCCTTTGACCGACTCGAAGAATTTTTATTTAACAATTTTTTGTTTTGGATTTGTTTTCCGTACGAGCGTCTATCTCTCTGTAACTATTCTGTAATTATTTGTCGACGTCGCTTCAACCCGACATTAACAATTTTCACTTTTCTACTCGTTGTCGATACCAATTGACTGTTATTCTCTAAGGCCAAGAAAATTGCAAACGAATTTTAATAGCAATTGTTGTCGACAATGAGTAGACAAGTGAAAATTGTTTGTTATCGAGTTGATGAGATTTCTGCAAGTAGTTACGGAATAGGATGGAGGAAAATTATTCAAATTTTTTTTGGTGTTTAATTTGAAAATTATTATGAACTGTTTCAGATTTTGAAATTAGTTTTGAAAGTTGAAACAAAATGTGCTTCATTTAATTTCTCTTTTGCAATTGAGATTTTTAGTTTTCGTTTGGTAATTTCGTAATACAGCAAATACGTAGTCAATTGTTTAACTTAAAATTGTAATAAAAAACTTTACGTCGTACTTACCGGAAATTCGAGAACCATTTCACCAATTGTGCTGTATTATTTTTGTTGAATTTAATATCGGGAAAATACATTTTCAACACCGATGAGCTGGGATAACGCACCCAGAAGAACATCAGCTTGGCCTTTCTCAAATGCATCGGCGTTAGGGTTGAGGAATGCGATGTTGTTAATGAATCGCTATTTTTGCTAAAGTTCAATCCCCAAATTGAAATCATTTTGAAATTTCAAAATATCAACAAAAATTTGATCAATTGTTTTGTTATGAAATTTGAAAATCAAAATGAATTGGTAAAATAAGCAGCACAAAAACCAACAATTGGAAAGAGGTAAAGTGAAAAAACAAAGCATATTAATACATTTAACTGCGCGAATTAAAAAAAATATAATTATAAAAAATTTTCTTCAACATCAACAGCAACTATAAATACAAAAAAGGTGAAGAAACGATTTTCTATCAAGTTTTTTTCGTTTATGTTTTTGTTGATTGATTGAAATGTTGTAAATTGTATAGAAATTCATTTTTACATTGACTTGCGAATGAATGAAAGACTGAGAAATACACAGTGAGTGATTCGGGGGTGTTAAGCGGGGGCTGTAAAAAGAGTTAGAAGAAGATAAATAAATTGCAAAAGATATGCCAATCTCAGCTGGTTGTTAAGCCAGGGGTTGAGGAAAGAAATGAATTCCTACGTTATTTGAGTTTATTTTATTTGCTGCTACTGTTTGCATTGATTGATTTTGAATGCATTGCACCTTGAGTAGTTGTGCGGAGGTTTGGATTGGGCTGGGGTGGTTTTTGTTGTATTGCCTCCAAGATTTGTTGAGGCTTGCATTAATCAATAGGTTCTTTAGTTATTTGCTGCACTGAGTTTTATATTTAAATTCTTAAGTTTTTCCATGTTTTCCATGGTGATTGGGGTTGTTGAAATAAGGTTTTGATTTCACTGCTACTTATTTTTATAAGAGAAAGACAAGAGATTTTATATATATATTTGTTGGTTGTAATTGAATGCAACTACTTAGAGTTGTTGTAGCAAAAAATCAAATAAAAAAAGAATGAAATCATATTATGCTACAAGTCACTTGATGGGTTTCTTTCTTAGACCATCACAACATATCAATCAATTAATTTTTTTTTATATATTCTTCAACAATTTCTTTCTTGTATCAGTTTGCTGTCTAATGGATAAAAATAATAGAAAATCTTAAAATATACTCACATCATTTGTTGTTTCAAAAACGAAATGGTAGGTTGCATACCATCAAATTGCATATCGGCTGAATTGCAATCGGAGCTACGATCTTGAGCATCCATAGCGGCACGCAAATGAGCACTATAGTCGGGTGAGCCACCGTGATGGGCGGCTGCTAAGAGGGCGGGATGTAGCATTGTAGATGGATGAGGCGGCAGTGGTGGTGAGCCATCGCGTGAGTCCATAAGACTGGCGAGACCGCCGGGTGGTGAGGCTGTAAGTTTCATGTGATGCATTTGAGCGGCTGTTGGCGGCGCATGGGGACCACTGTGGGGACCATGGGGTGGCGGTGGTGGTGCATGCGGTGGATGTGGATTAAAGAATGGACTGTACGGTGAGAAGACTTGTGACTCGTGCAGCGAAGGATTTGGTATAGCGACCGAGGTGGGCAACGAAACGGGCATCATTGGGGGTGGTGGTGGTGGCGGCGCTTGTGGATGATAGTTAGCGGGCGCTTGCCCTCTAGGAGAAGGACTTTGGGCGGGTGTTGTATTGTTATTATTGTTGCTGCTATTATTCAATTGCTGATGCTGCTGTTGTTGCAGCTGTTGCTGCTGTTGTTGCTGCTGTAGACCATTCACATTTAATGAATTATTACAATTATTATTGCTATTATTCATGCTGTTATTGCTCAGCGAGGCGGGATTCATAGTGCTATTTAGAGTGTTATTGCAGGGTCCATTATTTTGATTCGATTGCATCGGTTGTCCATTATTTTGAGGGCTGGGCGGTACCATGCCGTCTTGAGCCAATATTCTGCTAACCGTACGTGGCGTTATACGCGTATCGGTTACCTTATGACGTTTCTTTTTAGGTGTAACTACCAAACTCAAGGCTTCATTTTGTTCCAATAGCTGTTGTTGCTGCTGTTGTTGTTGCTGCTGCTGTTGCTGCTGTTGTTGCTGCTGCTGCTGTTGTTGCTGATCCCTGGGCTCTGGCATGCAAAAGGGATTTGGTTGCATTGGTCCAACCTGGCCTCCTGTCATCGAATTGTACAGAGCTGCTGCTGCCACGGGATTCATGCCTTGTGGTGTCTTCGGTGCCTGAAACATTGCTGCCGCTGTGGGCGAAGGTCGTATATGAGGTGGTGGTATATTTATGGTACTTAAACTATTGTTGTTAGTATTAATACAGTTATTATTGGTATTACAGTTATTATTGTTTGTATTCATACTGTTCAGATTGTTACTACTGTTATTATTACTATTGTTACTAGTGAGATTGGCCATATTTACATTGACATTAACAGTATTGGTGTCATTGAGATTTTGTGCATGATGTGCCTGATTGAGGGCCTGCAGGTTTTGCTGTTGACCAGAGGCAGCAGCTGCGGCTGACATAGCAGCCGCTGCTGCTGCATGATGCATTTGTAAGCCCATCGCTGCAGCAGCTGCTGCTGCTGGCGAGGGAAATGACAGTTGACTGCCGTTGAGGCGTGGTGCAGCTATAAGACTTTGACAAGTCTGAGCATTTAATTGGGCGGCCATATTTGGCGCAACAACTTGATTTGTAGTGGTTGGGGCCAGAGTTTGGCAAGGATTGTTCATGTGCTGTTGGGGCACATTCACAACATTGATACTGTTAACCGGTCCTGCCGTTAGCAGAGGTGGGCCTGTATTACTTACATTACTGTGCAAGTGACCCAATTGTTGTTGTTGTTGCGTTTGTTGTTGTGGTATATTGGAATTAGAGTTAGTATTTGGATTGTTATTTAAACTATTCGTTGAACTATTATTAGTATTATTATTACTATTATTAACTAGGAGTAGTGTACCATTATTACCTGCATTAGCTCCTGTTGTTGATTGGGCGGATTGAGAGCTGTTCGTGCTGTTGTTGTTCGATCTGTCAGACTGTTTGGTTCGTGGTGATTTACGATCCAAGATTTGTGATGCCAGCAGCAAGTCTTTGTTCAGTTGCTCGGCAGCGGCAGCCACTGAATCGGATTGTTTGCTAAATAGTCGTCTCTGGTGTACAAATCTTGTGACAATTGTATCCACTAGAGCTGAGAGTGAAGTGGTTATTTCGGATTTCAGGACATCGGCGAGACCTTCTAGGTCCGCTCCTGACATACGCATAATTGAATTGGAGCTTGTACGCAACATATTAAATTTTTCGGATAGTTCCGTTTTTAGGGCGCTATTGTGGCGACCATGATGTCTATTGTGATGTAATTGAGGTCTGGGAGGTTGCTGCATGGGTTGTTGCTCCTGTTGTTGTTGTTGTTGTTGCTGCTGCAATTGTTGTAGCTGGTGTTGTCTTTGCAATTGCTGTTGTTGTTGGGCTTGTTCTTCTTTGCGCCTTTGCTGTTGCTCCTGCTCAAAACGTCTTTGTTGTTCCTGTTGCTCTTGCTGCTGTTGTTGAGCTTGTTGCTGCTGTTGTTGCAATTGCTGCTGTTGGACTTGTTGTTGCTGTTGTTCGGCCGCTTCCTTGGCCATTCTAGCTTCCTGTTCAAAGAAAAATTGTTGTCCCAAATACATGGCAGCCGCATTGCTAATGGCCGGATGAGGTATCCCACCTTCGGGCGTCTGCAGTTGCGGCATATGTTGCAACAAAGGTAAAGGAGCATTAAATGATTGTGGCATATGTGTATGTTGTACTAAAGGATTGTGCAATTTGCCACTTATCATTTTGCTCATCATTTGAGACAGCACATTATTCGGGTTGGCGTCTAAATTTAAAGAGGTATTGGAGGCACCCAAATGCTTACCGTTTTTCAGATTCATGGAAGGCGATGTTGAAGAGGCTCTTTCATTGTCGGCACTTTGCTTGACATCATTTAAAGAGGGTGAAGGCGAAAGGTCTCCATTATTATCCTCATGTTCCATGCTATCACTGTTATTGTCTTCTATTTCCTGACACTCGGATTCTTGTTCCATGCGTGAACATAATTGCACATACTTTTGTTGCATTTCGGCCAATTGTTCCTGCATGGATCTTAACTGGGATTTGAGGGCATTTTTCTCATTACGCTTCTGCTGCAATTGAGGTGACTCATTGTCATCCGAATCACCATCATCGGTAAGCATCATGCTTTGCAGATTGAGACCGAAATTAAGGCCCGCAGCAGCAGCCACATAACGTTCCATAGCATGCTGCTGAGGCTGATACAGTTTACGCTTCTTGCAGCCATTGACTTGCAAATGTTGCTGTAAAGAGGGACTTGAGCGCATGGTCGAAACTATGTTTTCCACACGGGCACGTTTTAAGTCTGATTTCTTAGTGTGCGTAGGATTTAAATCCTTATCTATTTCCTCTTCCATATCATCTTTGCTATTTTCCAATAACATCATGTCGGATTGGCTGGGCGAAGCTAATGACTCTAGATCAGAGCGTGAGTTCAAGCCCATCAGTTCCACATCTTCTAAGATGTCATCGGCTTCCTTTTTGGTAACTTGAGCAGGCAAATTTAAATGATCATTGACATTTTGTTCATGGTCATTATTATCCAAATGATCTGTCTCGGATTGATGATCCTCGAGATCATGTTGTGATTGTAAACCTTCGGAATCTGAAGATTTCCGTCTTTCTTGTGTTACGGAGCCATTCATTAACTCCATCGGAGTTGTTTGCGTTAAAGGCTCACTTTTGATTTTTATTTCCGACATAGAATCTTCAATCAAATTTATAACATTTGATGAATTTTCTTTACTTTCGGAACTATTATTGTTTTTGGCTAAAGAAGAATTATTATTATTGTGCTTTAGCGTCGAGTCCTGGCTCTCTTTCATTTGTTGCTGTTGGCTAATGACCGATCTCAATTCCTGATCTAATTGCATGAGCTCTTTTTTACCCTGCAATATGTTACGCAACATATGATGAGCCAAATCATTTTGTTGCTGTTGCAAAGAGGGAGAATTGGGAGCTCCTGAGCTGGTGGTAACTACACCATTCGTAGAACTATTACCCACCGAGGGTGTTCGAGGCGGTGAATTGATAATATCCTGAGAACGTGAAGCTAAACCATTTTCCTCCAAAGACCTTTCACTACAATTACTAGTGCGACGATTTTTGGGTGTGGGAGTTTGAGGGGAAATTTGTTGTTGTTGGTCATTTAAATGATTGTTGGTATTACTGCTACTATTATTGTTATTGTTGTTGAGCAATTTATTGGTGTTATTTATGCCCAAACTACTAACCAAATTGGCAGCACTTAGCAGTTCGGCATTAGTGGCCGATTCCATAGCTGCGGCCAGCATAGCATTATCCAAAGAGGTGGGTAAACCACTGGTTGCATCCTGGGCCTGCTTCATTTGACGACCAAATAATTCGTTCAACATTTTAGCCGAACCGAAACCGTTGGCCCCAAACAAATTACCCAAAGCGGCCGTAAATTGGCCCGTTAATAAAGACGATGGGGGCGATGATGATACCGAACCCGAATTAGGTGAAAGCAACGAGCTTAAATTGTTATTGTTATTACACGAAAAATTTTTATTGTTTAACGGTGAGGATGAGGATTGTTGTTGTTGCTGCTGCTGTTGTGAGGAATTTAATAAGGCCCCATATAGAGCTTGTCCAGCGGCACCCGCGGCAGCCGCAGCAGCACTACTCATTAAGGCAGCAGCTGTTGACGGCGTTAGCACGGCAGGCGTTTGGCCGAGCAATTGTGGACTTGTAGAATTTTGCAAATGACTTATAAAATTTGGTAATGAAGAAAAAACACTAAAATCACTTTTTTGCTGTTGTTGGTGTTGCTGTAAGTCCTCTAAAGAATTTATCAAGCAATCATTTGAAGAATTATTCAAATTATTTGCATTTAGATTTGTTAATTTCGAACAAAAATCATTCACTTGTTTATTGGTTTCACTAAATAAATTATTTGCATTTGCTGCTAAATTTGTATTTGAATTTAAAGGAGATTTTGATAATTTAATTTTTAAGGACGAATTAATCACGTTATTAACTTTGAATTTTGTTGTTTCCTTTTTATTATTATTACTTCCACTTGTATTATTACTGTTAAGTCTATTTGAGTTTTTTGTTTGTTGTAACGTATTCAAGGAATTTCTAAAATTTTTTAAGCCGCACGACGACAATGACGACGTTGTCTTATTGACGGCACCTTTATGACTACTTTCTAAGTTATCATCAACGTCTGTTACGACTTGTTGTTGGATATTATTTGTAAATGTAGATGATGATATCGTATTATTCTTCGTCGTTGAAGTCGTAGTCGTGGCTGTAGTGGTCGTAAGGGTCGTTGTTAAATTTGTGGCAGACGTTGTATTTTTATTATGATTATTTGTGGATGTGCTTGTGTTAGTAGTCGTCGTACAAGTAGTGGAAGTTGTATTAAGAGTGTTATTTGTTTGCTGCTGTTGGCCGAAGAGAAATATAACTTCGTCGTCTCCTTCGTCGTTTGTACTGTTATTATTAACATTAACACTGCTTAGATTATTCTCTTTTTCCACCTCCTCCTCCACCTCTTGAACGAAATTCACGTTGTTGCGGCAGGCGTTTTTGTTGCGGACGTCGTTTTCTGTTTGATTTTCGTCGTGGTGGTTGCTTGTTGTTTTTGCTTTCGCTGCCGTATTAGTGTCTCTTGAGTTTGAGTTGAGTTTTTCGCCTTTTTCTTCGCTAAACAAAAGATCGTTACAACCGTTGGTTAATAGTGGTTGTTGACTACTTATATTTAATTGTTGTTGTTGTTGCTGTTGTAACTCTCCCAATTCATGTGCTTCCAAATTCAATAACTCTGGTGAAGTTGTTGAAGAAGGTATTTCAACTTTTGCCGTCAATTCTGGACATATGTCGGAAGATATACAATCTACAGCCAAAGATGATGGTGTATTGTTGGAATTTAAGGCTAATGTTGTTTTTAATAAAGACTTGTCATCAGTAAACAACCCAAAACATTCGTTATCCTCTTCTGATGACATCATAAGATGCCACCAATTGATTTTAGATAAATTTAAAGCAACAAAATATCTTCAAAAAAGTTAATTTTGTCTGTTGTTTTTGTAATAAAAATTAACGGTGTGTTTTCTTGCTGTTTTAAACTCCCCCTTTTTTAATATCGTTGGCACTCACTCTCAGCTTCTCGGAATCTCTCTCTCTCTCCTCTCAAGTAATTAGAATTTCGCCTTAAGTTCTCCTTCTTTGTTTTGATGGTTTGAACAAAAGTAATAATAATAATTTCGCCGTTATATTACACACACACTTCAACATAATCTTGGTAAATATTAAAGAAATTTATATATAAAATAAAGATGCGTGCCTGTGTGTGTATATGTGAGGATTTTATACAATAGAGTTGTATTATTGGTGGCTCGTTTAGAACTTAGCTGAGAGATAATTGTCTGACGAAGAGTAAAGAAGTGTGTGTATGTATGGGAATGAATTGACTTAAGCAGTTAAAGCACGTATTCTAGTCAACGGTGTTACTAATACATATACCGCTAATACCTTTACACATACATATAAGTTTATACACTCATTAACAGTATTTTAAATAAATCGCTTTTGGCCAGAGTTTTTGTGTATTTTCTTTGTTTTTAATTATTTTATATGCTCTTCTTGAAAGTTGTTTTTGTGGGTTCTCCTGGTTGTTTGATTTAGCTAAGTACGGAAATGAAATGGGCTGGGTTGTTGAGTTTTTTGTTCAAGTTTTTGTTGTTGTTGTTTTGGGTAAGAATGAAATAATTCGCCGTAAATATGCTTTCTCCTTCTTATTCTTTTGTTTGCAACTGAAATTGTAGTTGATTTTTTTTAAATTCAAGAATTTTAAGCAGCAGTTTTGATTGCCTGAATTTCTTTGATAATTCAGTTTAAAAAAGTTATAGCAGAGTTTTGTTTTTGTCAGTCTAGTTTGTTTTTATATATTATTTATTTTTTATTATATTTTGAGTTTGAAATTTTATCGTGTTGCTTGTGTGTGCGTGTTTCCTTTTTGGCGTTGGTTTTTGTGTGCTTTCTACTCAAAGACCTGTTTCTTGAGCTGGTGCGCTTTCGTTCTCTTCTCCTAGTAGCCGTTCTTTAAAAAGTAATTAATTTCGCCAAACTTAGAAATTTTGATTCTCAACTTGAGTTTGTTTTTCTCCTTTTTAGCCTTCCGGTTCAAAATGCGACGTTTACGTTTTTTCCGTTTTCTAATTGTAAATTTTGTTTTGAATCTTCTTTCCACCACCACACACATGCGAATGTCTTTAGCATTTAATTTTTAAGATTTTTTGAATTTTTAATTGCTTTTTAATTGTATGGTTTTTGTTAAAGATTTTTTTCTGTTCTAAATTCATAAATTTTTTTTTGGATTAAATTAAAATAAATATTTTTTATTTAGAATTTTTTCTCTCTCCTTTCGCGCGCTTAAAAGTCTCTCTGTAAAGATAAATGGGTAAAAAGAAAGAAATGAAATAATATTTTGTTTAGCGTAAAACTGAAACATTAAAATGAAAGATAACAAAATTATAGGGATTTTAATAAATTTTACAGGTAAGCTTTAAAGCTTTTCTAATTGTCCTTTTTAAAGGTCGGCAGGGGTGACTGGCATCACAGGGGAGCTGGTTAGTTAGATACATATTTAACCCCTTTTTATATTTTTCTAAGAGTATTTCTTGAAAATTTAATTCACAAGTATTTTTTGAGTTGCTTTTCACAAAAAAAGGGTTGTAAATTACAGTTTAACCCATTTAACTCAATTGTTAAATAAGTTAAGCTGTTTCAGTGGGGGGAAGAAAGGAGTTAAACAGTTTTTGCTTAAATTAAAGCAAAAGAGATTTTAAAGGACTGGTCATTAAAGATGTAACAAATCTACGAATGTAAATGTATGATACTGATAACTAAAGCCTTACAAATATGTAGATGGTGCTAGGTGTTCTAGTTTAAGTTTTCAAATAAGTGGAAAGAATACAACCGTTTTGGACATACGAATAAAATTACTTGCAACTAGCGTGAATGGAATTAACTACATATTTTATACTACAAATTGTGCTCTTTATAAATGTACATTAGGGTCGGTCCATTTTTTTGACAAAAATCGTAACAGGTTGTTTAGAATTGAGTTGGTATTGTACCTATCACGAACTTGGCCTTATTTTCACATTTATGTGTTTGTGCGGATCTCAGTTTTTTCTAAGCTTTAATTAGGTACAATAAGTGCCGCGTACACATAAGTGGCACCATAGCGTTCCTCCTCGCCCCAGATGAAAAATTCCCATTTTCACATGTTTCTTAGTACTTTCCTATCAAGACCTACCTGTGCACCAAATTTCAGCTTTCTAGCTATACTGGAAGTGTCCCATACAAAGAAGGGGCACGCTAGTCCCTCAGGTGAAAAGCGCCCATTTTCACCAAGACCTACCTGTATACCAAATTTCATCTTTCTAGCTATAATGGAAGTGCCCAATAATATTGATGAGTTAGTCAGTGAGTGAGTGAGGAGTCAGTGAATAGGTACTAAAATATGCACTTTTTACACCTTCATGTCTCGGGAAGCTTTTATGGTAGAACTTTCAAATTTCATTATTTATGATTAAGTGGAGCAAAGTTATAAGGGGGATAAAAACAGCTCGAATGGTTTCTTGTAAATATACACACTGTGTGGCCGGAACTTGGCCTGGCGCCAATTTTTTAATGATTTTTGGCTAAAGCAGGATGGAAGAGGCACACTGTTTTCGCAGGTCGCTGCACCCACTCATCACCGAACGTGTTTTCTTTAATGCACTTTTTAAGTGGCGGTCTATTGTTTGGAAGATTAGCTATTTAATGTTAAAGAATAAAATAATTACAACTTTTTCATATTTATTACTTATACCACTCACGTGATTGGTTTCAATCCTGCATAATCACGTGTGGTCACGTATAATCGTGGGTAGCTATTTTATACCATTACAAGAGCGTACATTAACGTGAGTATAAAAAAGTATAGCGCAAGTGAAAGCGCATGAACAACATATAAGTTTATTGTCACTATTGAAGAAATTGTTTAATTAATTTTAATTTAATTTTTTTGATGAGTATATCGTGAGCATAATTTTACGCAATTGTGCTTAAAGTTACTCACGAGCCCATCTCAACTTAAAACATTAAAAAAGGCAGTTAATACGAAATTCCCTTGCATTTCAGTAAGCTTTTTTTACTTTTGTTAGTTGACTTTGAACTCTCTTACTAAAGTTTCTGAAAAAGCTAATTTGTTTTCTAAAATTGCTTAACATTCAATCGAAACTTTCATTACTTCAGCTATTAATTCTCTTACGAATTACTGAAACTCTGTCCTATCCCATATAAGAATATATGTAGCTCTATTATTAAAACTTCAATAACTAAAGGAATGACGACTGTACATTTGAATTAAAGTCTGTTGCACATTAACAACGAAATTCTTCAACAATTATCAATAATTATTGTAATATCAAATAATACATACATACGTGCACATATTCGTAGCAACTACCCACCACCTTTCAAAAGAACTTCCTCTTGCTAACTAAAGGACAATTGGTTACCAGCCAACCAGCCAGCACCCCTTAAAATTGTTTATGAAAATAAAAAGAAATGCATTTTAGTTTTTGCTTAAGCATCTCAATATGACATTATTATGCATTTTAATTCTGTTGGACTCCTACATTATTTATAAATGTTCAATAACAGCTGATTTTTGTAAATTAAAAGATGATATAAAAATTTAAATTAAAATTCCTTTTGTAAAGAACGGAAGAAACGGAAGGAAGTAACTTTAATTATAAAAATATTTTTCTTTGTTCTTAGTTATTACTTTAGTTTTAGTTTTGGAGCTAGAAATTTACCACAAACAAAGCGTTATTTATCTTTGTCGTCCATCATTAATCCTCCTAAAAAGAGAGAAAAAAAATTTTTTGATTAGTAATAGGGAAAATGAATATTATAGCGAGCGAATAATAAGAACGAATGTAAATTTTAAACACTTTTTGCTTATATCCTATAAATATTTCTACAGGATGATTTTTACAAGGAACTTTATAGTTTTTGGCTTTCATTCTTTTAAATCCAAAATTACAAAAGTATGTGCCCTATATATGAAACATTTTCAAAAATTCTTAATACTTTCATAAAACCAATTAGTGCATATATTGGCTATTTAAGTTATATTAACAACATCCAGTTAATTCGTTAAAAAAGTCGTTTCACGTCTGAAAATTTCTTTGTCAACACAACAACTGTCTCAATTACTGTCCCTAGTTGGACAGATTGTCGTGCACAACATTTCACGGTGGGGCAGATACAGTATACTAAGCGGATACTCCTATCGGAATAAATTTCACATGAATATAGCAGAAAAGTATTCCCAATTATATATTAAGCATCAGCGTTTTAAATTGCTCAGGAGTGGAGCTATGGAGTGTCAAGGGTTATTAACGAAGGTATAAAACTGGTCAATGGCCTGTCACAACTAGCAACGGCTAACCAAACTGATTCCGGTAACATAAGATACGCATTTCGTTTAAGCTTTTTTTTGCATTGCTATGACAGGTCGATTCAAAATCGACTTCTGCAATATACGCGGACTTAGAGCAAATTTTTCTCTCTATATATGCTCACATATGTCTCCATCGGCCTGACGTTTTAACTTTAAGTGAGACTCAGGTACCTGAGGATGCTGATCCACAGGATTTTCATTTACCTGGGTATCACCTTTCGCTTTTTAGTTTCCACCGGGGACTTGCATTGCACATAAGCCATGAAGTTGTGTACCAGTGGAGGCAATCACTACGCACGGATGACCCTGAATTTAGCTATCTCTGGGTTAAATTCTCTATACAGAAGTCTAATCGCGGGAAGGGCTAAAACTATAGCATGCTTCGATTCCCTATCATATTCCATATCGAAGATCCTGGGCAGTTGTCCGAACAGTGAAATTATTGTTGCTGGTGATTTCAATGTTCACAACTCATCTTGGCTTCGCCAATCGAGTCACACAACTCCAGAAGGCCAATATGTTGAGCTATTCGCCGCACACAATCAGCTTCCGAAATTAGTGAATGAGCCAACACCAAAACAACACCCTCAACCTTTTTCTAACTTCACATCCTGGCAAGTTTGAAGTCAGCATTAATCCACCTCTCGGTAACTCGGTTCACTGTACCGTTTTCGCCTCTTTTTCATTCTCAGAACTTCGCAACGTTTCACAAACAGCTACAAAACATTCAATATATATATGAAGAGGCTCGTTGGGCTGAGCTCAGCGAAAATTTTCGGCATTTTAACTGGAAACTATGTTTCCTTGACAATAATGTCAATCCCATGGCAGAAATGGTCGTAAACACTATTTTGCTGGGAATGAAAATATTCATTCCATCAAAGCTAATTCCGATTAAAGCCAGAATGAAATTTTGGTTTAATAAGAATTGCAAAGAGGCAGTCAGATCCAGAGAGGAAGCATTCAGTATCTGGCGTAGTAATCAAAACGCAGATACTGATACGCTGCGCAAAAAGGCGAGATCTTCGTGTGCCGGTGTACTAAGGCGTAGAAAAGCTTTACACGAGCAGCGCCTTCGTGCTAAAGTTCTTGCTGCCCCTCGTGGTAGCAAGAGCTTTTGGTCATTCGTTAAAAGAGTAAGGGACAATGCTAATTGCTCAATTCTGACTCTTTTAAAGGGCGACCAAATATGCACTGACCCGGCTGATTAAGCTAACCTTTTGGCTGAATTATTTGCAATGTAATTCTCACTTGCCGGAAAGCAATCAACCACAGCCCACGCCTGATAAAGTATTTGTAACTATGCCAAATATATTCTTTCGATCGCGTGCAGTTAGCACTGGGCTTGAAGCACTGCTCTTCGATGCTATCACGTCCGTTGCCAAACCTCTTCAGCACTTTGTACCATGCTGGTGAATTTCCATCGTGTTGGAAGGTTACGAATGTAACGCCAATTACCAAAAAGGGAGAGGCTATATTCTGCACTTTCCAAAGTGATGGAAAGTATGGTGAATTTCCATCTTATGATATATTTGGAGTCCAACAGTTTACTGAGCGACCGTCGTCAGTATGGCCATGAATGATCTTATAACAATCTGCGAATGGGGTCATGCGAATAGGGTCGATTACAGTCCTCGTAAGACACAATGCTGTTTGCCTACATACAGAATGGTGTAAATATTGGGGAATCATATGCTTTTGATATTCTTGACATGAAGATTCAGTGTGACGTTCGATGGACTGATCATATTTTTCAAGTCTCAAAAGAAGCATTCATGTGCCTCGGGCTCTCCATCTGATCTCCTCAGTATGTATACCACCTATACCCTACAGAAAAAGGAATAAAACTCTCATGTATGGACCGGTGCTTCAAAGTCTATTTTAAAGTTACGCCACCACATGCAGGAGAGGGCGAAGAAGCTTATCGGCGACAGTAGGATAGTTAACTCTATTGAGTCGTTGGATCATCGACACAATGTGGGATGTATTTTGTTGTGTTATCCTTACTACAATGGAATGTGCTCTGACGAAATCAGGGAATTTGTTCCCGAAACCCGCACTTTTCTTCGAATTACACGTTCTTCATTAAGACCGCATCCCTTTCTGGTCGATACGCCAGCGAATCACACTACGCATTACAGAGAGAATTCGTTCTTTAGCCGAACAGTTTGTATGTGGAATAGGCTTCCTGCAGAGGTCTTTCCTGTCACTTTTAAATGTCCATAAACACTACTCCTTCCTCCCAATACTAATTCCGGCACAATGCATTGCATGAGTAGGTGTCATCCCCTGAGTGCTGGTCTTACATAAAAAATCACACTCTGTTGAGGACAAAATTACCAACTGTGGCTTAAATCTTGTGTTGAATCAAACTACAGGGTGTTTTTTTTAGAGGTATAGAACTTCGAATTGAAATAAAACACAAAAAAATCGTTTTAATGTCCATCAATTTGGCTTTATTGGAAGGATAATTTTATGCCATTAATGTTTAAATATGATTTCGGGCATGTGGCCGCCGCGGCTGGCTCGAATAAAGCCAATTCTACAGGTCCAATTTTCAATCACTTTTTCGAGCATATGGGGCCGTATGTTGGCAATAACGCCACGAATGTTGGCTTCCAAGTCCCCTAACGTTTCTGGTTTGTTGGAGTAGACGAGCGACTTCACATATCCCCAAAGAAAATAATCCAATGGTGTCAAATCACACGATCTTGGTGGCTGAACAAAATTTTGCGATGAAAATCAGCATCGAGATCAATCTCATTTTCGGCCCATACACCAAAATCACGACGCATTGCATGGTCTCGCGGCTTTAATTCTTGCACAAGCTGGATCTTGTAAGGTCGCAAGCCAAGATCTTTGCGCAAAATCTTCCATAAAGTTGATGGACAAAGCTCCAATTGCTGTGCACGGTGGCGAATCGATTCATTCGGGTCCTCTTCAACACTTTGCTCTACAGCGGCAATTGTTTCTTCGGTGCGCACTGTTCGACGTCTCTGCGGATGCGTATTATCACATAGAGTAAACGTAGTGCGAAAACGATCCCTGGTTAACCGAATTAATTGCTCTGATGGACGATTATGTCGACCATAAAATGGACGGAGCTTGCGGTAAACTTCGCGAACTGAACCATTATTTTCGAAATAAATTTGCACGATTTGCAAGCGTTGTTCTTTTGTCAACCTGTTCATGATGAAATGGCAAACCAAACTAAATATTAATCACTTGACAGCTGACAAAATGGCCGCCAGTTAAAAAAGTGATGCCAACTTAAAGTTCTATACCTCAATAAAAAACACCCAATATGTGTAGGACAAGCTGACGGACAATGTCCTACATTTTGTCTTCAATCAAACTCTGTCAACATTTTGTCTTCAATAAATTTCTGTTGAGGACAGTATTTTTAAAAATTTAAGACTGTGTCGTTCAGTCTTAAATTTTGTCTTCAATCTTACTCTTCGATCAAACTCTGTTAAGGACCAGATGACTGACAGTGTTTTAAATTTTGTCTTCAATCAGACCCTATCGAGGACAATATGACTGACAATGTTCTTCATTTTGCGTTCAATCAAACAAAGTTTTTGATCTAAATTATAGAAATTCCTATAAAATAGTCCCATTTTTAAATTAAAGGGACGCAAGAGTGATTTCGGAACGGTATTGGATCCCCAGAATTTCCTCTCTACGTCAGCACAACTGAGTACTTTTGACAAAAGCGATTAATTCGAGTTAACACAGTTTTATAAACAGCGGTATTTATAAATGCAGAGTTTTAATGCGCGTCTTTTGGTGAAATCTGAATTTTTCTATGATGTTTAGCCACATATATTAATATGTTAAACATTTGACTTATCTCCATGTTTGTTATTTTACGGCCAGGCGCGGATACAAGGGGAGAAGGGGATAACCCCCCACCCAAACGAGTAAATTTCTATAGAGTTTCTGAAAGAAGTTTGGAAAAATAGTATATTTTACTTAGAAGTCCCCCCACCAAACGCTCAAGCTGGATCCGCGCCTGTTTACGACTGATCAACAGCCAATTTCGAATGTGTCAAAAAACGAAAAAATTTTAATAGCATTCTGCTCCTTAACAGTATTTTTGCTCTACTGAAAATTTTGAAAATTATACTTAAGTTGTTTTGTCAAAAGTCCACAGAAATTCTCTTCTTATACCCAGTAAATGAAATTAGAAGTAAAATAAATGAGAAGTTAATCCAAAGAGATAATACGTTTAGTAGTCTAAAACTGTTGTTTGTCAGCAATATTTGTTCTAGACAACCTTTTAGGCCCAAATTTACAGTCATTAGTTAATTATTAGTAAACTAAAATGATAACTATAAATAAACAATACAAATATAAATAAATAAAGATATAAAGAATATTACACATCTTAAGGCGGCAATTTCAAAAATTTTCAGCACACGAAGCTAATGGAGCAAATATTTTTTGTCGGTCCTAAAAGTAAGCTATATGCATGTAATAATTTCCAAAACATGGTGTAATAAGTATGCAGGTTCAACAAATACAACAAAAAACTATTGTCATTAGCTAACTAATGACTGTAAATTTGGGCCTTAGTCGTACACCATTCAGCTCTGTGGATCACTTCAGTCTTATGACGAACACGAGTTAAACTCATCACTACAAATATAACTACTTTGAATTCTGTTCAGTAATGATTTTGCTAATGATTTGTATGTCTCTTTTTGCTGAGTAGTGCTCTATCGCTCGCCAATCAGTCTTGTAATTAGTTCTAATGCTTGTCAAAAAATTACACGTGCTAGACTTTGCTTATGAACAAAGTTACCAGAACAAAAAATAATCAGCTGACGTTATGCTGCCACCTGGTTACTTATTGCACCATGCTCTAAAGCATCTAACTAATTGTTAGCCAATGGCATTTGACAGTTTAACTAATGGTAAACAAGGAAGTGTGAATAAAATATCATTGGCTAAACTATTGTCATTAGCTAACTAATGACTGTAAATTTGGGCCTTAGTCGTACACCATTCAGCTCTGTGGATCACTTCAGTCTTATGACGAACACGAGTTAAACTCATCACTACAAATATAACTACTTTGAATTCAGTTCAGTAATGATTTTGCTAATGATTTGTATGTCTCTTTTTGCTGAGTAGTGCTCTATCGCTCGCCAATCAGTCTTGTAATTAGTTCTAAAAATTTTTGTATGTAACAACTCAATCATTTTATTTGCTAAGAATTTGCTTGATATCAATTAGTGCAAAACTTGATTTGGTCGTACAATATTTTCTAACAAGTTTACATAACATTCGACACTGTATCTACAATATTTACGCCTGTCCCCTGCTCTTATTTTCGTAAACTACTCCAAATAATTCAAACGACATGATTCGGGATTACTTATAATTTTTGCTTTGGTTTTGGTTTTCCAGGTAGAAATCGAAACTAATGACAATTTTTTCTGTTCACCTTTTCAACATTCTTTAGTTCCTGCATATTTTTGAGTTGTTTTTTTCTTTTTCTCCTTGTTTTGCTTTCGCCTTGCAACGAACATGCATGACAAAAACAACAACTAACAATATACAATTATGATCATTATTATTACTGTGGTGACTAACTGAGTATTGAGGCATAAAGCCCAGGTGTGCAATAACTTATGGCACGCACCACCTCATGAAGAATCTAAGTGGGTAAATGTGTAGACTGTAAAATATATAATTATTAAATAGTTGTTGAAGACATGAAACCTGGGCATTTTTTTTTATAAGATTTTGAAATTTTAAAAAAGTAATAAATTGGGACAAGTGAAAAATGAGCTTCCAAAGAAGTAGAAAAAATAACGAGCTTTTGAACTGAAAGTGGTAGAAATTCGGATCATTCCATCATAGACTTGTTATTAATAGATCATTTCAACATATACTTTTTATTTGATGTCTATTGATTAAACTTGAAGTCTTGTTCACCATAAGAGAAAACGATTTATTTGATGTCTTTGCAATAGCAAAATGTTTTGTTTATTTTCCCAGCAAACATTTTTTTTGGCGATTTCGGTCCGAAGTCGGTCATAAAGTCTGCACAAAATGCCGAATTCGTATCCGAGGTCGGTCAGAAAACGTATCAAAAATCATATGAGTGGTTGACAACAAATCGAACCTCTTTGTCTGAGGAAATTCTAGCAACTATGCCGAAATATCTCAGATAATTCTGTACGAATTCTGACGAATTTTCTAATGAAACTCTAAACCCCTTATCTATACAATATCGGAAAACTGTTTGACAAAACATAAGAAAATTTTCCGACTTATCTGATACTTATTATATCCTCTCATATTAATATCGGAGAAAAGTCGGAGCTAAAATAAGAAGTTGATCAGAAATGCCGTTTAAAATTCTCCGTGCATTGTTCTGCTGCTTATGGCAGCTCATTAGAAAACATTTATCCATATTTTATAGGTTTAAAAACACATATATTTGCGGACATACTCTCAGGAAATAAATGAGAATTATTACGAAAACTAAATCAGAAAATGTTCAAAAGTGACTGCTAAAAGTCGTAAGATGTCGATCAGAAAATGTGCATATTATTCTGTTAAATGTCTTAATGGAAATTAAATTGACCTCAGATAATGTGAAGACCAGTCTGATATTAATCGAATACTATTTCAGAAAATGTGCTGAAATGTACCAGAAAACTGACAAATGTCTGAGGGAATTTTAAACAGCTCGGTTGATTGTCTGGTAAAGTCTGAGATCATATCGGTAAAAAATGTTTCCTGAGTTTCTACTATGCCTAATACATCAGTGTTGGCCATTCTCTCAATTTCCTATGCTCGCGAGCATAAGCTGTTTTCTTTACCATCAATACACGTACACTGTGTGCGAGACTGACAGTCTATCTATTTAGCTGCAAAACACATACACAAATAAAGACTAACTGCCTGTTCGCCGATGTCGAAGTAGTTCTATCTTTCGCACAATTACATTTAAAACAAAAACTAAATTTTTGAATTTGTTTTTGCTTTAAATGTAATTGTGCAAAAGAAAGAATTCCTTCGACATCGGCGGACAGGCAGTAAGATAGTGTATGTTTAGTCACCACTGTAATACATGCATGTGTACTATGTGCGCATGTATTAGTAGCAACTTTAGCAACAAAATATAGATTGTGCACATCTGTCAATAGATATATTTAAATGGTATAAGTTTTGACAAAATCGGCTGTACTTCTCTCCAATTTATTATATAGATCTGCTTGTTGTTAATATAACTTTTAAGAAAGCTAAAAAATATAAAAATTTTTGTACTATGGAAGTAATGAATAAGTCATTCCTTGACTGGCATTGAGTTTTCCCTTATTTTTGCTGGGAATAGAATTATGGCCTTATTCATAATGGAATCGAATTAGGGCCCTATTTATATTATGAAACAGATTTCAAAAAACTCTCATAAACCTTTGGTTACGAATAAGAGGGCTAATGTATAACTCTTAAATAAATAGTGTATTTCTTAATCCATTTATTTTTACAATTTTAACCCTTACCAATTCCCTACTTTATGTACAATTTCTACTATCAGAAGTCATTCTTCTACTTTAGAAATACGAATTTGATCTTTCTATTTGTTCTAAACCCATTTTTTTGTCCTTGTAAAATTAAAACATACAATCATATGTATTACTTGGTATGTAGAAAAATATGTTTATTTTTACACGATTAATAATTGTCATAAAATCCGCATTAAATGATGAAGTTTGTTTTAATTCTTGCAACAAACTTTGGCGTATTATACTTACATTGTTTAAAAAATGCTCATACAAATTTACAATCACACTTAAAAGAACCCCAAAAACTGTTTTGTGTTAAAAAAACAACTTATAAAAGAAAATTTTATTGTAGACAATAATAATTTTTGAAAGATTTTTATGATTATAGGAAAAGTTTTTTGGTTGTAAACTAATATGGTTATTCCTTTTCTAAAATAAGAACATGTAGACAGCTCGAACTTTACATTAGGGTCGTGCGAAGGGAAATTTCAATAAAAAGTTCCAAGTAGCAGAATTTTTTTGACTTTTAAATATATTTGTTGAATCTTCAATTGTAAATTAAACTAACAATAAGTATTCAAATCTTAAAACTTAAATTGTTGATAATTAGTACAACCACTGCTAGACGAAATATTAGGTTCAACGGTTTCTTCTTTAGATGTCTTGCGTCTCTCTTGTTCGGCTGAGAGCAATAGTGTCCCTCCTTCTCAGCCGAGTGTGACCTTTAAAATTAATGATGTTGCGGGCTAAGGGATTTGATTGCGATTCGAGCTTATTTTTTTATATGTTGTCACAGGTTTTGAAAACACAATTTTTACTAATGGAACAACCAAGGTGACGGAGACCAGCGCATCCATAAAGATCTTGATGTTCCATTAGTAAAAGCAGCTGAATGAAATACATTTTCTGTAGAGTATATTTACCTAATCTCAATATAACTGCACTGACAGAAAAACTGTCAGAACGCTGATGTAATTTGACATCAACACTATGGCAAGTGTCTTTGTGTTTGACGACATGACACTTGTCACCCCCGTGATGTCAACCTTTACATTAGTTGGTCATCCTGTCATCAGAAATTATAACAATTTTTCATCAATAGAATGAATTTAAAATTGAATTTAAAATATCTTACTTTTACTTGTTTCCATTTGCATTTTAATTTTATTTTTTGCTAATATTGGTCTTGATTTCGGGCTTCGCAAATTGTCGCCACATCTCTGCCATCACAGCCAGGTATTCATTTAAAATATCATCAGTACAAAGTCAATATACACATCATTTTTTGATGTTGATGCGACAGATATATGATGAATAAGTGTCATCAATATAAAGACAAGATGTTATATTCTCCTTCGCTTATGTGCTTTACTTGTGTATGTACGGTGCTCTGTACGCTGGTAGATTTTACTAATAGTTTTGTCACAGTAATGACGAAGAATGTGTGTACATCAATACGATGTAATAGTTTACAACTTTTTGAAAGTTGGTTTAAAAACAATGCCATAAACAAAACAATTAAATTTGTTTTTACATACAAATTACCAACATTACAATAATATTTATTTTTTCTTTTATAGATATTCTAACTATTAAATATGTAAAAAATGTGTCATCAAATTAAAGTCGTTGCAGTCATAGCACAGATGACACTTAAAGTTTTCGCTTAACTTATGACATTTGTCATAGCATTGATGTCACAATTCTGATGAAATGTTGTCATCAATCCGAATATGAGGTATGCTATGAGTATGGTAAAATTTTGATATTGTGTATTAAACATAGAAATATTAACCCTTTAAAGCCCCATGCTCTATATATGGTGCAAATGCTAATTTTATTTTAATGCAATAACTCTGATACAATATTTTGGTTAAAACTGTGGACTCCCTTACTTCTAAACGTATTTAACGTGATCATCCATACTGTAACCATAGTCAAATCTTTGAAAATATTATATTACCTGGGTTTTACAGTTTATTAAACTTGGTGAGCGACCAAGTTCACTGTTGCTACTTATTAAAATATTATGATAAAAATAATTTGACATTTTAACATTTTGTTGCCAAAATGTTTGACCTTCATTCCATCTCCTTCTTCGTCTATTTCCCCCTCTAACGCTATAAACTTTTTTTTTTTGTTACGAGGTCCTACACTCATAAAAAAGTGCATCTTCCTTTTGATGAGAAATCACCAGAGATTTTCTTCTTCTTTTTATTCAAAACAGCACGTGCCTCAAAACGATCTAAGTTGATATTTTGGAAAAATAATGGTTTTGAGAAATTGTTCATTATACTGTATATGCTTCAGTAAGATATGAAATTATTATTCAACATTTGAAAAGACAGTCTTTTAACCTTTAAAATTAGTTAAATTCTATTAAAATCCGATGACGCGATCCAAAGCTATTATTTTTTGAACGTTAACCCTCAAAAGTTAAGTATGTCTAAAATTTTCTGAACAGTTTTTACTATTAAACTTTGAATAGCTTTGGAGCGCACCATCTGATTTTAATAAAAATATTGTCGTTTAAAAGGTCTTGATTTCGGCTTTTCAAATATTGAATAAAAATTATATATCGTCACCTTAAATACAAACGAACGTAAGTACACTTTTATTTTTTTTACAGGAGAAGCAAAAAAGTAAAATTTTAAGGTTATGAGAATTTTGTAAATGAAAATTAAAAATACAAAAATTAAAAAATTTTAAGCACTATTAACACCGTTGTATACAAGTTCACAGAATACATTTGTTTGTATATTTTTCGTACGCATTTATGCATTAAAAACATACATGCGCTTGTAGTTACGTTCGTTTGAATTTCTTTAATAAAGTCGCCGTTTTTGATCGTAATAGTCTAAAATTTTGTGTGAACATGTATGTAGTTTGATAAAACGAACCATAGTCACTCAAAAAGTTGATTTCGGATTTTTGTATAGTTACGTCCGCTTGCATTTAAGGTGACGATATGTATTTTTCATAAGCATATGTAGTGAAAAATTTCCTAGTGGTTTCTCATCTAACGAAACAACCAACCGAACAAGCATATAATACCTCGTCTTCATATTGATGACATTTAGTCATGTAATGCGTGTCGCATCAATATTAAAAATATTGATTTTTATGCTGACTTTATGCTGTCGAAGTTTTAATGGTGGCTTGACTGAGCTGATAAAGTTGTTGGCATATAATTATGCCACGAATTTAGGAGCCTGAGATCAAGACAACATTGAAAAAAATAATGATAAGTAAAATTAAAATGAAAACAAGTAAAAAAAATATAAAATTTAAATTTCGTTTGTTTCAATCATTCTATTGATGGCAGAGTTGTCATCATTGTCATTGATGACAAGATAACCAGCTGATGTAATCAGTTGATATCAACTGTTTACATCAGCGTTATGACGGTATTGCTATCAGTATTTCACTATGTTGTGCTATTAAGGGTTAAATCAGTTTTTTAATCGATTAAAAAAAATCGGAAAGTTTTCAATTCGTTTGTGTTTTTTCGCTATGCATGTTGCCCCTTAAATTTTTCATTTATAAATCGATTTTCAAATTTCTTTTCGAATTTGACAGAATTGGTCCCAGTTGGTCCCATAGTTTTCGGGGTTGTTTTTTTTTGCAAGAACTAATTTTCTTTTCCATTTCTGTTCGAATGGATGTCTAAAATTTTTCTTGAACTTTTTATTAGTAAACTTTGTAAATACCCTAGGGGGAAAGGAACTGACACAGAACATGTAACGTGACTAGTTCCTTGACGATAGGGACCGGTTCGAGCTCTAACACTTTGCATGAAGGGGACCTATCACTTTAACATGTCTTTGTCATAGGAGGGAGCAATTGATACTTTTTACCACTTTGTGATGGCTCACTAAACCGATCTAAAGAATACTGCCGGTTACAGTTTCTACAATGCTGGTCTCGGTCCTAGTCCCTATGAAATTAGTTGTAGAGCTGACTTTAAAAAACCAGTTTAAGATTAATCCCGACTGAGCTGGCCACAGAATAACCTAAAAGAACTTACACAGCTCCGGCTCTTCTTATACGAGTTAAAGGAATGGTTTAAAAATAGCTTATAATGAAAGTATTCTAAATATTCTGTTTTAGTCGGTCACAGTACCTTCCTACCTTCACTGGTACTATTTTCGCATGTCATGGGGCAGGTAAATTTGGAACAATTGACACAATTCTCCCGCAGGGTAGCTTAGTACCTCTTACAAGTTGAGCCATCCTAATATTGTACACATGCACATGTGCTTGTGCTTATATCCTTGTATTGCTTTCAAGAATAAGAAAAGGCCATTAAACAAACCAAGTTTTATTTGAGTAGAAGACATGCAAATTATACAAGTTTTTTTACACTGTTTTTATATCATATTGAAGTTTAATTTTTGCAAATTAGTTGGATAATTGCTGTATGTTTATTTTCTTTTTTAACAAAAGAAATATATAAAACACTTCTGTTTTTAACGAGAGGCAGAGCCTTAAACTTCTGTGCATAATCTTCTAATACGTTTATCAAAATAATAGTTGATATGTACTCGTATGTCTGAATTTCTTTATGAAATCTTAAAACAGCATATGGGAGTTTCAGCGCTCTAGCATTTATTTCAACTATAAAGTTATATAGATAAAGGCTTTGATTTCCCAAAAAATATACGTTACTTTAATACCGCATTAAAAAAATAATAAAAAATATTACCTCCCTGCTTAATTTCCTAAATTATAAAAAAACTTTCTGCACGCATGCGTCTTACGAAATCAACGAAATATTTTATAACGTTCCAATTTAAGGGGGTGTACGCCTGGCAGACGGCAGCCAACTAAAGTGCTTAAGACAATTTTCTGTAACTGCCAAAGACATGAAATGCAAATGCAATAAATGAAAAAAAAACTTAAAGACACATGTGTCTTTTAGAAATTTGGTTTTAATCATTAAAGAAAATTGAGCATATGTCTCGCAAGACTTTTCACAAGCACTCTTACTACCACCATTACCGCCACTTTTATACAAGCAACCCATTGCACTTCAAACCCCACTTAATGCTTACAAGCGCTCTAAGCACCTTGTTTATAATATGAATAAAATAATTGTATAAGTATGTATGTCCCTACACCTACAAGAATTCGTTAAGAAAATATAACTCAAATTAAATATATTTTCTCGAAAGGCAAATAAGTTTTTGTAACGTATTTTCTTGCGACCTGCAATCTGTTTGTAAGACATGCATATTGAAAGAAATTAACGTTCCTGCAAGGTGAAGAGGTAAATAATGGATAGGCAAGGATGGCTGTGAGGTTACCTTACGCTATAATTAAAATTACTTATAATGGGAGATGCGATGCCCATAATTAAGTATGTCAACTTTTATATAAGCTACGCGCTTTAATAATAAAATTCGCCCATACAAAGTTTGAAGAGTTTGGATAGTACTTTTATTATACTATGATTAACGTCTGTGGATGGTAGGTAAACTACACCAAGTCAAATTTTGAAAATTTTACAGTGGACCGCAGAAACATGTTGAAAATCACAAATTCTTTTGTCTTTGTAGTATTAACAATTTGACTTACCCCGAAAATTTTATATACCACTAATATTAGATTTTTTATGTCGAAGAAATCCTTAATAAAATTATGCCATAACATAATAACGTTACTTATTAAAAAGGACTCTGTGTTCTTTACCTCCCAGATGGATTTTTGGCAGCTCTGCATCCCTTAAAACATGGAACTTACTGGAATTTACCCATCGATAGAGAGAAAGCGCTGATGCCAACAGTATAAAAACGTATTTTGATAAAAAATTGATCTGGTGTAGTTTACCTCCCACCTACAAGCATATACTTGGCACGGAAGTGGCGCTGTCACCTTTCTCATCGTAGTGCTGTTTTCTCTCGGGCATTCATCGTGCGTGTCAGGTTTTATGAGAATTGGTTAAGTAGAAATAGTTTAAAAATAATATTTACTTTTTATGGGCGTGGTTCTGCCCAATTTGCTTATTAATAAAATATTTTGACAGCAAAATTAAATGTATGTGCAAGATTTTATAAAAATTGGTTTGGTGGAAGAAGCCGAAAAGCTATTGTTTACTTTTTATGGACGTGGCAGAACATGTAAAACTTTGGCCGCTGCAACAATAAATATATGCCGCTTAAAAATTAAAGGGTGTTCTAAAGCGAGCAACGAAAAATGTTGAAATACTAATGTAATATACAGACACTTATATATAGACACTTTAAAGTTTCAAAGTTAGTGCTACTTGATGTAGTCTTTAGAACAGACTACACCAATTAACACCGATATTTAAAACAAACAAAAATTAAAGGACTTTCTATTAGTTACTGTAATTTTGACTATGTAATATAGACAATTTGCTGTATCTTGGAAACCGTAAGAAGTAAAATCTTCAAAATATGCTAAAACCAAAAAATTCCAAATTAAAAAATTTCAAAACAAAAAAATCGCCAAAATAAAAAAAGCGCTTAAAGCACCAAAATTGAAAAAATCGCTAAAGCGCAAAAGAACCACCAAAACTGAAATGATCGCCAAAAAAACTAAAAAAACGAAAAAAGTCGTCAAAAAAAAGCAATAAGACCTAAAAAATCGCTAAAACTAAATATATCGTGAAAAAACGAAAAAAATTTCCAAAAATGGAAAAAAGCGTCAAAAATAAAAAAAATCGGTGAAACTAAAAAAAAAATCGCCAGAACGAAAAAAAGTGTAAAATAAATCGCTAAGACTAAAAAAATCACCAAAATCACCGGAGAAGCGCCAAAACTGACAAGAAGCGCCAAAACTAAAATAAATCGCTAAAACTAAATATATCGTCAAAAAGCGAAAAAACGTTAAAGCAAAAAAATACGCCAAAGCAAAAAAAAACACCAAAATGAAAAAAGCGCACAAAAAAAAATCGCTAAATCAACAACAAAACTTAAAAAAATTAAATTAATTAAACGGAAAAGCAAAACGAAAAAATTAAATAAGGATAAAAACGAAAAGAGATATACGTGTATTCGTACGGAACCCTTCGTATGCGAGCTAAAGTCGCACTTTACTTAATTTTTAACTATTCAATTGATTTTTCAGCAAAACTCAATATGTGTGCAAAGTTTCATTATAATTGGCTCAGTGCAAGTATGCAGATAACTCCGCCTGGCGTTAGCCTACCGGTCCCAAGTCCGGATAAAGGAGGAGGGTTTCAGGTAACATAAAACCCCTACCCTGCGTTCCTCCAGCTTTACCGGAGGTTTCTTGCAGGCCTGATAAGTTGAAGCATAAAAACAACATTATCAACGAAACGATATCGCTAAAAGCTCCTTCAACGAAACGATATCGCTAGAAGCAGCACTCTTCTTATACGTACTAACTAAATCAAAAAAAAAAAAACTATGCAGCTGGTAATTAATATTTCAATAGGGTGGGCGTGGCACTGCCCGCATTTGTAATCATTCAACCGGATTTCAGGAAAACTCTATATGTGTGTAAAGTTTAATATCAATCGGTTAAGTCGAAATATTAAAAAAAAATTGTTACTATGTATGGGCGTGGCGCTGTCCACATTTCTTATTCCTTATATCTATGTATTGTTAGGTGTGTTCAATCGGTAAGCAATTTTCATAAGAGTTTGTTAAGTATAAGTATTTATTAAGTAGGGACGTGGCACTGACAAGCTTTCATAGATGTAACAATAGCCACTTTGTTTATAACTAATCTGCCCAGTTTTTTTGTAACACAATCTATATTCAAAATATTTTTTGAGCTGAATAGGTCTGAAAGTCTGAAATTTATTATTTCGGCTTTTTAGTTCATTATTTGAATTAATGTAAATTCAAACTTTATTAATATATTTGCTTTGGGGCGAAGCACTGCCCACTTTTCTCATCACTAAATTGTATTGCCAGAAGTAGTTAACTTGTGTGCAAAGTCACGTAAGCAATGGGCAAGTGAAAGTACCTAAAAATTAATCTTAACATTTAATGGGTGTAATGGGCGTAAATTGACAGTCTTTAATTATCTGTAAATTGTGCTGTGAGGTGGACACAATTTGTGTGCAAAAGGCAATATTTATTTAGTATGGGCGTGGCACTGCCCACTTTTCCTATCATTCATCATTTGTACTGTCTATCTCAATGAAAATTTTTTTAAGAGTAGATTAAGTGAAAGTTGTTAAACAATTTACTTAGTAGAGGCGTGGGTGGAGCCAAACGTGTTTCAAGTTGACCGGATGGATGAGCATTACCTTGAAAAATATTCCATACGCTATTGGATCTGAAAATCGAACATACACATATGCTCCCATATATATTTCAAATTAATTCTATACACTATATCTGTGTGGTTTTATCATAACATCTTAAGTCGAGTTACTTAGTAGAGGCGTGGGTGGAGCCAAACGTGTTTCAAGTTGACCGGATGGATGAGCATTACCTTGAAAAATATTCCATACCCTATTGGATCTGAAAATCGAACATACACATATGCTCCCATATATATTTCGAATTAATTCTATATACTATATCTGTGTGATTTTATCATAACATCTTAAGTCGAGTTAAGTCAAAATCGAGTTAAGTTCATATTTTGGTTCGTCTTCTTACAGTCCACATTTGGGTCCAATCCATTTTCAAATACATACTCCAATTTTCGAAAAGTTATCGCAGTTTATTTTTAATTTTCTAGAACACCAACACAATAGATTTTACATTAAATCATTAATATCTCCAAACACGATTTTGGACTTAAGATGTTATGATAAAACGACACAGATATAATGATGTATAATTGCATATACCGTCTCTAGTAGGTCCGACTATCGAATGTGAAAAAGTGATTTTTATATAGGTCATCTTGATCCAGCATTTGATATGACAAGTCTTGTTGCAAAATTTTTAGCTTCTCATGCGCTTCTGGGAATGAGTTAGTTTGGAATTTTCGGATCAAAAGAAATGGTTGTTATAAGTGAAGTTAATAAAAGTGAATTAAAGACAAGCACCAAACGATAATCCGACATTTTATGAGACAGCGACATCGATTGCTTTGAATCATAATCCCTATAAAAAAACAGGCTTTGTACAAAATCAGCATATCAAAATTGTACAATGAAATTACCAACACATCAAAAAACTTAACATGCAAACTGACCATTTTTGTTTTGAGATTAAAGGGTGTAGGGAGAATATAGAAAAAAGAAGATACAAATTCTATCAATTTGTTTTATTATTTTCTACATTTGGAATGTGCCTTCACAGCTCGAAGAACACAATAAATGTCGCGTATTTGGCATGTGTTTAGTAAATATAACAACACATACCAAAATATTCATCTATACTATCTGTTTAACATTAGTGGAGGGTGGTAATATTTGTTGTTGTACAATATATTAGCCCTAATGTTTAGTGTCATCATTGTAACTGAATAATAAAAAAACAAATTGAAGGTAGTATTTTGAAATTATTACTTCTTCCTCTATTTTATTTAATAATTTTAGACTCGTACTAAAACAAAAAGCACGAGTTTGATGTCATTTCACTAAAAAAGAAAAACACATGTTTTTCGAAATAGTTTTTTTTAAACTGAATAACTGAAAAATATTTTTTTTAAGACAAGTGGCTTATAAAGTTGTGAATTTTAGTGGAGGACATACAAGTAATTTTGAATTTTTTTATTGTGGAATGAGTTTGACTGGAAAATCTGTCACCCTGTATGTGTGCATGTTCAGGGCAATGAGTTTTTAATGTGTATTTTTTGGTAGTTCTGGTCAAGTGATTTTAAAATCCGTTAAAATCTACACAAAACTTAAAAATATATTTATATATAAATTATATTATTTTTTTGTGCTAAGTCCTACAAAAGACTGTTTATTGTACGTAAAAATGTATTTAATTACACAACTTGATCAACGCCACATTATTTGTACATATAGTACTGAGGTGTTTAAAAACTTCCAAGAGTTAAATTTATTTAAGATCATTAATGTTTCTTAATTTGAGCGAAAGCCAGATATAAAGACTGGCTTTTGAAAAATTAATTGGGAGAATATTTTAAATAAATTTAGGAAAATTTGATTTTATTCTTATAAATGCCGAAAATTTTGAAAAATAACACAGTGTACAACTTTTTCAGTTATATGTACCAGTTCCCGATTTTGTGTATTGAACGTTACTTTATCTCAGTATGGTTCCTTACTAATTTCAATTGCTGAAATTGCACTAAAAACAATAAATGTAAGATGAGCTTATGTTTGTGACTCAAAATACTTAATAATAGCTTATCAAAACCTTATTTAATGTTTATAGAGCAAGCATTTATACAAAATTTGTTTTATAAACCTTTTGTAAAATAAATTTCATTACAAAATTCGCTTTAAATATATGACTATGATCGTTAATAGTGTTTTAAATTTATCCGATACTATTATGGTTTTTATTCCTAATTATGTATTGACCGTTACCCATCGTCTCTTACATTAATTGCAATTTTTTGTGTAGAAATTATTATCCAATTCAATTGTTGTCGATTCATTCATACACAGAAAGAAAAACGCCGTACTAAATTAAAGAATTTTCTACTTACTTTGAGTATTCTTAATAAATTGTGTACATAAATTCTTATTTTATGTACTACTATTAGTATAAACTTTTTACACAGTCGTAGTATGTTGGTATTTGTTTGCTTGTTGATAGCTTCAGTCGCATATATGTTGTTTTTTTGTTGTTGGTTATTCTGTTTGTTCGTTCAGTGCCGACTAATAGCCTACAAACGTCGTATTACAGCTACTGGCTTATAGCAGGGTTGTCAGATTTTTTCTGACCTATTTCGCCAAATCGATTTTAAAAATCGCCAAAATCTGTTTTATGTAGTTTTTCTTAATACATATTTTATAGTAAATTTGGTTTTACATAATAGTTTTGTTAATATAAGTTTTTATTAAATATTCGTATAAAAATTTAGCAAAAAATCGCCAAAAGTAGAAATAAAATCGCCAAAAACTATTTCATGTAAATTTTTCTCATCAAAATTCAAACTCCATTAATGAATGTAATTAAATATGAAAAAAATTTGAAAATCACATTCTTTTAATTCCTTCCAGACAAGTTTTGGTGGGATTTATTTTTGAACATACTTTTTTAACAAATTAATTTTTCTGAATTATAAAATTTTTAAAGTTTAATTTTGTTGAAAAATAGCCATAAAAATAGCCAACAAATTTATTTATCGCCAGAAAAATCGCCATGTCGCCAAGTCAAAAATTTTGTCGCGAAACAAGTTGAAAAATCGCGACGTTTGGCGAGAAATCGCCATATCTGACTGCGCTGGCTTATAGTGGATTTCAGCAGTCGTTCTCTCTATACTGAGTTAGCTGAGTGGTCTAAGGCATTGGTTAACAAACATGATGAGCTAAGTTCAAAACTAGGAATGAACAAAAATAAATTTTAAATTAAAACAAGTAAGTAAAAATATTAAATTTATATACGAAGTAAAAATGTAAATTCTCAAGTCTGTTCTGTTCCAGGATTAAATAAGTAAAAGTTAGCCTAGTTGGGGCTTGATTCAAGTACGCGGAGAGATTAATTATAAAGTACGCAGTTAGGATTGTCAAGTACGCGGTGGATTGATTCAACTATACAGCGGGCTTGAATCTACATTTAATATGACAACAACAAGAGCACAACAGTGATTTGTGGCTATCATCAAGCAAACAAAAACCAACACAGTACGAGTACTACTGTATATAAAGTTTATAAATATATATTCGTACTTAGGGTGTGTGCCAAGCGGTAGCAAAGTACTATTGTAAGTAACATTTTTGACACCTCTGAGGTGAATAAAATTGCACTAGTCCTGGGGGCTAGTTAGGCTTGCCAGACGGGATTGAATGAGCTTGATTGTCAAGATATTTTAGGTGTTGTCAAGTTACAAGCTCAAATGCAATTTGTCAAGCTGAAATGATATTTTTGACAGATAAAAAGAAATAGCATAAAAAATTTTATGAAAACTATTTCATACATTTTTAGCCAAGTCTAGAACCTATCACCGAGTATCTTAATTAGATCTATTTACTAGCTCCAATGACAACGCCATGTAAAAGTTTCCGGTTCCTTTCATATAAAGTTCTGGTACTTGAATCGGCTGCTAGTCCTTGGGCACCTGTCACGCGATCTGTCTTGTGATAGGTTCTTTTCCCTCCAGGGATGTTTTTCTTATGTTTTTATATGGTTAATGTTATGTTTGTAAAATTCTTTATTTAAACTATTGAGTGAAGTTTAAATGAGATAAAATTTTGGCAATTACATGGCAAAAACATTAAATATTTTTTTTTACTCTAGTACTTTTCTACCGTTTGACAGACGCCATTAAAATACGATTTTTTAAACATAATTAAAGGCTAAACAGGCTAAAATTAAGTATTTTGCACTTGAATATTCCGACTTAATCAATCTCTCTGTACTTGATTTCAGAAAAACCGGGACTACGGTTTTCCGTGTACATAATTTACACAAAAATGTATTGATCTTTACTCTGACAGAATTCTTAAATATTATTTGGCTTTCAGATTAACACGATGACTCATTGCTGGTAAAAAAAGAACAGTTGACTCTCGATAATTGAAAACTCAAGGGACCAGAAGAAAAAATGCGCAAATATAGTACTTTAAGTAACCAGGAGAACATTTGAAAATTTATTGTATTAAAAATAGGTGCAGAGTGCCCACTGTACACTAGTCACTGATTTCCTTAAGTTTTAATTGCCAATAATAATAAAAATACAAATCATAGTTACTTAAATAGTAAATATAATTTCTACAAAAGTAACGTTTTTTTTCCAACATTAAAAGAAATAATAACTTATAAAACAACAAAGATAACGATCGTTAAGTAAACTTTAAAGGAAACAAATGCAAACGCTGCCTTAATGGTTCCATTCAGTGAACTTAGGAAAACTTAAGTGAGAAAAAAAGGCAAAAGAAAAAATGAAACAAAACAAATCTATTCTGGCATGCGTCTGTCTTAAGTTAAGTTAAAACAACCTGGTTGTATGTCTATCGGCAGAATCGAACGTCTTGCAAGACGTTTTTCAAGACAATTTTCTTTTCATACAAGCAGCCCAAATAAGGGTGACTTATGAGTTGTGTCAAAAGTAACATGTTATTAAAGAAACATATGGTCATAAAGGTAAAAGTTACAGATATTTTGTAGGGAATAAGCTACATAAAAATGTTTTAAAACCACCCTGAATTATTTGTAAATAAGACAGCAAGATAATAAGGCACGCACCAAAGTATAACAAAAAATCTGTTTGAATATTTGTTTTATAAACTAAAGAGAAAATTATAAACATTTTATTGATAGGAAGACAATTTACTCGATTTTTTTTATTCATAACATTAATTTTGTCTTTAGAGACAGACTTATTTTCACAAATGAAGCTTAAGCATTTTTGTGCAATTTTTTCTATTTATAATAACTGCTAACCAAGCACCCAAATGTGTCATTTGTTAGCTGCGTGATAAATTTTTCCTTGAAAATTAGTTTCTAAATAAAAAATTCCCCTTAAATGCACTCAAGTTGTTTTGATATTAAAATACTTGTACTTTATATACCATCTACCATATGGAAACTTTTCTACTTTATTAACTTTCGTGTTATTTATCGCGATCAATAAATAATATATGATCTAAATAAGTAGAAAACAACTTATACAAAATAGAAAAATATACTTTGAAATATTATAAATACGAATATGAATAAAAGGTAGATGCATTCGAGTAATTGTTTTTGTGAGTGTGTGTTTTTTGATGGTTATGTAGAAATTGCAACAAATAAGTTGGTATTAGTAAGACTAAGGTAGGCTGAGAAGTTTTGGGTAGCAAAAAATAAAAAAAGATTCGCAATTTTTTGCTGATGTTAGAAAATTTTGATCTTGGAAGCTCGAACATTTTTCCTATTAATTTTCGAACTAGTATTTAAAAGTTTGTGTTTAAATAAGAAATTTCCAAAATATTCTATATTATCGAGCTGTACTTACTTTTAAATATTTTAAACATTTAATGCCAAATTTTCCAGTTATGAGCCGTTTTTTTGAAAGTGGCATAAGTCTTAAGTTGTTATCATTAATTTTAATAAGATATAGACTATATCTTATTAAAATTACCGTTAATTTGTTTTAAAAGGTGGACTTACACCACTTTGAAAACTAAAATCGCATTTGTTAATATACTGGTCTATTTCGAAACTAAGTTCGAAGTTTGGAAAATATTTCATATAACAATAGCTTCTGTTTTTGCTTACAACACATCTTATGTTTAATGTTTAACGGACTTCAAGAGAAATCTTTTAATAGATATTTTTTGTAATATTATAAAAATATTGACTTTTCGCTGCTGTTTGAGATTTGAAATACATATTTTTCAAATTGCGAAAATTCGCAATTAAGTTCGCCTATTACAAAAAGCTTCAGGTGGCACTTTTTTATAAAAATTTTTTTTTTAAATACTATTTTATATTGCAACCAGTTTTTTTTAATTTTTTGTTGTTGTATATACATATTAGAAATCTCGAAACCTAGTTCGAAGTTTCAAACGTACCTCGTACTATAAATTTTAAATTCCTTTTAATAATGTGTGTTGGAATCAAAATAAATTTATAGCTTTATTAGTTTCGAAAATTCGGATGTAAAAACTATGAGCAATAATTAATTTTCAAGTACGAAATTTCCAGCTTACTTTGCTTTTTATTTAAAATCATACATTATATTTATATTATTGAGATTTCATGAAACAGTGTTCTCTAGATTTTGAAAATTCGAAATTAAGTTCGAATATTACAAAAAATTTTTTAATAAATAGAGTACATTTAGAATATATAATTTTTTAGTTATTGGATACTTAGAAGTGTAGTTCGAGATTTCGAACACACTTTTTATATTATTATTTTCTTCTATTCTTTACAAAACGTGTAGAGTCTTGATATAAATTGTACTTAAAAATATAAAATTTTTCCAACTACAAAAATTCAATATTGAATTCGAATATTAAAAATATGTTAAAACAAGATTTTTTTACATTTTCAATCACTTGAACAAATATTTTAATATTTGTTTATTGATTTATTTTAATCTCTTTTAAAATAACAGACACAACCCAGGGTCTATGGCGGGAATCGACCACTTGAGGTTTGGACTGAAAGGATGGAATAGATACCAATCAGCCACAGAGATGCGACACCCCTCATGGAAATATGTACATAATTCTATTGATATTGGTAATATCGAAATTTCGAATTTATTTTAGGAATCATTATATTCGCATTTTTACTAAAAAGAAATTATTGTTTTCTTGCACTTTGAAACAGTTTTTTTCTAATATCAAAAATTCACAATATTACAAATAACTTCTGCAGAAAAATATTTTTTAGCTTTTTAAGGAAATTGCTTAATATTTCAAATTCATTAATTTGAATTAATGTTGTGCATAACTAATATATTTTTTTTGTGTCATAGAATATATCAGTTAAATTTGAAACTTAGCTCGAAACTTCGAGTACTTAACAGAATTCATTATGTTCACGTTTTTATTTAAAAATCTTTAGGCCCTAATTGTGTAAATCACGTCACTAAAGTGAAATTTGTATACAGAACGAAAACAAAATTTCAAATATTTTATCAATTTATTTTATTTTTAACCTACGACTGAAAAAAGGGGTGTTATAAGTTTGTAGTGTGTATCTGTGTGGATGTACGAACCCTCGTATAGACCAAACGGCTGGACCGATTTTGATTTAGTTTTTTCTGTTTGAAAGGTGACTTGACCGAGAGGGTTCCTAGCTATATTTGAATAAAATTGATCCAGCCGTTTAGAAGATATCACATCTTTTCTGGATGTATCCTGTTGAATCTGTGTGTCTTTGACATTGTAGCTCCCAAACGGCTAGATCGATTAAAATTTAGTAAATTTTGTTCAAAAGGTGACTTGATCGAGAGTGTTCTTAGCAATGTTTGAATAAAATTGGTCGAGCCGTTTAGAAGATATCACATCTTTCAACTATTTAATGTTATAATTACATTTCTGGTTGAAGAATCGACCATTGCTGATCGAGTAAATATTTGCGATTCTGTTACTTCAATAATATTAGTGGATCTTAAACTTTTGATACAGCGTCAACTGCATCGGGGCTTTTTAAAATGTTTAATTTTTGTTATTCATACGCATTTTAAAATATTTGATAGGTAAAGCAACGCTTTAATTTCTATAAGTTTGTTTGTTGAAGAATTTGTATGAAAAACCAAAACAAATTTTAAATTTTTTTCAAATTTATTGTTGCTTTAACATAAACTTAATGTTTTTATGGTAATTGGATTTTAAATAATATGTTTTTCTAGATTTCGGAAATTCGAAGTATATTTCGAATAATAAATAATGGACTTTGTTAGTTTTATGCTTTCATTATATATTTTCAATTATTTTATTGTTCAATTTAACGAAATATTACTACAGTTGTAATCATGGTTCGAAATTTCGAACACAATTCATAATACAAAATTTTCTACTTTTATTTTTAATGTATGCAGTGCTTTTGTGTCAATTGCACTTAAAAAAAATAAAATTTTTTTAATTTCGAAAATTCGAAATTAAGTTCGCAAATAAATTTTTTTACCTACTAATGTTTGTTAACTTTTTTGAAAATTGTTTTATATAGGTATTTGACAAATTTCTTTATTTTTTTAAGTTTTCAGTGTTTTTTATGTGAAAGTGTTCGAAACTATGAGCCCAGCTCTCGGATTAGTATTATTGTACTACGATGACTTTTATTTTTCATTGTCAGTTTTACTATAAAATAAAAATTTTGTAAATTTCAAAAATTCGAAATTATATTCGG
Source organism: Panzeria rudis (assembly GCA_956483635.1). Taxonomy (NCBI): domain Eukaryota; kingdom Metazoa; phylum Arthropoda; class Insecta; order Diptera; family Tachinidae; genus Panzeria; species Panzeria rudis. The sequence goes on along the minus strand of OY101447.1, from coordinate 36,287,903 downwards.
AAACTTATACTACTCATTTTAGATCAAAATTTTTTTGTATATAAAAATTTTAAATGGCTTTTTAATAAACATTTTTATTTATACTCATATCTTTCATAAGAGAACCATTCTTAGTTCTTCTAACGTACTTAGATTCACCTACACATTTGAGGTTCCCTTTAAATGTACAATCCCTTCCTCCCACTAAGTACACATATCTCTTATTAAATGTCGTATATTAGAAATACAAAAAAACTATAATGAAAATGGCTTGATTACAATAACGAAAAAATACTAAATACTTTTTTTTAATGGCACGAAAATATAACAGAACATACACTTTTTATAATACACCTAAGTATTTCATCACATAGATACATACTGTACTTACATACCATATAGAGAAAGATATCTATCCTAGATTATAATAATAAAAAAGAATTATAATCGACGTTTGCTAAAGCTTAGACATATTTCAAAATTTCCTCTACAATTATACGTGTGTGATGTAGAAAAAAAAAAACAAAAACCTTATAGATGTATAAAAAGATAATAAATGAAAGCACGAAATTTCTAAACAACAACGGGCAAAAAAACTGAAACAAATGTTAATAAATAATGACAATACATACGAGCGAGGCCCCATATCATTTACTCATTTATTCATTTCTTTTATAAATTACATTTTTTTTTCTATTCTATAGACAACAGGTAAAATAAAAGCTAAGAGCTTATACAAACCACTCACACTTTCTAACGTGTAAACGTTGTATGTCTGTGTATGTATAATTATGGACATATGCAAAATAATTCAAGCACACACATGCATATACATAAGCTTACAAGAGTACAAAAAGTTATTTTTATTATAGAAATTCAAAAAGAATCTACGGAAAACTTATTGATATTTCTGTGGTTTTCATGAAGAGCCGCGCAAGTCGCAAAATTACTTAACGTTCTCCCGAATGACTCTGTGCCCTGCCAGTCCCTGCTTGGTGGTCGTTGACATAATAATAACTCTCATCCAATTAGATATATTTTTAATAGCTAGAATCTCGGTTTGAAAAACGCTGCAGTGAGGCGGTAATTTTTTTTATATGTAGACTAAAACCATCTGAATATAATCCATATCTCTGTTTTGGATTCATCAATATAAAAGCTCATTCCTATTCCCCCACCTGGCGTAAGTACAGTGTTAGCAGCCAGGTTTGTAAGATCTTTTCTGACCTATTTCGCCAAATTGATTTTAAGGATCGCCAAGAGTCGGCGAAATATATTTTGTGCAGTTTTATAAAAAAATTTGTTTTTATATAATAGTTTTCTTTTATAGAAATTTTTATAAAATAATCGCTTTAAAAAATAGCAGAAAGCCGCCAAAAGTAGAAAAAAATCGCGAAAAATTATTTTTAGTAAAATTTTTTTATTGAAATTGTAAATCCATTAATGATTACAAGTAATAAGTGTGCATTTTGTGTTCTTTATTTACCAATATAGAAATATGAAAAGGTAGGATTCACATCATAGTTTTCGCTTTATTCTATGGTTCCTAAAATAAAATTATATATTTCGATTTTTTAGCATTTTTGTGTATTGAACGTTACTTTTGCTTTCTCCTTTGTACAGGGAATGATTTTTGTTAAAAAAAAATACCAGAAAAAGTGAGTATGTAATTTGAAAGCACTAGACATTTATTTACTATCTAAAAACAAAAAAATATAATAGTCGCAGAACGAAATTTCTTAATTTCTCAACTTTCTCAATTTTGACTTGGGTTCACATGGAAAAATAAAATAAAATTTGTACCTTGTAAAATAATTTTTTACAATCATTTATACATAAGCAAAAAGTAGGCTAACTCTTCTTTCAAATAAGACTAATATTAATAAAATCGACCAACAATGTTAAAAGTTATGTGAATTTCAAATAATTATTCATAGCAAAATACGATCTACCTAATACATTCTTCGAAAATATAAGAGCTCACAGTGCGGTAGAAGTAAATTTTTTTCAAAGAAAATTCGAAATTTCTAAGCAGATAATGTTTTCTATAACGTTTCTACCCTGCAGCTGCTTTCAAATTTTTTAACATCCTAAAATTTATGGATAAATTATATTCGAAAAAGTTTTTTACGTAACGCTCAATACATTTTTATAATAATTCAATATTTTTCAGGACACACACTAAGTTTTTAATTCAATATAATTCAGATGTATAATATCCGTTGTATTTAAACATATGCTCGTTAGTTATTGACAAAAAATTTCTATTAAATTAAAAAAACTATGGATAACACTCAATAAATTTTTTTGGGTACAAACCACGATTGACTGACGAAACGTTTTGCAATATAATACTATCTAATAAAGTACAAACCTAAGCTGTTACTTTAGCTCGCCGAAATATTAATCCCAGTTATGAACGCCGATATATATTTTAGATATATATTTTAGAATCAGTCGTTAATATTTCGAGCAAATTTAATTTTGTTGTACAGTGTTATCTTAAAAACATTTACGGAAAAACTATCATAACTTGCAAGTTTTCATTTTTAAATTTTGTGGAAATAATTTTAGAAACTATTTGTAAGAAAGTTATAAATATTGCGGCACACATTTGCCACAGCCTGTATGTATAGCTAGATTAGCATCATTTCTATTGTCCTAGTGCCAATCACGATGGGAATTGAAAAGAAGAATATGAATAGTGTACCTATTAGGCAGGTAGTTTTGTAAGTGATTATTATTATAACGACGACGCCTTTATATATTTGTAATGTGCTGTAGATACTAGACTTCTTTTCAAAGATTGCTTATATTTTGTATTTCAATATTAACTGTGTATGTATTTAATATATATAGTTTTTTCAATATACATATTCACTATCTAATCAAGAGTAAGTAAAATCTATTCTTGCATGGCAAGAATTTTATATTAATATATAAATTATACTCTTAATGCAAATATTTATAATGAAAATAAGTACAGTTGTGTTTATTGTTTTTTGTTTTCTAATACCTGTTGGCTTATTTAACTTTAATACAAAGTCCTCAAAGCAAATAATTTCTATTTGCGTTTACATATTCGGTTCATTTTGATAAAGTTTTATTGTATTAAGACTTCAATGCAACCCCTTTATTTCTATATTTAGCTTATTTTAATTAAATAATTTTATCTTATCTATTGGTTTTATTTTATTGATGCATGAAGATATCATAATATTAATGATTGATACTATTAATATTTTTTTTTCATATTTATTAAGGACTTTAGCTGCACTATGAAGTGATTTTTAAGAGTATGTATTTTCTGGTTTGGCTTATGACTGCTTGGTTTTCATAGTATTCATAACACTGCGTGACAAATTTTAATTTTTTCTATTTGGCAGAAATGCCACTATATATCTAGAGACAAAATAGAGTCTAACAGCGTGCTTGATTTTTTGCTCATCTTTTGTTTTTTTAAAGCACTTAACATTTTTCATGAACGCAGATTTTAAATAATATTTTTTAAATATTAGTATCCAATACTATTTAGGGCCATTATTACAACTCGGCTTTAGTTATAATTAGCATTTTATCGGACGGATAAACAGTTTTTCATTATTACAACTTTAATTTAACCTAAAAGTGTGGGATAACTTACTGGGAAGTTCATTCTTCCGCTAACTTTTATCGGCACACATTTTCATAGGCTGCCATACTTGCTTCTTTATCAAGTAAACACCAAGACGTATCTAACAGGTGAACTCACTAGAACACATGACCTTACTCCGGCAAACTTAGTGGAATGATGAAATTATCACAATTTCGTCACAATATGGAGCTTCCCTTCTTTAAGGTATTGGACATTTCATTATAGAGCTACCTGCGCTGATAATTCCATCCATCTTTCAACACTTTTTGACAATTGTAGTATAGTTTCTACAACAAATTTATACTTGTTGTAGACTTGTGTGTACCTGTTATCTGTGCCATTGTAAATACATATGTATGACGTTGCCACTTGTGCTCTGGTATAGCCATACTTTGAAAAAGATAATTTTTATTTTACAGGCAAGTTGTAACAATGAAAAATTGTTGCAGGTCAGTTTACCGATCACTTCTGCTTATCATGCCGGTAACTATCTTCCACTTTACTGTTGAGTTGTAATAATGGCCCTTAGCAAGCTTGGTACCAAATAAACGGGACGGCTATGTAGAATTTTATAAAAATATTTACTTCAGTTCCCCTGAACAAAAATATTTAAAAAATGTCCTTATAAAAATTTATCATGCCGTATCCTTAAAAGTTTTTATTAAAATGTTTTTTAAAAATTATATGTTGTAGCCTTAAATTAAATCTATAAGACTTTGAAATTTTATGATTTTATCTCCCTTAGTTCAAAAGTTGTGACTATTTTTTCCCCGGCACAAAATTAATTTTTATAAAAACTTTATGTAGGAAAAGAAAATATTAGAAAAATTGTTTCGAAGGACATCTTTTAAATTTTTGTTCACTTGTTCTTCAACTTTTTTTTTCCATATCCTTGGCATAAAAACCATTATATATCAATTAATCTAGAGACTAAACATATGTAAACTGCGTACTTGGCTTTTCAAATCCTCATCTTTTTTTTAAGGAATTTACATATATTTTGAAATGCTTATTTTAATACTTTTTTCATATTAATATGTAAATATTTTTTAACGAAGCGTAGTGGTAAAATAATCTGTTAGAATTTATAGTAAACTCGTACCCTGCTGCTAAGGGGCTATTCACATATTACGTAAGGCTATTTTCGTTTTTATACTCCCTCTCAACCTTCGTAACGTTTTTTTAAATAAAATTTGCAGTATAAACTACCTAGTTCGTAATAGATATTAACCCCCCGGTACATCGTAGAAATGATGCTGTTAACTTTTTTAAACGTCCTAACATTTATAGTTAAATAATATTTAAACAATTTATTTACGTAACGCTCAATACATTTTTATACTAGTTCAATATATTTTCAGATCACATACTTTATTTTGTATTCAATACCATTCAGATGTAAGATCTTCGATATATTTTAACATAACCTCCTAATATGGATAACACTCAATACATTTTTTTGATACAAACGATGATTGATGAGACGTTTTGCAATATAATACTATTTAACAAAGTTTACAAAAGTTTTAAATATTTAGAAGTACAAGCATAAGCTGTTATATTGGTAATGCAATTTTAATAATTAAACTGGACAGTGAAGCGTTCTTAAAAATTTGAAACGCTCAATATAAATGACTGCGTACACCAAAATATAAAAAATATTATAATTTCTAATATTTTAAAAAATTTGATGTATGAAAGAAGAGAACAAAACGCAAATATTATAAAATCGCTATAAATTTAATCCCGTTTTTAAAAAAATGCATAGTTTCTTAATGCGAAAAATCAGCAGCATGCATTAGGGTCGTTGAAAATTTTGTTTCATTCGGTGCTAGGACATAACTCCCTCCCAGATATCCTTTTTCTCAAAAACAAAATTTTAGCTACATTTACGATTGGAATTCAGTAAGAGTTAATAAACATTTCTAAAATTTTAATAATTAAACTGGACAGTGAAGCGTTCTTAAAAATTTGAAACGCTCAATATAAATGACTGCGTACACCAAAATATAAAAAATATTATAATTTCTAATATTTTAAAAAGTTTGATGTATGAAAGAAGAGAACCAAAGGCAAATATTATAAAATCGCTATAAATTTAATCACGTTTTTAAAAAAATGCATAGTTTCTTAATGCGAAAAATCAGCAGCATGCATTAAGGTCGTTGAAAATTTAGTTTCATTCGGTGCTAGGACATAACTCCCTCCCATATATCCTTTTTCTCAAAAACAGAGTATACATAGCTACATTAATTATTAGAATGCAGTAAAAGTTAATAAACAATTCTAAAATTATGCTTTTTAGCTTTGTTGTATATTTTGTTACATTCGGAGTAAGGACATTATTACCTCCAATATATATTTTCGCGCAAACACAAAGTTTTAGCTGCATTAATGATTAGAATATAATCAAAATTTCTAAATATTTCTAAAATTGTGTGTTTTAGCTTTGTTGTAAATTTTGTTTCATTCGGGGTAAGGGCATGACTACCTCCCATATATCCTTTTTTTGCAAAAGCTAAATTTTAGTTGCATTTATGATTAGAATGTATGAGAGCTCTACATCTGAATTAATATTTTGGTTTTTCTATTCCAAATATTTCTTATATCTAATCTGAAATTCGAAAAACTCGGCTAGTTGTTTGAAATCCCTTTCTTCAAATATTAAACAATATCTAACTAAATAAACATTTATTGTCATCGTTATCTACATATAATTTTTATGCCATGATTGCAAGAAATTCATAACTGATTTCGTGCAACGTGCGCCAGTGTCTAATGTACTTTAATGTGACACATACAATAAATTTTTCTATGAAAAATTGCAAGGCATTAGTCTAACGAAACAAAATAATAAGGCATGCAATATTCTTTTAACTTAAAAAATGTAACATTAAAATAAAAAATTAAAAAAAAAATTATGGAAAAACCCCCAGACCAAAAATAAATCCTTCATGACCGACCAACAAAGTAAAATTATTTTAATGTAAACTATCATTGTAAGTACATACGACTAGAAAATTCATTCTGTTGTTATTATTAAATTGCAACTACACTAAAAGATCTGTGCTGAAAGATAAAGTTCTAATGGACAATTATGGAGAAAAAGCTCGCTATTATAATTGGTATTAGAGGGCCACGACGTTTAACTTATAGTATAGATTTAAGTATAACAAAAATGAAAAATACGTTTGACATGATACTACAAGGATCCTCGTACGTTAGTGTACAATATAAAGTTTGAAAAAAGAGAACAGTTATTAGTGGATACATTATTGGATATAAAATACAAATGACCTGATACTAGCACTACACTGGGCTACAAAAAAGAAAACTAAACTGAAAACATGTTTTTTAGAGCAACATTTTTGAGTGTTAATTAAATTTGCAGAAGATTAATTAAAAAAAAAAATACTCTAGAAGTTGCGGGTTTGAATCTCAGAAAATGTTCTGGCTTAAAGATATATTAAAAAGGGTTGATTTTGCTGGATATTCGTAGTACTTCTTTAAAAATTTTTTTTCGATCATTCGATTTCAATCAAAGTCACACCCTTTGGCGAAGCCTTTCCATATCTTAAAAAAATACAAAATTTTAAAAAAATCGATTTGGTAAGAATGCAAAATTTTTTTCTTCGAAATATTCCGACAAAGTAAGCTCGAGTAATGTGGTAACCTATTTCGGTTAAATTAGATCTCAGCTTGTGTTCTACTATACTGAAAGAATTTCGCTTCATTAATCCAATGAAACAATTTTCTTAGATTTTTTTTCGTAGTTCTAAGGAAATATTTCACAATGCTAATGAAGTCTCAAGAATATTGTAAGAGAATTCATTGGAATTGCTTCATTAGCTTTCAAAGTTTCATTAGTATATTTCACTGGATTTATGACAAAAAACTTTTGTCATTTTATAGAAACCGCTGTAAGTTTTGACAAAATGTTTTAATCGATACTCAAAATTCTTGAAATATATACTATAAATAATAAAAAAGGTAAACATTTTATGTTCGTGAATGCCATAATTTTATTGAAATGTAATTCATCGTTTTGATGAATAATTTCATTATATTTATGAAACACCAATCAAATAAATCACGACCATTTATTTAAACAAAAACATACCCTTGTTTATTTCCACAGCCAAAAGCGATCAACAAAAGTAAATTTATGTGTTTGTTATTGTACTCTTTCTTAATATTATACACTCATAGGCACATTGTTTTGACAGTGCTGTTGGCTAAAGTAGCTAAGAACTTGCCTTAAAGCAAATGATAAGAATCCAGAGTCTGCGTTTGATACTATGAGCGGTCATTAACATCACAATTTTTTTCTTGTGTATTGGCGTCTATGTAGGTATTAATGGCATGTAATTGTCCATATGTTAAAGTACTCATTTAAAGAGAAAAGCTAGTGAGGCTATTAAATAATGTAATACTTTCATTAAAACCATGAAATAATTTCATTACAATATTGACAGATAATCATTAGAACAATGACAGAATTTCATTAAAATAATGAAATAATTTCATTAAAATGACGAAATAATTTCATTACAATAATGAAACAATTTTATTAAAACGATGTCATAGTTTTACCAAAATAATAAAATATGTTCATTAGCTTAGCAAAATCATTACATTGCATCAGTGAAATTATTTCATATATTTAATGAAATTTTCATTAAAATAGTTTTAAAGAAACTTGCTTCATTAATCCAACGAAGCCTTACGTGGATTGAGTTTTAATATAGTTATTCATTAATGTCGAAATTCACAGAATTTATGAAAAAAACTCTTTCAGTATAGTTGTATACAAGTAGCATGCTTACATTCGGGAAAATGAAAAAGTCTTTGTAGATAAATTGGAGAAGTAGTAAAAAGCTTATAAGCAAACCATTTTAAAAAAATGGCGTTTAATGCGGTATGCTATGTTCTGATAATACCATACCTTCAAATTTTGACTTAATGAGCATAAATATAACAATTACATTTTTGGGAATTGAGACGTAATAAATTTAGAAAATTATATTGTAGCACGGTGTAGTTATTGGGCCTTTATTAGCTTAAAAGCAACAACATGTGCTTTTTAATTGTGTCTATTTTACTTTTATGGTATACATACCCAGTAGAAAAAATTGGAAGTCATTTTTAAGGAACTACATTTTTATTGCTTCTAACGAATCTATATTAAAAATATGCAGCGAATTATAAGAAAAGCGAATAGAAATTTATTTTAGACATACAAAAGTTTGTAAAAGCATTACGGTTTTAGAAAATACTGAAAACGCTTTTAAAAAACCGATTTTTTTTAAAGAAGTTTATGAACTATTTTTAAACTAAAAACTAATAGTTATTTATTAAAATTTACATGCTTTCGAATTTGCATAGAAAGAAACGAGTTGCAAAAACGACAAAATTTTTCCCCCTTTTTCCCAGTGGAAGATAAAATTATAGAACGCCAATATCGAAATTTTTCTTAGCATCGCTTCCAATTCGTTGAATAGGAATAAAAAAAGAGAAATTCTTGCAATGACAAGGCTATGTAAAAATCATTAGAAATGATCCAAATTGCAACTACTTCCGGATAGAAAATTCTAAATTTTTATGACTTCTTTGAAAGATATTTTTTTACTGGGTATGTATGTATGTATGTACGTTTGTGTGAGCGCGTTTAAATATTGGACGACATTTTTATTAAGATTTTTTCGTTTCAATATTTTTGTTTCGTGTATAATTGTCTTTATTTTTTTTAGTCATATACACATGTAAGTTTTATAGTAATCAATTTTACTCCTACAATTTTATTTTATTGCATGAATATGAGCTTGTTTTATTAAGGAAAGAATATGGAAGGACTCTTAAAAAAAATGTAATAGAAATAAGTATAAAGTTATACGAGTATTATCTCAAGGTAATATCGTGTCAAAAGTTAATTGTCTAAACATATGTCTATTATTATATCTATGTGCGTATGTTGTCTTACATGTATTGGCTTGCATTTAAAATAACCCCACCAGCAAATCTGTAGACGACTACAAAAATAATCAAGTTGTAGTTAACTTTTATAGACTAACTAAAGGCTAACTACAATGTAATCCGGAATTGACCCAAAATCAATCCTTAAGTTGAGTGAATAATGTGATTTGGTGGGAGCTAACAATTTTATTCTCTTAGCTACTTTGAAACTCATTTCGAGAGCATATTAACGTCTTGCTGTCATTATTTTTTAATGGTACCTTAGCTGAGTGGTCAGCGCGTTGACAATAAAACGTGTGATACATAGTTCGAACCCCAGCATCATATTTTTGCATACTAACTACCAGTTGACTTAAATAAAGTAAATTTTAAGCTAGTTGGAAAGTAATGCAGAATAGGACAATTGACTACCGCCTAGGACATCGCAATGATAAAATAGTCAATTGACTCCATTAAAAGTAATTCATGCATCCACCACCGTTACACTCTAAAATATTACTTCAAATTTACGATCATATATTGTGTAAATTTGTGTTAAAAATTTCTCCTTGTCTAAAGTTGCATCGATTTTGTAGTTATTTTATTAAAGAAAAAACCGTTCAAATTAAACATATTTAGTCCAAGTGGAAAAAATGTAACATAATGTATAATACGGCTGTGGCTCTATGATAGATACGTCAGACTATCAGTCAGGAGGTCGCGGTTCAAACCTGCACGCAGCCAATCGCTTTTTTTAGTAAAAACATTTTGTTGAAAAATAATGCGTGTGTAATTTTAGGTCGATAATAATCTGTAAAGTGTTGCCTACTATTATTGACCTAATTTCCAACAAAAGTGTTTTAGAGTGTAGTTATGAGATATTTAGCTTAAAGTGCCTTAAAAGTTAACTGAGTTGCTTATAGGGAAGGTAATAAAATGATTAAACTTTTATAGAAAACTAATATCATAAAATAATTTGATTGTTGTAAACTTTATTTGTTCAAATTGTGGCTCTTTTGACTTTTTACTTTGAAAATATTAGTAAGATAAAAAGAAGTTTTACATTAATTTTTATTAAGCTTGGAAAGCAAATTTTTTAATGAATAATTTAGTTAATTCCTAAAATTTTCTCTACATAAATATTTTCTGAATCGCTCCCTTTATACTTAAATACCACCCGGATAAACACACATCTAAAACATTTGTCTTAAAAACACAACTTAAAAACTTGAATTTTTTTATCATTTTTTTGTTTCAATGATATGTCATCTCTAATTCTTTAATCAAATTGTTTATAAATGAAATCTTAATTCTATAGTGAAAAAAACTAACTATTATTAAACTTGCAAGAAGTTCAAATAATACAAAAAATCTATCCTCTAGATACTCTTCCATATGCAAATACAAGTTGGATTGACGATGATGATGTTGATACAACTTAAAAAGTTATAAATTCAAAATAATATTTTCACAAAATAAATTGAGTTGAACAATTAAATTAAATTGATTTCAATAACAACACAATCATCTATAACAGATGCAAAGTAATAAAGAAGGGAAATTTGAGAAATAAAACTAAATAAATGAACAAAATGAATGAATGAATGAATGAATAAATGGACAATGAAGACCAGTGCAAGTGCAAGTAACATGATGATTAAAAGAAATGACTCAGTGGTGGCTTGAAGTGCAGAGTGATGTGTCCATGCTATAATAAAATAACCCAGCAAAATTTTATATTTACTTTATATAAATTAAAATTTTTATATAAAATTATATAAAATTAATGCAAACTCTTATTTTTAGTGATGTTTTGTTTTGCTGGGTAAAAATTATTTAACTATTTAGTAACTCATCTTTTATCTAGTAGTTATACTTTATACAAATACAACAATATTAATTGTATTTTAAATATTCTTTGTTTGATTCAAATGACTTCAATTTTATTGAGTTGAGAAAACGCAAATAAATCATTGAAGTGTTTTATGTTGCAGCAATGAAAGTCTTTTCTTAAATCAGTCTTTTATCAATGGCAGTTGAATAACAATACGATTTAAATTTTTATTCAAAAGCAAGATTAAATATCTCAGTGTAAGCAATTGTATTAGTAGTTGGTTTCACACTTGTAGTCAAACTCAAAAAATATAATTTATGTAAGGGATTAAGAATGTTTTATAGTAAATAGGGTAATCTTTTGTTTTCTGTGATGGCAGACTTGACAGCATTTCGTTGCTTTGAAGGTATTTTGGCAGAAAAGTGCAAATTTTTTTAAAAGAAGGCAAAACAAGTCTCCTTCAATGCGATATAAAAAAAACAAATAAAAAAGAACGCACGGTGTCATAGGACATCGGCGGGGAACGTACTTCCTTACGTTTCACTTACCTTCGCAATTGTATTTGCACCATCCCTGAACGGTGGGAATTTTTTATGTCCAGATGACAAATTCTCTTTCAACCGTGGCAAGTAAAAGAGTTGCTTTCTTTTCAGAAAAATATAATTTTATTTGTACAATTCAGGTAAGTATGTATGTCTGTTTTGAAAAAAGGGTATTTTTAATAATGTTAATGTCAAAGAGGAATAAATATCCCCCTACCTCCCCTCGTGGTCCTATTTTTGAAAAAAGTTAGAGCCTACACAGAAAAAATTATCACCAAAAAATTTTCAAATAAAAGTTTGTCTAAAAATAAATTTTATTTTCAGCAAATGTTCTTTATATAATCAATACATTGTTTGTTTGATTCTTATTTAGGACGCAAACACCAAAAACAACAAGAAAAGCTGTGTTGTAAAAAACAACCCCGATGACGACATACGCACGAATAACAACAACAACAATGATAGCAAAAATAATGCGATTGTACCAAGTTTGTTTACTGAAGATTTTTGAGTTAATCAATTCGTTAATGTCGTTGCCTCAATTCTCATTCATTTTTTAGAGTCTTTCGATAAAACAATCAGACTTGAACACATTTAACGAAGTAAAATTTCATAAATGCTTAATGGATGATGAGCCAGAAAAAATTTTGTTTGATATATTACAAAGATTCCAGTAAATATTTTTGTTTGATTAAGTAAACTATTTTGTTTAATGTTTGTTAGTATTTTTAGACTAATTGTTTTTTAAATTCTGACAAAAGTGTTGTTGGATATTTTTCAGAAAATCCAGTAAACCTTTCTGTTTGATTTAGTAAATTGTTTTGTTTACAATTTATATATATTTTTAGACACTTTTTTTTTATAGATTTAAACAATTTGTTCACTGGAAAAGTATACGTTTTTTTCAATGAAATTGTTGAGATATTTTTGTCTATATTTACAAATTTGTTTGTAGGTCCGTTCCTAGACGTTGAACTCCTTTACAGAAAACTAAATTTTTTTAAAAAGAGTAGTAACACAATCAGGCAATTAATGCCTACCAGTTAATTATTTAATGTGTTACCTTCCTTGGGAAAAGAAAATGTGGAGAGAGAACAGATAGTGAAGTGGTAGAGAGATAGAAAGCTTAGTTCATTTACAACCCTGCTATTGCGCGTGTTTTTGTAGAGCAGTGTTGCGAGGCCCTCTAGTGTCAAGTAGAGGTATTGAGTTGTTATCCAGTTTATTTGTTCTTTTACTTCGCCGACGGTTCTGATACAATACCGACGAAGGAAGGTCCTGTGAAGTGCGTTAGGATATGTTAGTATTAATCGCTGTCGGTACTGCCAAGGTGATCAGTGCTATGCCTTCATCACTTTAACAGTCCAACAACAACCAACACAATAACACACCAATGCACATGAAACTTAAGGAGTAAAAATCTTATAATATGCTTAAAATATTACAATTCTGTATAAATTTCTAAATTTTCTCACAATTAAAATTCTAATTTACTTTTTCTCTATCTAGTCATGGTTGATATAAGAAAAATCCTTTTCCTTAAAACAATTAAAAATAATCTGTTAAATGTATGGGAATTTAAAGCAGAATTTCTAAAGGACTTTTCTGCATTTAATGCAAAACTAAATGTATGAGAATTTAGGAAGTTGATAATAATATTAATTCAACAAACTAAACTTCCGTTTGAAAAAAATGCAATAAAAATTAAATCATGCAACAATTGACCCATAGATAACCACCGCCGCACCTTTATGCAGAAAGAGGGTGGATTTTGTTCCAAAGCAAATCCTTGATGCAGAACCAATAATATGCAAGTTCATAACAGGTAACAATCAGGCAAGCAGGAAAACAGTCACTCTCACCCTCACCCACTTGGAAACAAAACAGGAAAATTTTCATTTAATTGTAATGAACGGAAAACTAATAATGCAAAAGCTGCATTTACATAATTTCGTCAAAACTCATAATATCAAGAACTAAAAAGAAATAAAGCAAATGTAAAATAGAACCACAACCATAAAGAGGGTGTTATTTCTCACGCTCTTTTATAGAACACGCTAGAGTAAGGGTAAGGTTCCTTACTTCCACTGCTGCTGATATTGTCGTTTTTAAACTAATTTCCTAATAAAAAAAAAACACTACTGAAAAAACCATTGACCATTCTACTCGTGTAATGCATTTTCGTTCTCAAGCCTTTGTTTTATTGAACAAAAATATACACAACAATATTTTAATAATTTCCTTTCTTTAATTTGAAAAACTCCGCAGAAAAAACAAGAAAAATTCCCATACACTTTTCATATGCCAACATCATTTTTCACTAAACATATTAGATGTGCAGCATGCATTGACCAAATGCTGCATGCAACACTCCCGTTTAAGCTTAAGATACAAACAAGATGGTAAATATTATCATTACAATATTAATACTAATTTGTGTTACATATTGTGTTTTCTAGGACAAACTTATATATGAAAAAAAAAATATTCCCACTACAATTGTCAATTCGAGACCATCAACTATCATTTTCATCTTTTATTAGACTTGTATTATTTTTAATACAACTATTACTTAATATTATAAAGAGACTAAACATTTGCTCGAGTTCCGCATTTGGAGTAAAAAGTAGGAAAAGAATATTAAAAAATTAGAATGATTGGGTTTCCTCTTTTTCGTACACGCATAACATTTTCATCCAATCTTTTGGGCCGCCGCAATCTGTAGTAAATAAATGTTATAGATGTGGAAAAAATATTCATTCATAGCAATAGCTTGATAGTTTTGAAGCAGTGGCGTAGGTAATAGAAAATTTTCGAAATTTAGCATATATTATCGAATATAATATGTATAAACAAATGGTTAAGGCCCAATCAGTATATTTCACCCTAACTCTTCAACATCATGCCCAATTTCTATCAGCGAAATACCACCATATGCTTGATAAAATTATGTTAAAGCTTTATTAATATAGTCATGAAATCGGATAACATTTAAGAAAGTAACAAGCTTCAGAATTATTTTTTGATTCAGTGATGGTAAATTTTGGCCTACTGGAGTTCCGTTTCTGCTTAAGCTACGATTCCACCAAAGCACGGAGTGTAAAGCTTGTTTTCTCCTCTAAAATGTTCTAAGTTTCAGACAAATCCAATCAGCGGCTTAGAAGTTTTAGTTTTATTACCATTTATTATGTAGTATGTGGGTGTCAATCGGTTTTTATGATATATGGCTTATTTTATTCGTAAGACAGCTATCGTTGAAAACAATAGTTAAAAGGTAAAGTTTTTGTAGCTTACAATTTTTTATAAGCTCTTAGAATTTTTTTTTAAAGCTTGAAGGTAGTTTTGTTATATATATTTTGGATTTTCGTTGACCCAAAAAAGTCAAAGTAGTCATGCGCATTAAAAAAATCTGTACGTGGTAGAAAAAATTGAAAATAGATTTTAGTTTAGCATTTTAAACTTTTTATATTTCATCTATTTTCATTTAAAGGAGCGACATTTTTCTTTTGCAGACCAGTGATATGTGCTAAGCAAAAGACATTTCTCACTTTGTAGTCCAAAAACACTTTCTTAATAAGAAACATCCGCCCAAACAGTGACGAAAGACTTGAAAACAACGTTGTTATGTTCTGCTGTGTAGGCTGGAATTAATTAACGTTAAATTGTACCTTATCGGTTGCAATATTGTCTCATGTATAATTGTTTCCGATTAAAATATTACGAATTTTATCGTAATAATAACACTGTACAACACAAAAAAAATATACGTGTGTCGTCGTGTAGAAAGTACATCTGAGATTCATTTTAGGGGGAGTTAAATTTCGGCCCCTTTTGCACATAGTTCAAGTGCATAGTCGCTCATACTGGCACCAGTGTGCCGAACATTAATCGGCTCGTATATGTATACAGCCGAATGAAAACAAAAGTACTCAGCAAATAGTAAAAAATAAACAACAACTTCATTCAGTTGTATGAAAGCGTTTTAACAAACACATTTGTGTTTTTAAGTTGTTGTTTTTCTTTTCAATACGCATAGAGTAGAATACTACCAACACATGATCACAAACACTACTACTAAATTAAAAACTCATTTCTCTCGATGGCCATCTTTCTCGATGGAAATCTTTTAAGCCTTACATTTAAGGTATAAGAAGTGCTCATCACCTTTATTTCAAACAAAACTATCAAAATTTTTATGAAAGATTTAACCCTCTAACTCCTTGCGGTATGGGTATTTTTTTTCTTTCTTGAAAAAGGGACAAAAACTTCTTTTTAACAGCAACATAAAGGACTGAAACGTTCAACAATCTTAGTTTGAGAAGGCATGCATAACTTAAGAGGTGACTCCCGTTGGTCCGTCGATTCAATTACTTTGTGATACCCTAGAGCAGATAAGGTTAGTTATAGATGCCCTACTATTGTGTACCAGCGTTCTGACTATTTTAAGTAAGATGATAGCCTGACTGACCATCTAAGACTGCCGGTATGGTAAAGCAAAGTATTCTTGCCCTTACGCTTAGTGCAGGGCAGGGTCATAGTAGCTGGAGAACTGTTTCCTCTGCATCGTTACTACTTCTACAATAGCAGTTGTACCTTAGAACCATCCCTCTTGCATGGAGCCCAATATTTCCGTGCCCTGCGAGCACTATTACTAATTGCACTGTACGAGAAAATCAAATTTCTTAACAAGCTTCGAACGACTGATTCTGGTAGAAGGCACCATAAAAATGTGTACTTTTATCGACGTTTTGAATGGTTAGATCTGGGATTCAGTTTATAAGCGTTGCAAAAAATGGTAGTATGTTTATCAGCCTGTGTATGTATGTACGCGTGTTCACAGAAAAAATTATCACCAAAAAATTTTTAAACAAAAGTTTGTCTAAAAATAAATTTAATTTTCAGTAAAAGTTCTGTACATAATCTATGAATTGTTTGTTTGACTTTTATTTAGAACGCAAACACCAAAAACAACAATAAAAACTGTGTCGTAAAAAACCACCCCTCTGGCGACATACACACAAATAAGAACAACAACAATCATAGCAAGAGGAATGCAATTGTACCAAGTTTGTTTACAAAAGATTTTTGAGTGAATTGATTAGTTAATGTCGTTGCATTAATTCTCATTCATTTTTTTAGAGTATTTAGATAAACATTCAGACTTGATCATATTTAACAAAGTGAAATCTGATATATCCTTAATGGATGATGGTGATGACATAGACAAAATTTTTTTTTTTATATTTTTGTTTGATTAAGTAAATTATTTTGCTTAAGAATTGTTATCTTTTTAGACTAATTGTTTATTAAATGCAGACAGAAATATTGTTTGATAGTTTTCAGAAAATCCTGTAAATATTTTTCGTTGATTTAGTAAATTGTTTTGTCTACAATTTGTAAATATTTTTAGACAAATTGTTTTATAGATTTAAACAATTTGTTCACTAAATAAACGTTTTTTTTTCAATGAAATTGTTAAGGTATTTTTGTCTATATTTACAAATTCAGACAAAATATTTACTATTCATAGACAAAATATTCACTATTTCATTGAATTCCTTTACAGAAAATTATATTTAGTTTTTTCTGTGTTCCTTTGTCTATGTCCATATGAGTCAACTTTTGCTGCGCAACTTTTGAGCTTATTGGAGAGAGAGAGGTGAGAAGATTGGGAAGGGCTACACTGCTTCATGTACATGCAACTCTCTTTTGTTTTCCTCTTCGTAATATTAAGCAACAACAAATTCTATGTAAAAAAACTAGGGATGTAACGAATACCGATACCGATACTGATATATCGGCGATTCTTCAGATTTTCCGATACATCGGTATCGGCGATATTTTACTGTCGATACGACCATACTTTAAAAAATTTTTTTCAGAGTTTTTTTTTTTAGCAAATAATTTATTTTTGTTCCATTTTACCATGAATTAAATTCACTTCGTTATTTTTTAAATCTTATTAATATCAATTTTAAAAATTAATAATATTTTAAGCTGTTATTTTGTAAAAAAATTATTTATTTTTTGTTAATTTTACCATGAATTCAAGTTCAAGTCGTTGTTTTATAAATCTTATTCCAGCAAACAAAAAAGATGAAAACGTAGAATTCGCGATCTGGAAGTATTGCAAATTTGGATAATTTCTAATTAGTTTTACATATCCTTGCCATTGCAAGAAGTTCTGTTTTTCGATTACCAATTCGGTGGAAGCGATGCTAGGACAAATTTCTTTTTCGGTATTCTATAATGATTTTTTCTCAAGGAAAAAGGACACAAAATTACCCATTTTCACAATTTTTTCTGCGAATTTAAACTCAGAACTGTATTTTCATGTAAATTTAAGTGAATAAACATAAACTTAGAAGTCTTTTAATAATTAAGCTATTAAGTTATTTAGAAAAATATTAAAATATTATTAAAAAAATCGATTTTTTAAAAAGCATGGCGAGTATTTTTTAAAATTATAAAGGAATTAAACATTTTTTCTTGCTTTTCTACTAATTATCTGCATATTTTTAGTATAGATTTTTTGGAAGCAAAGAAAATGTAGCTCCTTAAAAATTACTTCCAATGTTTTATCAATTTTAAATATTCTCTCTTATAATGTAATTTTGTATAATAAAAAAATTGCGCTTGAGTTTTGTTAATCTAAACTTAAACTCAATTTCAATTCCCGCTACGAATCGGTATCGGAATCGGTATCGGCGATATTTATTTTTAAATATCGGTATCGGTATCGGATCGGCAAAACGGCGTATCGTTACATCCCTAAAAAAATAAAAGCTGCCCAGCAAGAGTTTCATTGTATTGACACGAATGCAACTTCAAAAAGAAAAATTTAACAAAATTGACTCATATGGACAAGGACTTTGCGGTACTATATAAACCAAACGCGTGGGCTTATTTGGATCATTCTTATGTCAATCGATTTTTCTTAATCCTGCGAGTGTTAGTAGTCTAAAATATGATAGTAGTCCAAATTCAATATGGCGGCCAACAGACGCTATTTCGTGAAACGAAAAATATAAAAAGTCGGCGAACTATATTAAAATGGAAATCATTGAACAGGTATTTGAAAATAATCTTTAGGTTTCTCTTATCATTTTGAATGACCATTTAGGGATCTTTAGCAGTTTAAAGTTAGTTAACGACCAAAAAACCCAATTGCGTAAAAAGTGAACTTTAAACAAAAAATCGAAAACCACACTGTGTATGAAAACTAAAAAGAAAACATATAGAAAAAACCCGACTGCATCTGGGATATAAAAACTGATAGTAGAAGTTTATGGAAAATATTTTTGTAGAACATTTCAGCCCGCTACATCAACGCTGAAGGGCAATTTTGTGTCCCAATTTTAAGAATGGGACAAAAAAGACTCATATAACAAAGAGTAAGAGGGCTTAAATGTTTAACAAATATGTTTCCCGTAGTGTTTCACATAAAAGTGCTGATTACATCTTATACCTCAAACGTAAGGCTCACAAGATTTCCTCTGCCGTGTCATTATAGGTAAGTGCAAAAGCTGGGAAATTTAATTCTCTCTAAAACGAATTCCAGATATAAAATTTCAAAACGTAAATATTTTTTGGTGCCCTCAGAATCAGGCGTAAGAACCATGTTTTCTTTTGTTGTGCAGTGTAATTCTGTGCTTTTCTTGAATAAGCGCGTATGTCTAAAAACAAATTTTTTCAGGAGAGCCGAAATAATACTACGGACTCTGTGTGATTTTTATCAAACTTTTTTTTTGGTAAGTATGTGGTAAGAAGTTTGTGTAAGGATTCCCTAAGGGTAAGATCCTAGGGAATAATTTAAAAAACAATTTGCGAAGGACATTAAAGTGTGTTCATCAGCGCTTATTCCAGAATACCAGGGAATTTACGCTTAGTTCAAAGAAATACAGTAGGACCTCGATTATCCGGTAGTACATGGTGCCACGTAATATATAAACGTGGCCCTACTCGAAGGTTGCAGAAAATACTAAAGACGTAACCAACTCATGTAGCCAACCTAACCTCATACTGTTGACATTTATCTTATTAAACCCTTTCTCTTGAAAAGAAAGTTTGCAGCACGTTTCTGTTCTTTGTGCTGTCATAAGCTTCCAGTATGTGGGCTATTTGAAACTAGTTTCAATACCATTTTCCTTTAAAATTTCATTTTTCAAATAAAACACATTTAAAGTGCGCCAGCGCAAAAGAGGGTTACTCTACATATTCACTTGTACATTTAAATAGTTTAGTTTGTTGTTGTTGTTGTTATTGTGATTTTTATTAATATTTCAATCAATTTCTGACAAGAAGTGTTAAATCAAAGTGTTTCTCTTGGCTTGTTAAAAAAAAAAGATTCTAAATAGAAAAAATAAAAATAGTAAAACAAACAAAATTTTTTTTATTGTCCATTTCTACATACAAGGCTTTTCATATATACTCTGGGGTCTGATTAGCATATCCGGCATATAAAGACATCAACTGCGTCAGACTGTCTGTTGTGGTTCTGCACAACATTTTTATGCTTCTTTCTGATGATGGTGATGACGATGATGGTCGGTCCATCGGTTTTATTTGTCACCCATCATCATTGTCATAATGCACCATAAATCAACTAATTTTTTGTTTGCTTGTTTGTTTTATTTGTTGTTGTTGCTGTTGATTTTTTGTGATCTTTGTCTAAGAATTATTAGTGTTTTTTGTCTGTTTTTGTTTTGCTGTTTTATTGTTTGTAATGACTGGTTTAGTTTTAAAAGATTTGTTTAAACAAATAGCTGGACTAAGACTAGAATCGTTTATGAATGGTTTGCAATTGGAGATGGTATCTTTAATTGAGACATAGACAGATAAGAGTAGACAAACATAAATTCATTCAATTCGTGTGTGTGTGTGTGTGTGTGTGTATATGTTTTCATTCATTCATAGGACATAAGAGTCGTGGAGCAATTGTCTTGTTTTGTATGTTTGGGAACTTTTTAATTGTTTTATTTTTCTAACGCCCCTTTTTAATTTAATTGTCTTGAGAAATCTGTAGATAAGTTCTGCTATGAAAAGCTTAAACATTGACTTATGGATATTTTTAATTTAAACAAGTATTATTAATATAACACAGCTTTTGAAAAAACGGAAAATCTTTTAAAATCCTCTGGAATACTATTTTATTTCTAGTTCTCGGCTCTCATGTCATTAACTCTTTTGTTTTTATTCCGGAAGTAAATAAAAGCTGTTCTAAATTTCATGAAGCTTCGTGTGCGCAAACAACCTTAATCCAGCTCGAAAGACCATGAATAAGATTGCAATTATAAATTAAAATTTTGTTTACGTCTACCTAACCACAGCTTGTGGGCCGCAACCAGGAAGGTAAATCAAAAGGATTTTTTCTGCTGCTATGCAATTTAAAACAGCTCATGGCCATAATAATATCGAATGTCAAAATAAATTTAATAAATTTTGACTAATATGCACTGCGCACGATGGCTGTGAAATTCAATTCATTGGCCAAAACCTAAATTTTTTATTGTCACCGATTTTAAAAATTTTAATGTCCCTTAATAGTAAACATATGGGTACTCCCCATAAGTAATCAAAAATTACCTGCTCACTTGAAAAATATAGCAGTAGGAGTCTTCAAATTTGGTACGAAATAATTTGAAGACATGGTACGAAGTTAGGCAAAAATTGGCGGGGTAGGTGCGAGGGAAGGAGGACTTCTCAAAAAAAGTAATCAATAATTGAATGCTAACTGGAAATGTATAACAGCAATGGCCCCTTTTCACAGCGTTCGATTAAAAGTGAACATGGACTTTAACGGCAAGTTCGGCATACAAAAAAAGTAGCCGTTAATGTCCACGTTAATTCGTAATAATATATTGTGAAAAGAGCCGTAAGAGTCTTAAAATTGAGTTAATTTAAAGACAAGATACGAAGGTGTGGAAAAAATTAGCGGAGTAGGTGGGTGGGAAGGGGTACTCCCCATACAAAGAAATCAATAATTACCTGCTATCTGGAAATATCTAATTTGGTATGAAATAATTTGAATACAAGATACAAAATTAACAAACATTTACGGGGTAGGTGAGGGGAAAGGGGTAATCCCATAGGAGATGGGATTATTGGATCTATATGATTACAGTTTTTAGAAGTTGCCTATCCTAGTCTGATCCTATGTATTATTATTGCTTATCCCCATATGGTATTTCTTTAATAAATAAAGATTTAAAAAATTTTAAACGCTCACATTTTTGTGTAAAATGTTTAAAAAAAATCAAACGTTTAACTTTGGGCTTGAATTTCGCTACAGCTGCTGAACCGATTTTAATGGAAACAAAAGCTGCTAAAAGTGCAAGGAGTTACCTGTCCGATAAAAAAATTATTAAAATATCTCAACTGGCTAAAAAGTTACAGCATTTTGGCCAACGAAAAAGATCATGAGCCATTGTGCGGCGCATAAACATTTGAAGATCTAATATTTTACTTAATTTCTTCGACCTTAAAATTTGTCAATATTTATTCCTTACTTCAGACTTAAGGTCATGTGACCACAATCCAGCCCGAAGGGGCATAAGCAAGTTGTAAAATATTTTAATGCTCTAATACTTCGTTGTAAGGTCTTTTTGGCAACTTTCTTAAAATAGGTTCAAAAAACTTTCCTTCAGCGGCGATATAGCGTGCTTACATGTTCTACAAAAATATTTGCCACAAAATTCTATTAAAGGTCTTTAGAGACACCACAGCTCCAGATTCTATTGGAACGAAGGAAATCATTAAAAACTTAAAATGTGTTAAAGGGTTAATTTTGTATGTATTCAACATCAGTATTCCGCATAGCAAATCTTGCAAGCCTTACGTTTGAGCTAAAACCTATGCTCAGCACTTTTAAGTAAAATACCACGAGCAATATTTTTATAGAATATTATAGACCGCTGAAGGGGAGTTGGTTGTCCAGTTGTTAGAACCTGCCATTTTGAAAAGACCTTGGTTTTTTTGGACAAATATTATAAACTCCTCCGGCTGACAAGCCATAAAATCATTAAAGCGAAGTAAGCAGGTTTGAAAGTAAATAAAAGTTATCCAAAATCTCGCGCAGCTTAGTAGGTGCCGGTAACCACAATCCAGCTCGAAGGATCAGAAATATATTTACGGTTGCAATTTTGTCTTTGTTTAGTGGAACACGATCACAGTTTGTGAGCTCTTGGCAGCTAGGAAGAACAATAAAATACATTTTCTGTAGCCATACAAGCATTAAGGCAGGCCATGAATATTAAAATATCCATTGTCAAAACTAATTGAATAAATTTTACTCCACATACAAGGGTTATTAACACTTCTATTGTGAATCAGTGTTATAAATGAATTATAATTTAAATTAATATTAAATTAATGTTTTATTAAGCTTTTGTTTAATATAGGCCTGATTTAATTTAAATAATAAATAAGCAGAAGTGTAATCGAAAATAGCACATTATAGCGGACATTAAAGATATTATATTGAACATAATTTTAATTAAACTTTATCTTAACATCACTGTAAAATTTTCATTAACTGCCTGACTGTCATCTGTTTACATCATTATCTCAACATTATGATGAACGTTGAAGTCAGCGTCATTTCCATCATAATTCAAATAAATGTCCAATTGTTAAAGCGGGTGCTGTCTTTATCTACTTGCTTGCTGACTGACTTTGAAAATATTGACTTAATATACGAGAGGTGGTTGAAAAAAGTGAATATGTTAATATTTTCCAATTCGCAAGGTTTTGGTCTCGCATTAGTTTAGATTTTATATCAAATTTTTAACAAAATGTTATATATCTTAAGGCACCGCTTTAAAATTTTTTACCATACACAACTAATGGAGCTAATGCTTATTTGTCACTCCTAAAAGTATGCCAAAACTTGTTTTGAAGTTTCTTTTATTTTTATCCTACAAAATTTTATTTCCACTATTTTAATGTAGACTGGAATTGAATCGTTTATTTCAAAAACCAGTCAAACCAACAATTTTTGATTTTGACTAAATCTAAGAAAACTTCCCCAAGCAGCGTCACTTGACTTTTTTCTGCACTAAACAAGGACTTCTCAGCTTTGCTTCACCATCACATGGGGACAATATTTTATTTTTGTTTTGCATTAAGTGATGTAATTACCTTTACAAAACAATAATCGCCCAATAAATCAATTTTGGATTTTTTGTTGCTTAACTGATTTTTGAAATAAACGGTTCAATTGAAACGCCTTTTTTATTTTCGTTTTCTAGAGAAACAAAACCTAGTTGGGGGCAGGAAAATAATTTCGCAGTTTTCTATTACACTTAGCGATAGTCCAAACCTATTGCACTAATTTTTGGATGTTTAGTGGTGAATTAAAAATTGGAAGCCTCACTAAAAATTAGTGATAGTGATATTAAACAATTTTGCACTAAAATTAAATTATTTTACTTCAAAGAATGCAGTCTTCAGTATATTGTAAATTTTTTTCTTCACTAATTTTAGTGCAACGTAGAAATTTTGTATTAAATTTACAACTAAAATTTTTATTTTTAGTAAGAGCATTTTTAAATGCAGTTTTTTTAGTGCAGATTAAAATTTTTCTTTCACGCATTAAGTGTAGTGAAGATTTTTGCACAAAATCTGCATTTAGTGAAAGTGAATAAATTACCACTACCAAAAACTTTTTTAGTGCAATTGAAGAAATTATTATTTTTATCACTAAGCTGGTGAAAAATAGTGCAAAATAAATAATTTAAAAATTTATTTATCGCTAGTGTAATGCTTATTTAAATTACCATTTAGTGAATTACCCCGAACTATAATCCGGACGAGGTGCGAATTCTGATAATTTTTAAAGACTTTTACAAAGAATTGTCATGGCAAAACAACGACATAGATTCTTTGGATTTGAGGTCATGTTTCTAATCTAAAAAAAATATGATTTTTCTGGATGCGGTGTAAATTTTATTAGAAGTAATTTTATTTTGAGCTCAATTCGTCTTAAATGGTTTCTTTGTTTAATAAAAGAGCATTTCCTTTAATCGACCCTCGTTCAGTAGTTGCAACAATGACAAAAACCAAATTAATATGCAAGCAGGTTGAACAAAGAAGAAATTATTATTAGTTTTATATTCAACACACACACACTTACATACTCAAACGCACTAAAACATTGATACTTTGAGTATTTTCAAGGCTTTAATGAGTGCGTCCGGTTATCAGGCTGGGTTTTGTATATGGCTGTGCGTATTTGGATATTTAAGTGTTTTGGTTGATTGCACTTTCTTCATAAAATTTTATACTTATTTCATTGTAGTCAACATTAAAAAATCCATTAGTGCTTAGAAGGGACATTTAATATAAAGACATTGCGCTAATGCTTAAAGTAAAATAAAACAAAAAATTCTCAAGATTTTTGTTAATTACTGAACTCACCCTGTTCAATGGAAAAATTAGTTACTGAAGACATAAAAAAAAACACAATAAAAGAGAAGAGTTATCGAAGAAAACTAAAGAAAAATGTTGTAAGTAAGCGCAAGAATCGTTTGGTCCTACTTTAGTTGGTCTAGAACAGAGCATATCTAAAGGTTGCAAAGTGCCTTCGAAGCCCATATCATTGGCTAGTTGCTAATCACACATTTAAACTGGTGATGTTTGTACCATAAAACGGTATATATAAATTTAACATTTAAATCAACTTTTAATTGGGGGTTTTAATATGTCTCAAATATTGCATTGCAGATTCACAAAAAGCATGGAAAGCTTAATTATCATAAGAACAACAAATTCATACAATAATTCTTAAATTTTAGCAAAGCAAAATTAAAAAAAAAAATTTGAAACAAGCTTTTTTTAATTCAAACACAACTACATACTAAATTGTTTTTTGAGCTCATACTTCAAACTAAATTTATATTCTTGGGAAAATGTCTTTAAAACTGTATCATTTTACTTTAATGAACCGCAAAACAAACAAATGGAACCATAATGTGAATAAAGGGCAAAACAAAAAAAAAAGTTCTGAAAAAAGGGTCAAAAGACAATAACAAATCTATAAGAAGTGACAAAAAGTAAAAAAAAACACAAACTCATACAATTTAAGACAAAAGAACCGAACACTTAAAAACGCATTTTGGAAGAAACAGACATATTCAGGCAAACAACGGCTAATAAAGAAAAGAAAAAACATTAAGAAATCGAAATAAAAGTCTAAACAATACAAATTGTTACAGTGGTTAAATTCACTTCCTTAGAGAGTTGTTGTTGGATTTGTATGTTAAGACGACGACAACAAAAAAAAGCAGAAGATTACAACAATTAAAACAAAACATAAGAAACCTTTAGATATTAAATTATGTCTCAGGTTACAACTGAAAAGCGTAGGAAATTGTATTAAAACAACGAAAACTAAAGAAAGAATTGCTATTAAACAGGAAATGTGTTCAATGACACCTTCTTTTTTTTGTGAAGCAGGACAAACTAAGTAACGGGCGGACAATAAGACGCTTGTAATAATTCAAGCTAATTAAACTATTATCAAGGTGATGATAAAGTGAATGAGAAGGAATTGATGAGAAGAAGATAGAGATGGGGAAGTACTAGTTACTTAACTGTAACTACAACAGAAATAAGAATTTATATTACCCTTTCAAAACAGTACAAATTAAAATACGTTTTGTAACGTAACATCGCTTGATGTTAATGCCAATCTTTTTGCATTGCTTCTTAATAATAATTAATTTGCTTATCAACCTTTTTGAAGAGCAGAGTGGAGTGATTGAAGTTCTTGATCTCTTTAGATATTTTGTAATAGGTTTAAGTTAGTCCTAAGTTAGTTCTGAGCCTACATAGTTGGTGAATTTCAATAATGAATCTTAATATTATTAATAATAAAGATTTAAACTAAACAAATTCAAATAAATTGTGAACTTTAATAATCTTAGGACTAATGAAGTAATTAATTTTATATATAAAAGAAATGAAACCAAAAAACGCAAAAAAATAATTGGCGCCCAACGTGGGGCATACATTTTGTTAGTAAAAATTACTGTTATGTAAATATCTCTTCATCAAACAAAATTTAATAATATAAATTAAAAAATGTTGTTTAATTTGAAGAGCAGAGAGTGGGGGCGATTAAAGTTCTGGATTTCTTGAGGTATTTTTTAATATATTTAAGTTAGATCTAAGTCAGTGATGGGCATATATCGTTGGTTAATTAAAAGACTTCGTAGAAGTTGTAATCAATACGAAATATAACTATATTTATCGATGACGGATCTTAAAATTATTGAACAAAAAATAATAAAGATTTAAACTAAACAGTTTTAAATAAACTGTGCTTTCTAATAATCGTAAGACTAATGAACTAACTAATAAAGTTTATATGTAAAAGAAACGAAACCAATGTGTTGTAATTCCCGTGAACCCCAACAAAATAATTGTCGCCCAACGTGGGGCATTCATTTTGTTAGGAAAAGTTGCTGTTATCTTCATCAAACAAAATTTGATAATTTAAAACAAAAAATGCTGTTTAATCTAAAAACGTTTGAATTATGTCATTAAGTTGCCAAAGGAAATCTAAAACTTCATTTTGCCGTTTCTATGCTGCAAAGGGTGTAATCCGACTGACGCGGACATGTAAGTTAGTGCTGAGCCTACATTGTTGTTGATTGTAAATATTTTGTAGACGTTGCCATCAATGTTAAATATAATTAAGTAGATCGATAATGGATCAAACAGTTATTGAACAAAAAATAGTAGAGATTTACCCTCTTATTTATAATTTTTATCAAATGTTCATGAAAGGTTTATGAAACAAATTTTGTATGAAAATCTGTTACATAAACCTTTTATTAACATTTGATAATTTATTATGAATATGGCCTTTAAACTAAACAAATTCAAATAATATTAGCGGATCCCAACAAAATAATTTACATATTGAAAAAGTAACTTTTAAATAATTCTCATTTGTTCTTTGAGAATTTTTGTATAATATATAAAGGTCATCTGCTAATTTTGAGTACTATGTTTAAAACTATGGTTTAGTTTGATTAGCTTTACTTTTTTCATTTCAATGTTTTAATATTTGCTTAATACTTAAGTTCTTTAATGTTTGTTATATACCTGAATAATATCAAATCATGATCACGGAAAAATTAACGACAGACAACAGTTCCATTTAAATTTGTGATATTTACCTGTAAATATAAGAAAAATAATACAAAATTATTAATAAAGATTAAGAAATAGTAGATGATACAAATTGTTATTGAAAAACATATAATGCACATTTATTTAAGTTTGTTAACTAACACGTTATAGTGTGCTAAACAGATGAAACAATTATAGGAGTTTATTAACTTGAACAGATTTTGATCAATTATCTTACTATTTAAACTGAAGAAAGAATATGTACATCTAGTAGTCTAACATGGTTTTCCTGTCTTCTTTAAATATAATAAAATTAAAAAAAAAAACTTTAAAAAATTTTTTGATTCTATGATGGAGTCTGGATTAGAAGTCGGGCTTAACTAAATATGTTAACTGAATATCTAATAAATTAATAGATATGTAACTTTATTCATCATTCTTGCGAAAAATTATCTTCCATACAGATAATGACCGGCTGAGCAATTATGTAGATTATATAGAAAAAATATATAGGTTAAGGACCGAACAAATGGCTCCCACAGACCTCTTCTACCTAGAATTTTAAGAAAATTGTTCCGTTAACAACAAATCAAGTTGATAGGAAAAATTAACTCTTAATCATAAATTTTTGTGATAACCTTTCGAAATCCCATTTCAGACATTTGAGTGGCAATTGGCTGAAATCCTTCTAGCTTAAAGGAGAATTAAAAAAATTTGCCAAAAGACTGTGGTTCTCGAAGTTATTAAAATTTTTTATAGAATTCTGCTCTTATTTTTGAATGAGTGTTGAATTTTCGCAAGTTTTGGTGGCTAAGAGCTCTGCAGATCTAAATATTCTTAAAACGAAATTTTTAACATTTAACTTTGTCTTGATGAAATAAATTTGTTTAAGATCGATAAAAGGAGTCATCTTTTAGTGAGAGAAATTGAAAAAATTTAATAATTCCAAATATGATAAAAATTAATTCTCTGATTTATAAGATAAAATTCGTTGGAATTGAAATAAAAATCAACTTCAATAAGATGTAAATGTTGTGGTTGAACTGAATAATTTAGCACTGATGAGATGCAGCTATGAATACATATATGGGGCATTTCGCGAAAATCGAACTTGTGAACTATTATTATGTCGTTGATAATTTTTATAATATGTATATGTTTATATTTTATCTATATATTTCTTTGAACCACTTACAAAATATTTTAAAGATTTTTTTCTAAATTGATATGTTATATGAAGCAATCCCTTTAAAGGGAAAATAAAAATAAAATTTATGTTTCCGACTATACTATTACATCTTCATATTAATGATTTAATTTTTCTAATGTGATGTGGAATATAGGGCATGCCATTTGAAGCTGATTCGAAATATGGCCACAATCATATTAAAAACCAATAATAAAATCACAAACAAAGCATCTTCAAATAACCCAATTAAATTTATTAAATTCTCTTCCTTTTTAATCTTATTCCTTTCCTACAACATCACGAGTTCAAAGCAGAGAACAAAATATCGCATTATTGTTCTATTTGCAAAAGGTAAGGTAATACCTACACATAGAACATTTTCATATTAAAATAGTCGCAAACGAGGTTAATTAAACTTTTTCGGTAGTGATGTTGCTTCATGGGTGCTCCATGTTAAATCAACATGACTTTATAAAGACCCGCAAATAAAATTTTTCTTTTTTAAATAACTATATGTCATTTTGATTTAATAGTCTAGTATTGTTAAAACAAAATATAGTTTATATGTACTGAAATAATATGAAGAATCATGTGGAATGAAAGTTATTTAAAATTGAAACAATGTGAGTTTGATATTAAAACAACAAGAAGAATCATGTTGAATGAAAGTTATTTCAAGTTGAAACAACATGAATTTAAGGTAGCTATTTTATTAATTATTTTACTGACGTAATGAGTATTCGCATTTGCATCAGAAACATTTTGTATTGTAGTTGACTGTCCCATCCACGATTTGAACTCGGGCCGCTTGCTTGGTAGCCAACGCGCTGCGCTAGTTACTGCAGCGACAACAGCATCAAACTTTACTTTAGATATGGGCATTTCCAAGGAAAAGTCAGCTGTATTTCAAAGAAAACCCATTTTTTTTTACTTTTTTGTACAATTTGCATAGGTCGTAAGTAAGCTCTACATCTAGTAAAATTTAAGGAAAAATTGAACCACATGGTTCTGAAATACAACCTTAATTCTAATATGGCGTTACGTTACTTTTTGCTGGAAATGCCCATATACACTAAGTATATATCATCATAAGTAAAATAAGTTTCATTTTAGTTCAACAGGATTTAATTGATGATTTAACATAAAATTTATTTGAAATTAAAGTTATAGTGATATTGATTTAAAATGAAATGTAACGTGATAACAATGTTATTTTAGCAATGAAACATATTAAACCAAAAAGATTTAATGGTGGTTTAACAATGTTTCGTGTAAAATTAATATGAAAAAATCGTCATTTTAAATCAATAGCAGGAAATTTTCGCTGGTAATGCAAAGTTTGTCGGCTATTTACATTTACACAACCCGAACATCAAAATAAGCAACAAGTCACACAACTGAGCACATCAGTGCATTGTAGCTATGAAGAAAGCAAATAAACACCAATACACTTAAACATTCATCATTAATTTAATATGATTTGCTATCGAAATTGCGAAGTGTTAATTTTACATTGGTTTTTTTTCTGTATGTGTGCTTTTGTTATCGGCGCTACTAAGCCTTTTAATCGGTCTTGCTTCTAAACGAGTGGCTCGCTTAGAATAAAGCTTATATTCATTTGCTTGATTTTAAGGCGAAATAAAGATTTACTTTACCACTTCGCCTGGAATGCCCCATATGCCATATTACGTTTAGAAAAATAAAATCGTTAAAATGCCAGTAAGAAAAATAGCAACGTGTTAATGATGACAAGGTTTGAGTTTATATTTTCTTTCCCTCTAAAATATTACAAGACAGCCAAACTTTTCTATGGCTGTTAAATGTTGTTTGCTGAGTAAAAAGTTGGAAATAAAAAAAAAAATAATAATAAAAAATTAGAAAAAGAAAACAACAAGTTGGCATAAAAAACCGCATCAAAAGAAATCATTTCATGTGCCTGGTTCTCTATAATTAAATAGACAAATTTTATGTGGCAAAATTGTCTTATTGGGAAAGAAAGCACAAAAAGAGGCAAACGAATTAAGGTCATGCACTCGTATGTGCAAGTTGCTGGCAATTTAAAATTTTCTGAGATTTTCTAATTTCTCATTAAAATTGTACTTAAAAATCGTATTAAAGCTTAAGCATTTTTTTCATATTTCTTTTACAATTTTAAGTCTTTATATTACAGATTTTATTTTTTAAATGTTTTTTTTTTATATTTGCATTTTGTTTTGCAAAAAAAGAAAGCAACAAAAGCTCTTAAGAAATGATTTAACATCTCCAAGTGTTTTACAAAGTCTTAAAGGGTTTAGCCTTTCACTTTTTGTATAGACTTATTTTTCTCTGATGGAAAAAGAAGGGTTGTTAAACAGAGCGGCAGCTTAATAATTTTTACAATATCAAGAAATTAATTATAATATTTAAGGATAGCTGTTACGTCGTTGTTGTTTTGCTTGATTTTTATATATACTTTATTTTGTTTTGCATTTTAAATCTCTTATGCACTTTCTATTTTGATTTTTGCTTCAAGTTTTTATTTTCTGTTTATATTTGCTGTTTGCCCAAGATTTTTTCCTTTATTTTCTTACAGTAACTTTTTCTTAACTTTATTTTGTGCAGTTTTTTTTGGCTTTTGTTTAAGGTTGAGATGAATAATATTTTTGATATTAAAATATTTTTTCTGATGATTTTTGCAAGAATATGCAAAATCAAGTGTTGCAGTAGTCAATAGTCAGTTCAGTTCAGTTCAGTTTTGTTTCAAGATGCAATAAGGAGAAAGGGTTTATTTAAAAGATATCCAGCAGCTTTGATTGAAGAAGCCACCCCTATTTTGTAGTCATCTTTTCAGCTGAATTCAATATTACAGATTCTCCCTTTATTTAAACAAGTGCATTATTTTGGCAAGGAAGGAATGTGTCGTAAAAGATGATTTTTGTTGTTAATTTAAGGGCAGGAGTAAAATATTGTCAATATTCTTAAAACGCAGCTTTTGTTTTTAAGTTAAGACTTGTGGGTTTTGGCAACTTTTAATTAAAAGTATAAGAAGGAGGAAGACTTTTATATGCAAGCGACTGATTTGATGAAAGCAGTAGCAGCAGGAAAACTTTATATTAAATTTCTTAATAAGGGAGTTGTAGAGGAGATATTAAAAATAAAGCATAATTTTAGGGTGACAAGATAAAAGATCTTTGATTGAAAATAAGAAACCAGTTTGAATTTTCCTAGAGCTAAACGCCAGGAAAAAAGTAGTTATGCAGCCATAATCTACACAGCAAAAAATAAATGAAGATGAAATAGTGTTTTCATGATTTCTGAAGAACTTGTTTCTTTGAATGTATTCTTAATGCCATCCTAAATCTTAATAAAGCTATAGTTTTTTAATTCATGAAAAACGCATGCGACATTGATAAACAATCATGTATAAAATTTGCATTAATTATCTGGCGAAAAAGTAATGTAAAAATGAGTAAATACTTTAAAACAAGTTTATCTCATTATAAATTAAGTGGAGGGAGTATGGCTCGGCTGTAGAGAGTACGCCTTTCGTCCGAAGAGGTCCGGTTCGTATCCTAGCCATGTTAACATTTTTTAAACTTATATATTTTTTTTATTAATATTTCGCATGCATGCAAAAACGGGATAAAATCATCGAGTTTTCATTTGTCTTAAGCACTCATTTGAATGACGAACCGTTTAGGTACTTTTTGAAAGAAAAGGTACATTTCAATAGAAAGGGTTATTTTTGAACAAAAAGGTAAGATACAAATTAAATAAGGGGTTTGAGAAACTTTGAGGAGGTTCAGCTACTTTCGCTAAACCAAATTATGTACCTTGAAGTAAATTTAAGAAGGACTTTCATGCGAATGAATATGAAATAAATTAAGTAAAGTGCGAATTTGGCTCGCACGCGAAGGGTTCCGTACGAATACAAATATATCCCTTTTCGTTTTTGCCCTCTTTTCATTTTGTTAATTTTTCCGTTTAGCTTTTTGCTGTTTAATTTTAGTTTTTTTGTTTTTTAACTTTTTTGTGTTGTTTTAGCGATTTTTTTTTGGTTTTAGCGCTTTTTTTCATTTTGCTGATTTTTTTCTTTTGTGATTTTTTCTTCTTTTGCCGATTTTTTAAGTTTTGGCAATTTTTTGGTTAGGACGCTTTTTTTTTTGTTTAAACGTTTTTTTCGCTTTTTATGCTATTTTTAGTTTTAGCGATTTATTTAAGTTTTGGCGCTCTTTTGCACTTTTTGCGCCTTTGGGGGTTTTCGCGGATTTTAGAGATTTTTTTAGCTTTGGCGTTTTTTGTGGTTTTAACACTTTTTTCCTTTTTGCGATTTTTTGTTTTGGCGTGTTTTTTTTTTTGTTTTGATGCTTTTTTTCGTTTAGGTGATTTTTTCCATTTTCAGCGACTTTTTCGTTTTATGACGATATTTTTAGTTATAGCGATTTTTTCGTTTTGACGACTTTTTTCGGTATTAGGCGTTTTTACCCGACTGCGCGACGCAAAGAAGGGTATTGTGTTTATCAGGCTATGTATGGTATGTATATATGTGTGTTCCTTTGCAGCACTATATAAACCAAACGCGTAGGCCAATTTTGATGATTCTTACGTCAATCGATTTGTCTTAATCCCGGGAGTGTCACTAAAGATATGACAGTGGTCAAAATTCAGCACAGCCAACAGACGCCATTTTGTGAATACGAAAAATATAAAAAGTCAGTGAACAATATCAAAATGGGTAGCTTTCGACAGGTATTTGAAAATCATATTTCGGTTTCTCTTATGATTTTTAATTTCCAATGACCATTTAGGATCTGTGACGGCTTAAAGTTGTTCTCTTTTATTTTTTTTCGCAGTCGAGGTTTTTTGATTTTTTAAATTCATTTAGTTTACTGTTGATCTATTTAGTTTTGGTGAATTTTCGCAGTTTAGCGATTTTTTAGTTTTCGTGCTTCTTTTCTTTAGCGATTTTGGATTTTTTAGTTTTAGCATTTTTTAAATTTTAAGAATTTGCCTCTTACGGTTTCCACAGCGAATTGTCTGAATTACATAGTCAAAACTACATCAACTGACACAACACCTTTTAATTTTTATTGTTTTAAATATCGGTGTTAATTGTTCTAGTCTATTCTACAGACTACACAAATTAACACTAACTTTGATAATTTAAAATGTATAAATATAAGTAAGTGTCTTTATATTACATTAGTATTTCAACATGTTGCGCTGTTCGCTTTAGAATACCCTTTAATTTTTAACTGCCATACAGTTGTTTACGTATTCAGGTCCATAGCTCCTACAGTTCCCGAGAAAACAACCTGTGACAGACAGTCAGACGGACAGGCAGACAGACGGACAGCGTAGCGAAAACAATAGGGTTTCTTTACACTCTTGGTGTACGGAACTCTAAAAATGAGTTGCTTTTAAAGCTGACACTTATAGTTTTTTTTTTTAAACTATATTCCGATACTCTTGATCAGTAAATAGTAATTTAAGCTTTCGTATAATTATATGCAACTTTAAGCAAATACATTGCCTTAGAAATATGCCAAAGGCTTACAAAGCTACATGCCTGTATATAAACAATTTTTGTTTGCTATAATTTTTGAGATGCACTAATCCTTTGCGACTTAGGAAATAAAAACCCAAATGATTAATAAGCACAATACAAATGTTAGATGCTTGCGAAAAATACAACAAAACAAGGCTGCCCAAATTGCTAATACCGGCACACATATAAATTACATACATATGTACGAAAGTAGTATTAAGTCTCAAACCCTGACATATTGAAATTATAAATCATAAAGTTGAGAGCGATGAAAAGCAATTCTTTTTAATTGAAAACTTATGCGAAACCAAAAAAAAAAAAAGAGACACAAAAAATTGCCAACTGTAACAAAAAAGGATAAATTTTACTAATACACTAATGGAAATGCACTTTTAAAATAACGCCCCAGCGGTAAATTTCAGGTGTAAAGAGGCCTTATAGAAGGCCTGTTTAGCAGACATAGTCATTTAATTTTTAACCATGCTGTTATTGCGGCGCACGCCTTCCACAGTCGCTTCCCAATGTAGGGATTCTTATAGGCCTCTTCTAGAATGCCATTTAGAAGGCTATCTAAGGAAGCTCTGTTAAAAAGCAAATGGAGGTAAAGATTTTTTGTTTCTATTTGAATATTTTCATGGCGGCTTCTTTGGATTTGATGAATGTGTTTTTTATTTCGAACTATTTCTTTTAATTCAAATTAATTTTTTATACAATGAATTGGACGTGATGTACACTTTAAAACACTTTTGTTGAAAATTAGGTCGATAATAGTCGGCAACACTTATAGACTATTATCGACCTAAAATTACACACGCATTGCTTTTCAACAAAATGTTTGTACTAAAAAAAGCGATTGACTGCGTGCAGGTCTGAACCGCGACCTCCTGACTGATAGTCTGACGTATATACCATTCAGCCATAGCCGTATTTATGTTAAATTTTTTCCACTTGAAAGGTTTTAATTTGAAAGGTTGTTTTTTAAATAAAAATCGATATAACTTTGGGACAAGTAGAAATTTTCAACACAAATTTAGACAATATATGATGGTAAATTTGAAGTAATGTTTTAGAGTGTAGCTCCTGCGGAATAATGATAAGCTTATCAGCGTCGACATAATATCAGCATGTGTGATGTCCCTTGTATATACAGTGGTGGAAGAAATAATAGGGACACATAAAATTTTTAGTATTTTCTTAAATATTTATATGCTTTTGCATAAATAAAATTATATATACATATTAAATTCGAGGCATTCAATTTGTCCACG
The DNA here is from genome assembly GCA_956483635.1 of Panzeria rudis. Taxonomy (NCBI): domain Eukaryota; kingdom Metazoa; phylum Arthropoda; class Insecta; order Diptera; family Tachinidae; genus Panzeria; species Panzeria rudis. The sequence goes on along the minus strand of OY101447.1, from coordinate 36,251,841 downwards.
TAAAAAAATACAAAAAAAGGTACCATCCCGCTGCATTCGGAAAGTTGTGAAATTAAAAAATTTATGCCTGGAAAAAATAATAAGATCATTTTACTATTTAAAACTAATATTATTTCAATATTTGGTACAAGCTCCTCTTTGAGTACTTGCGGACACCGTCGATCGCATCATCGAATTGGAGTACTCAGATTACTGAATTGTGTCCCACATAACCTGTTTAATTGTAAGCTTTTACGTAGGTGCTCTATGGGACTCGAGTGTGGTGATTGGGATTGTCACTGCATAAAATTTTACCCCAAAAAAGTTTATGAGAAGTTATTGGGAAAAAAATTTTCCCTATTATATCTTTCATGCGAAAGAAGAATACGAAAATGCTTGTTATTTCCACAGAACTTATTTTTATTATTTAACCTAAAAATACAATACTCCTTCTAATTTCCCTGCTTAAAGAAGGGAATGTGGAATGTGTTTCGAACGAAAAATCAAAATAATAAAATACTACTTCCACCTTTCCTTCTACAAGAAGGCAGTTTGCATGTCTATCGGACGAAACATGTAAAAGAAGTAAAAAATTTTAGTTTTATAATAAAAAAGATCTTGCAGGCCTTCAAGAAGGTCTGAAATTTGCAGGCCTGTTGACTTTTACACACACATTCAGCCCAAGCTCCATATGCATATAAGATTAAGTGATTGAAGCAGACAATGAAAAAATGTATTGCAACAAACTTTTTAAGTATGCTGCCTGGCACATGTGTGCAAGAGTATGTGGTGCTGGCAAGTGCAACTCTTAGCCAAAAAAACAAATTTTTTAAATATTAATGCTGACTATACAAACAGCCAAACTTAGAAAATTGTTGTGGTAGTTGATGTCTCTAAGCTTATGAATACGAACTAGGCCTTATAGGCTCTTCTTTCATTTTGCTGATATATTTTTACATGCTTGCATATGTGTGTGTGTGCATCTATACAAATGGATTTGATTTTGTTTTAAAAATATATATATGTATAGCATTTTGTAATAAAGACTTTAGGCCTTTTTTAATGATTGACTTGTATACTAGATATGCAGAAAAAATATATGTTTATTAGTAAATATTAGAAAGAAGCTAACAACAAAAAAAAAACGAAACGCATTCAATGCACAAAATCATTCATTCTAACAGGGCAACAAAAGACACGTTTTACTCGTATATAGAAAATGTAAAATTTTTTATTTATCTTTTCAAAACTCATACATACAAAATATCTATAAACATACAAATGTATGCACTTAGTTTTTTTCTCCGTAAGTGTTTCATAAGTCTAAAAGTGTGTATGTGCTTCTATTTGTAAGTATATGAACGGTTTTATTAGCAAAAGATGCATTAAATCCGCAATGCAGCCAATATTGCAATTGCACTTATTTTTTAGTTGCTGTTTGTTGCTATTGTGATTTTAATACCGAAACGCTTTTTATTGTATGTGTTCGTTTTTGTTCGTTTTGCAAATCAAAGTTTTGTACACAAATCCAATATCCATACTTGCATAGGCGTATAGAAATCAGCGTACAAGGAATGTACAAGGAAGCTTCACAAACTAACTTACATAAAAATATTTTTATCGCATATGCTGTATGCGGGTATTTTGGGGCCTTTAATGAGAGAATTTGGATAATTTGGAAAAGTGATTACGAAGACAGTGTCCGGTCGTATCCACTTAAAGGAGCTTTTATTTATTTATTAACGTGAAAAGCCCTTTCTAAAAAAATTTTATTTTTATAACAAAGTACTTTTTTAAGAAAAGTACAGTTTTGCAATAGAGCAGCTTTTGGCACCATTTAAAGAAATTTTAGTTTTTGAAAAAAAACACAACTTTTTGGAGAAATATATGTTTAAAAAGGAAACGTACTTTTTCAAAGATAAGGTACTTTTTGTAGGAAAAAGTACGTTTTGAATAAAAACGTACCTTCTGAAAGTAAATAAAATTTTTGAAAGAACAGTAGTTACTTTTTGAAAGAAAAGTTTTTTTTTTGAAAGAAAAGATACTTTTTGAAAGAAAAAGTACGTTTTGTAAGAAAAGGTACGTTTTGAAAGAAAAGGTATTTTCAGAAAGAAAAGGTAGTTTTTGAAAGAAACTGTAGCTTTTGCACGAAATTGTACTTTTTAAAAGAAAAGGAATTTTTGAAAGAAATAGTACTCTTTTACAAGTTTCTCGTGAGCACCTAAAAATTATAGAAATGAAGTATTAAAAAAAAAAATAGTTTAGATACCAGTGGAGAATAAAAATGATAAAAGGGAAACATGTCCACCTATTTATATATATATAGGTTAAATACCTAGGAATACACCTTGATCATCGTCTAACATGGAAAACCGGCCCACATAGATTCAAAGCTAACCCAAATGAAATTGAGGTGCAGTTCAACTTAATTGCATAGAGAAAACAGATTCGTTGAGACAACGGTTTTTTGGCAGTTGCACCAACTATCATAGAGTTCTGGTGTAACAACTGCAATATTCATGTGGTAGTACTATATTTTTAATTGTTACTATTAACCCAATAGTTGCAACAGCAAATAAAATTGCCTAATAGTATGGAATTTGAAATAGAAGCTACGTGTGCTACCGAATAAATGATTAGCATGACTAAAATAAGAGCACAATTGGTTCTTGTAAAAGAAACATTGGCTTTCCTTGATGAAATAAAATATTTCACATACAAATTACTTGAGACTAGACAAATCCCAATAAAAAAAAATATTGCACCCGTCACTCGCTAGAATGAAAGATATATCAATGAATTTTCTAAAACTGTAAAAAATTGTTTTTTGCCACGCCCCAAAATACAGTACTTTTAATATTATATATATTGCGCCGCTATTTAAAGTCCGACCTCATTATATTTCATATCGTTGTTTATGGCTTAACATTAGCTTAATTTTCGCTTCAGGGAGCTTTTGAATCCGACATAAAACTATGGGCGCCACTACTGCCATTTCGTATCATTTCCTCCTAATGTAATTTTTTTTGCACGTGGCAAAAACGCCCTTCTAAAATTTTATATGTCGTGTTAAAAATTTGACATTAGGAGGGAAGGATCCAAAATGGCATAAGTGACGCCCAAAATTTGATGTCGGACTCAGAAGTCACCAAAGGCAAAAATTAAGCTATATTCAAGTTAAGAACAAGGACATGGGATAAGATGGGATCGGACTTTAAATGGCGATGCAACATATAAAAAATTAAAAATGCTGTTTTTTGGGGCGTGGGAAAAAATATCTTTACAGTTCTAGAAACTTCATTGATATATCTTTAATTCTGGGTGGTGACTGGTGCAAATTTTTCGTTTTTTATTAGAATTTGTCCAGTCTAAAGTAATTTGTATGTGAAAAAGAAAAAAGATGCGTAATTGTGGGGAGTGGCTTAAAAGTGTGTATATTAAAAGCTAAACATACTAACTTTTAAATAAACTTTCTTTCCACGAGCAAAAAATTGGACATTATGGGGGAAGGACCCAAGATGGCATAAGTGGCGCATAGAATTAGATGTCGGATTAAATATATACCAGAAGCAAACGTGAAGCTATACTCAGGCCATGAACAATGAAATGTGGTATAATCAGATCGGACTTTAAATGGCTGCGTTATATATAAAAAACAAAAAGTGCTGTACTTCGTTAGAAATAAATATAAGCGGCGAAAAACTAGTTTTTCATGCAAAATTACATTTTTTTTTTATTTTCGAAAGACACCAAGAATTTATGGCCGTTTAAAGTTCAAGCTTTAAGAAACCCGTTTTTCACTACATATAATGTTATAAAATCACTTTACAAAGAAAAACTATAGAAAAACCATAGTTAGATTCTTTCTGTATGGTCTCCAACCAAATAGAATTAGTGCATGAGAACCCCTGAATAATTTTAGCGTATCATATAGTTATTAACAGTTTTAGTTTTAAGATTTTAATACTTATTTTTAGCGTATCATGTAGTTATTAACAGTTTTAGTTTTAAGATTTTAATACTTATTTTTAGTTCAATTTACAGTTGAAGATTCTGTAAATAAATTTAACAGTTAAAAAATAGCTTAGAAAAAAACTAGTCCTGGCCCACCCAGAGAGGGATTGGCCTTACTTTCAAACACTTCTTAGTATAATAAGACTGTTTTTGATCTGCTAATACAGATAAATAATAACAATGCTAATAATAATAATAATAATATCCATAGTAGTGGTATGTAAGAAACAACAGCAATAGCATATAAAGAATTTAGTATTATATGTAAAATTTTACAATAAAACAGCAAATTGCAAGAACTTATGCACTTTTCTATCACGGCTTTTGTGCATACAAAAAAAGAATTTTATTTTAAATAATTTTAACTTTTGTTTTATAGTCTTCATATATAAAATAATAAAGGATTTCACTAAGTGTACTAATGTCTAAGTACTAATGTAATACAACATGTCAAATAGGATATATTTGAATATCGTGTTATATATATTTAAATACTAAACACACTAAAAAACTTCAAAAATTGACCATTAAAATATTAAAGAGAAAAGTATTTATGTACACGGCTGATTCTCATTCTAAAGTTGCAATCTAGCGTATTTAGAATCTAGACGTACATTTTGTGTTGTTTGTTTAACAATGTAACTAATATAAACACACACACACACACATATACTATATATATATATATATATATATATATATATATATATATATATATATATATATATATATATATATATATATATATATATATATATATATATATATATATATATATATATATATATATATATATATATATATATATATATATATATATATATATATATATATATATATATATATGGCAAGGTCGGATTCATATTAGAGTTTTCGTCTCATTCAGTGGATCCTTAAATATAATTATTTTTTTTGATTTTCTAATGTCTAATATTTTCATGTCTTGAACGTTACATTTGCTCTCGCGGTTGTTAAAGGAATTATTTTTGCGAAAAACTTACACCGCAAAAAACTAGTATAGGGTTTGAAAGCACTATAAATCTACTCTCTAAAAACAAAAAATATTATAATCGCAAGACGAAATTCAAAGTCAGTGGAAAAAAAAATTTTATGTTTAAAACAAATCTTTACATAAATTTAGGCATAAGCAAAAAGTAGGCTAACTCTCCTTTCAAATAAGACTTATTTGAATAAGTCGACCAACAATATCAAAAGTTATGTCAATTTCAAATAATTTTTTGTAGCAAAATACGATCCAACATTCTTCGAAATTATAACAACCCACAGTGAGAAAGAAGCGATAGTTTTTCAAAGAAAACCAGTAATTTGTAAATACACAATGTTCTTTATATCGATTCCACCCTTCAGCTGCTGTTAGCTTTTTTTAACGTCCCAAAATTTATAGATAAGTAATGTTAAAAAAATATTTTTAAATAACGTTCAATACATTTTTATACAAATTCAATATTTTTTCAGAGCACACACTATCGGATATGTTCTGTATTTCATGTGGAATCAAAATGAACGGAATTATCAAAGAATTGATGTTATAAATATTAATTTGCAACAGCAATGCTTTGATAATTAATTACGCACATTTTAATTCCATATGAAATACAGAACATACTCGTATATTTTGAATTCAATACAATTCAGATGTATAATTTTCGATATATTTTTTTTATTGGAAATATCAATAATAAACCTACAACTATTGTATAAAGTTAGTACCTACAACAGTTAGAACACTTAGGACGACCTTGTGAATTCCTTTAATGTTTGTTTTCTTTATACTCACACTAAAACCTTTTCAAAATACTTTGCGAGCCGTTGCAGCAATATAGTCATAACTCTAAAAGCGTGATTTTTGTAAATACACAATTATTGAGATAAGAATAAAATTTCCTTTTACCTCAAAACAAGCTTTTTTGAGTTATGATTCTATTGCATCAATGCTTCGATATAAGTTGCGTTTGATTTTGCATTATGTGTGTGTGTGCTTTTTGCATGCACATGCAATCTTGTGCATTGCAATATAAATAAAAAATATAAACTTTTTTGGTATTACTAGCAAAATTTTTGCGAAACGGCATTAGTATGTGTGTGTGTGTATGTGTGAGAATAAGGAGTAGAATAGGATAGGAGCAGGATATGGAGATGTTCTGGTGCAAGTATTTGGATTACTTATCTACTCCTTCTTTTGAATCGTTTTAACTTTATATTATTTTCGTTTTGTTGCAACAAACTCCTGGTACTTCAATATGCAATCTATACCCATGCACATGTGAGTAAGTATGTATGTGTTTTTGGCTGCCCATTATCCTTGTACGAAACTCAACTTATATAGACGTTTTTTGTTTGCTTATGTTGGCGTGCGTGTGTTAGGCTTGGTGAGTGCGAGTGTTTGCATTATTTGCCAAATGCATTCATTGTATTTTGGTGGAAAAAAAGAACTGCATTTACTGCATTGTCAATGTTCTACTTCAGACATTTATTTATTCTTTTTGTATTTGTTTTCCGATTTTTTTTGTTGCCATGATTTTTTGAGGTTATTTAAGTTTTTTTTCGGGGGGTTTGAGTCTTCAAAATGCAAACTTATTTTTTGTTGTTGATTGCATTTTTACTCGCCATGATTGCTGTATGATGCATGTGTTTCGTTTGCTTGATATTTCATTTCGTTTTTGAGTTTATAATTACATTTTGCCTCTGGAGTACTCTACTCGCACTCATATTTAGATATAAAACAAGACCTATCAGCTGTTTTGCGGGGGGGTGGTGTGGAGCGTTAGTCTTGGGCAAGCAGAATAAGGCATTTTTGTTTTTGGTAGAAGAAAAAATAGATTAATTTTTCATAAGGAATATTTTTCCCAAAAGGATTAAAACCAAATACAATAACAGCCTTAAGATTGAAGATTAAAAGATGCAAGTGAATATGCAAAATGATGGAATGAGAGAGGGATACAGAGGGAACTTTAATCAAGTTGTTGAAAAATATTTTAAGGGCTTTTATGCAAGTAAAATTAAATTTATTTAGTATTTAAATGATCAATTGTTAAAATTTTTTTTTTTAAATATATTTCCTTCAAGTTTTTATGATACATCAGCATTTGGATCTTTCTATTTTTAACAATAATAATTCGAATGTTATGTTAAATTTTATTTTGTTTTTTTTTAAGTGATTTTAAATACATTATAGAAATACAAATCGAATAATTTTCCTGCAATATTAAACATCAGAAACACAGTTTTATGAGCTAAAAATATTCCTTTAGATTGAAGGGTAATATGATTAAGAGTTTGATACGTTTTTCTTTGGAAATGAAAACGTTGTGAAAATTAAATATACAAATTTATAATATTTTGCAATTGAATTGTTGTATTTTTTTAGTTGCTAATAAAACTTTAAGGAAAACTTAATGAAATGAATTAATAAAATAATGATATAAAAAAATTTCAATAAATGAAAAACGGAAATGCATTCAACACAGTGGGCTTGGATGCAAGTATTATCAAGCAGTTTTATTTATTAAATTTTGATATTTTGCTAATTTTTTAATATATATATTTTTTATACTGGTTTCAATATTTCAATTCAATAAAACGCTCTTTTCTATACAATTTAATGTTTGATATTTAGTTGCTTGCTTCCATTAGCTAAAAATCTTCCAGAACTCGGGTAGCAAAAGTTAGATCGAACACGGTTGGCCTTGGAGTGATTTTTACGAAAAAAATACTACATAAAAAGTGAATAAAGAAATGTTTAAGAATCAAAAAACCCGACAGCATAGCGACTTTTACTGCCGGCAGTCAATATTAAGAAAATTTGAAGATTTGATTTCTAATGGTGCCGACTGTAAAAGTCGCTATGTTCCGTACTAATGGACTTGCTAGTTTCTTTTTCGTTTCTTATGCTGTCGCAAAGTGGCGGAAAAATTTAAGAAGAAATGTTTAATTTCTTCTGTTTTAGACAAATAAATGCAAAAATAATTGCAATTTTTTATACTAATTTTTTCAGTTTTGGCCAGAAAAAGGGGAATGTTTCCTATAGTGCAACAGTAGGAAACACAAACAAGAAGTAAAAAATTGCTGTTGTATAAAAATATGAAAATATTTAGCTACATTCTAATGGGCAAAAACTGTTGCATTGTTATATTTTTTTTGTTTCTTATGAAGTTTTAAAAAGAAAAATGTAAAAAAAAATTTTAAAATATTATTTTGTTTTTGGCACAAACTTTTACGATATCGCTGAAACTATTGTGCACAATAGTTGCACATCTTAAATATTATTTTATTGTCGAATTTTCGTTTTTTTATTTTATTAAATGGAGCAAACTCTTCTCCAGATATGCTAAAATATGTCGTGAAAGCATTGGCGTAGCTAGACATTTTTTTAGGGGGGAGTGCGAAATTCTTTTTCGAAATTTTTAATATGGTTATGGATTTTCCTAACTAAGAATACCACTACAAAAAATCTATTGCTTTTAATAACACTGCTTTACAAACATTATTTTTTTTTTAGTTTTTAATTTTCTAAAGAATTTTTTTAGAATAATTTTGATGTGCTAAACACAAAAAAGAAATAAAAATTTCATTTCGGCTATTGTGCATAATATAACGGTTCATTTTCGTTTTTCGGTGTATACTTCTTGTTAAAGCGTCATTCAGAATCAAAGGCTGGTACGTTTAAAATGAATTATATATTATTTGAAAGTCTACTAATTAACGCGTTGAGTAGTGCCTCGGTTCGTATAAAAGGCGACCAAGTTAGAGTGGACAAAAGTTTAAATTCATTGAAATTTTTAAAGTTCATCACCAATTGTTGCCTTTTTGGGAAGCTGTTTTGTACCACAAATAAAAAAAATGTATAGATTTATAATATCATTCAATAGTCCATTCGATTATAAAAATTTTAAGCCATAATGGACCTAAATCTGATGAAAACTAAAAATCTTATATTCTGTGTTTTATTATTTAGGCTGTTTATGATCAGATTTTTTCTTTACTTTAGATGCAAATAAAACAATTTATTCCATTTTTGTTCCCAATGTTTCATCGGCTTTTTTCCGGCGTCGTTAGAAGAATCTTATAATGCACATACATCGAAAAACACACATGTTCCGTTATATAAACAATGGCTGAAGTGAACTTTTTTCACTTTATAGCATATCTTCCCAATTACCCTAAACAATGCATTAGCAAATTTAAACCTTTTCATTGTAAATTGACAAACTGTTTGAATGATTTTGTGTATTTTACATATAATTATATAACCATTATTTTTTTTATGTAGGTATTCTGCAAAAGAAAATTCTCAACATACACGGCAGAACAGAACAACGTTGTTTTTTGAAATTTTTCTCTGGCTCCTTAGAATGATTATGCTATCTAATTCTTTCTGAATATCACATTACGGACTTTTGCGCAATAAAATCACTTGGACTTAAAGGCAAATTAGTTCGAAATAATTACACCAAAATATAAAATTCTCTGTATCAAGTAGAGAAATGGAAAATTGAAATTGATTAACACTCGTTGCGAAAATTTTGACTTGTCGCGAAATTAGCCTTGACTAACTTCATTATGAAAAATATGTGCCGTGAAGCAAAATATCGTATCCAAAAAAGCATACGTTATCTTAAAAGTAATTCAATAAAACCCAAAGCATTTCATATACATACATCAAAGCAGATAGTATACATTTAGTATAAAATTTAGAAATTATGGATTCCGATTTTCTTGCGGTTAAGGGTCGTTATAAACTTTTGGATATCATATCGATGGTCATACATTGACAACTTGTGACTGCATTTTTATTATTTTTCACAAAACGCAGAAAATGTTCCCATTCTCAAAATAAAATAACATAAATTAGTTGAGAGATACATAATAAATTCTGGACGTGCCCCGAATTAAATAGACTTGCACCAAAGCTTTTTTCGATACCATATTCGTAGTAAGACACGCTTTTGGGTAGGTTTGGGTAACTTCGCGGAACTACTGAATTTTTTTTTATTTGCCCTACTGATTTTTTAATCTTTTAAATAAGAAAATTTTATAGTTGCAATAATTTTTAAAAGATTTATCAGTTGAAGGAGAAAATAATAAATCAAATAAAGGTACCCAGCAAAAAAAAAACATGACAAATCATATGTTGAATCGTGCATATATTACATACATCCACATGTATGTATATTACAATAAGATACCTGAAATTATTATTTGAATCACTTTTGTTTGCCTCTTAAACCACTGTTCAATAATTCATTAGCGATTGCATTGGTAATGGCCAAACAACATCTTTACGCTTATAAACAATTAAAGTCATTTTGGTTAGAATGATGAATGTTGGCCGGTGGGTAAAGGAGGCTTAATGCATAACAAGTGCACTTTCCCTATTACAAAAAAAAACTAAAGCTTTTTTTTGATTAAGTTCGTTTTTTTGCAAGTTCGCTTTGTTTTTCGTTTTCTCATTTTTTTACTCTAACGCATAAGGAAGGTAGACCTTTCATAAATTGCTGTTATTTACTTTTAAAAATAGACTCCATGGATTTCCGTTGCCCAGCCTCTCGAGCTGGGCCAACATCAAACTCAAACCTTAAATTAATTTGCTGCACTGCTTTCACTCAGTGAGATGCTAATGAAAATAACTACAAAAAAAAAACAATAAAACAGCATTTCAGAAAAAAAGAAGAGAAATAAAACAAGAAATGCAAATCATAATAGAGTTTCTGATGTAGCTATTTTCTCAACTCCCCATACCTTGGCATTTCCTTCTACTTCCTCTTTAATGTCCGCTTTAAACTGGCCAGTGTAGATGTTCAAAGTCCTTGTATTTTAATGCAATTTGTTTTAATTCTTTCTGCTAATGTTGTTGCTGTTGTAGTGCTACTGCCACTGCTGCTGTTTGTTTTATTTTATTATTTAACTCCCCAATATTTTTTTATTTGTTAAATTCATTTCTTTACTTGTATACTTTTTTCTTCTTTTATTATTTCTGTTTTGTTTTTCTTTTTTGTCTGATTGTACTCGTATTTTGGAGTCCCTTTTTCTTGTTTCTTATTGCTGGGCTACCCGGCTATTCGACCACCTCTTCGTCTTAGTTGACTTCAAAAAACAACGAAAATTTGTTTTTATGCAAAAAAAAAACAAGAAAACAATTTGCATCCGTTGCATTTATTTATTTGATTTTTTCTACTCTTCTCAGTTTATTCAGAATTGTGTTGTTGTTGTAGTTGTTGTTGCTGTTTTTTGCTTAAAAGTGGTTCTCTCCCTTCCATCTTAAAGCTGTAGAGAAGTCATCTTTGAACTTTTCTACAGTTTTGCTTTTGTTGTTGGCATTGCTACTGCTGCTTTCTGCTGGTCTTGTTGTTTTATTTTTAATTAATTAATGTGCTGCTGCTTTTACAACTTCTTGATAATACATATTGATATTTAAAAGAGTGAAATCTTTTTTTAAACATCCATTTTTTCATACAAACAAAATCAATGTTTTTTTCCCCAAAATTACAAGGTTCTAACAATAGGCGTTTTGAGAATTTCACCCTTTTTGCACATAGTTATAGTAACTCAGCAAAGGAAATCTTGTCAGCCTTCTGTTTAGGATACAACGTATGTTCAAGACCTTTACGTAAATCACCACGATAAAAATTTTTGTGATACAATTGAGCCCTCTAGCTATTTGTTGTATGAGTCGTTTTGTTCCTTTCTTAAATAAATTCAGTAAAGTACAACTTTGGCTCGCACACGAAGGGTTTCGTACGAATACACATATATGTATCTCTTTTCGTTTTTGCCCTTTTTTTATTTTGAAATTTTTTTGCTTTGATTTTTTGTTTAAATTTAGTTTAATTATTAATATTTTAAGTTTTTTTGTTGTTTTGGCGATTTCTTTTCGTTTTCTTTTTAACGATTATTCGATTTTTGAAGTTTCTTTTTTGTTTTTCGTCGATTTTTTTTCTTTGGAGTTTTTGTTTTAACATTTTTTCGCTTTTTGACGACATTTCTTGCGATTTATTTCAGTTTTGGCGCTTTTTTCAGTTTTGGTGCTTTTTCGATTTCGGGGATTTTTTGTGATATATTTAATTTTAGAGCTTTTTTAGTTTTGACACTTTATTTCATTTTTACGATTTTTTTTTTGGCGATTTAGCTTAGCCTGGATTTTTGTTTTGTTTTGGCGCTTTTTTTTGTTTTTGTGATTTTGTTCCATTTTTAGCGATTTTTTTCGTTTTTCGTCGATATTTTTAGTTTTAGCGATTTTTTTAGGTTTTAGTGCTTTTTTTCGTTTTGACGCCTTTGTTCGGTTTTCGGTGTTTTTTTTTAGTTTTTTGGTGATCTTTCAAGTTTTGGTGATTTTTTTGCGTTTTAGCGTTTTTTAAGAGCTTTTTCATTTTAGCGATTTTTGATTTGATATTTTTTTAATTTTGGAATTTTTTAGCTTTAGCGTTTTTTAAAATTTCAAGAGTTTGCCTCTTACGGTTTCCAAGATAAAGCAAATTGTCTAATTTACATAGTCAAAGTTACATTAACTGATAGAATACCCTGTAATTTCTATTGTTTTAAATATCAGTGTTATATGGTGTATTCTATTCTAGAGACTACACCAATTAACACTTACTTTGAAAATTTAAAGTGTTTATATAGTTATAAGTATCTGTGTATTACGTTAGTAATTCAACATGTTTCGTTGCTCGCCCTAGAACACTCTTTAATTTTTAATATTTCTTTTTGTAGTGGCGAATGTTTTACATATTCTGTGCATAACTCTTACGGTTCCCGCGAAAACAGCCTATGGCAGACAGACAGAGAGACGGACAGCGTAGCGAAAATAATAGAGTTCCTTTACACTTTTGGTGTACGGAAGCTTAAAAAAGGTTTCCTATGCCAAGTACTAATTGTGAATAAGAACGAAATTAATCCTTAAACACATTTTATGTATTTAAGGGATGCCTTTGAAGACATATTCGGATTTTATAGCATATATTTTTGTAAATCATTTCAGCTCACTATATCACCATTGAACGGTAGTTTTTTGTCCCTATTGTGAGAAAGGCGCGAAAATACCCATACAACGAAAAGTAAGAAGGTTAACATTTGTCACAAAAATGTTTATCATAGAGCTTTACATATAAGTGTTGAGCATTGAGAAATTCACATTTAAACACATATTAAGTTTTAAACGATTTCTAGTGTTCAAGTTGAGTCTGGAGCTTGGTTGTATTTAAAGATCAATAATAACTTAATACCGCTTTATCGTCCTTGAAGGAGTGTTTTTGATCGCTTTTTTAAGAAGAAGCAAAAACACCCACACAGCGAAGAGTTAGAAGGTTAAAATATTCTACACAAATGTTTGCCATGGTGTTTTAATTAAAAAAGCTGAACATATCGACCAATTTGCACCCAATGGTCGGCATTTTTTTTTATATAAAGATAAATAAATAAATAACTAAATATATAAATATATAAATAAATAGATAAATAAATAAAGACAACGCCTTTCTACAAAATTTAATACTTAATTACTAGTTTAATAATAATAACGTTTCAGTGTAATAACAAAAAATAATGTTATTGTATTGTTCATGATATTGTTTAAAAGAATTAAAATTTTGTTTAATAATAAGTTGAATCGTTTTTTAAAATTATGATTGACCGAAGCTGCAATATAGCCTGTGACGATTGGTCGCGCTGTGTTGAGAGCACTGGGCGAGCGGTGATAAATAAATTCATATTGCTTAAAATAATCGCGAGCAGTGAAATTTTTTTTCAGAATATGAAACTTGAGAGTATAACGCGTATAAACAAAGAAAAATTATTCGATTATCGTGCCGAGAAGTCTTTACAATTTCCATTTGTTTACTTAAAAGTTAATAAAAAGTATGATAATAAAGATATAAATTTTTTTTTAATTTTTTTTATGAAATTATAAATAATTATATAATTTCGTTGTATTAACTTCAATAGTTTTTTTACAATGTTTTTTTAAATTAAAAGTATCGAAAATGTACTTCTAAAGCTTTGTATGTCTAGCTTTATGCCACGCCCCAAAATTAGGCCCATTTTTCATTTTCATTTACGTATTGTATTGCCATTTCCACTCCCATTTTCACCAGTGAAAGGACAATTACGTTGAAAACAATTGGTACACAAATTTCCCACAGGGAAGTAAAAAAGAAATAATAATAGCTTTCATATACACTGAAAAATAAAAATATATGTTATATTTTGTAATTTTTGTGCTTTTTTATTAAATTTCTTCAGAAAGCTTATGATATCATTATATATTTGATATCTATGGAAAATTACCTTTCAATTGGTACCAATTTTTCTTATCAAAAGATGGCGGTTGACTTATCGCGCGGTTTGATATACTTTTGCCCCAATGTGCGATGTTGAATTTTGTCCATATACGTTACACAGAGTTTTCATTCAATTTTGTATTTTACATATCGTCACAGAAAATGCAAAAGGACCTATCAAACATTTTAAAAGTTTTACAGGAGAGCCATAAAACTTGTTTAAATGAAAACTATATTGATAATTAGTGCAAAATCTTACAATACAAGTAAACAAGGACTCACAAATTTATATATTAATTGTTAAACTTTGCACTAAATGTCAATATAATTTTTTATGTAAACAAGTTTTATGCTTCTCCTGTTCAACTTTTGAACTGTTAGATGGGGCTTTTTGCATTTTCTGTGACGATATACGCATAGTGGCTGTTTTTAGGGTTCCGTACGCCAAAAGTGTAAGGAAACCCTATTGTTTTCGGTACGTTGTCTGTTCGTCCGTTCATCTGTCTTAATGTCTGTCTGTTTGTCTGCGTGTTTGTCTGTCTGTTTGTCTGTCTGTTTGTCTGTCTGTTTGTCTGTCTATTTGTCTGTCTGTTTGTCTGTCTCTTTGTCTGTCTGTTTGTCTGTCTGTCACAGGCAGTTTTCTACAGAAATTTACGAGCTACGCACCTGACACTTTCTCAGAATTTGTAAAACTTTGGCCGCTACAACAACAAATATATGACAGTTAGGGCGAGCAACGAAACATGTTGAAATACTAATGCAATATACAGATACTTTATACTTTCAAAGTTAGTATTAATTGGTGTAGTCTGTATAATAGACTACACCAATTAACACTGATATTTAAAACAATAAAAATTAAAGGGTGCGAAAGATCGCCAAGATGAAAAAAGCGCTTAAAGGAAAAAAGCACCAAAAGTAAAAAATCGCAAAAACGCAAAAAATCATTAAAAGTTATAAGATCGCCAAGAAACAAAAAAAAAATAAAACGCCAATAACCGAAAAAAGTCGTCAAAACGAAAAAATTCTAAAACTTAAAAAAAATCGCTAAAACTAAAAACATCGTCAAAAGAGGGGGGAAATCACCAACACAAAAAAAGCTAAAAAGTCGCCAATACGAAGGAAGGTGACAAAACCAAAAAAAAAATTGCTAATATGTAGTAAAAAATCACCAAAAACCAAAAAACCCCCAAACCGAAAAAAGCGCAAAAAAAACCGCTAAAGAAAAAAATATTGTAAAAAAGCAAAAAAAAAACCCCAAAATCCAAAAAAACCGGTGAAACTAAAAAAATGGGCCAAACCAAAAAATGAAAAAACTACAAAAATAAAAAAGCACCAAATTTAAAAATAATCTGCAAAAACCTGATAAAATATAAAAAAAAAACAATAGAAATATACGAAAAAACAAAACGAAAAAATTGACAAAATAAAAAATGGCAAAATCGAAAAGAGATATATGTGTTTTTTTTATATGGAACGCACACGAGTCAATGTCAAACTTTACTTAATTTATGGTTCACTTTCATGTTCAATTATATTTGAATAAAATATTACGAACATAATAAGAATTACTTTGGATTAAAAATATAAAAAAAAATACAAAGAAAAAAATTGTTTTAATTTTGGTCAATGCCTTCCTTTAATTCCCATCTCTTAAACTCTTCTAAAACAACCAAAGTGTACGTACGTTTACTACAAGTTAAGTTTTGCACCACGTAACCAATACTCATGCTCGAGCCCCAACTCTTGGATAGGCTCTCTTTCTCTGCTTCTTGTTCTTTGCATAATTTAAGTAGTATTTTTTTCGTAAATGGTATTTATACTTATTTGAAAGTATTAAAAAAAAAGAAGAAAACAACTTTGTACCTGTATTTACCTTTCAAGTTTCGTAGTTATTTTCTGGTGAGGGTGGCTCTTGGCTGTGTTGTGGTGCCGGGTCTTTTTAGTTGTTTCAAATTTAAGTAAATATTTTGTTTATTTTTTCGGTTCGGTTTTTATTTAAGCTTATGCAAGTTGGTGGTAAGTAAAAAATCAAAAACAACAATAATAGCAACAAAAAATACTGCTGGTATAAGATCAAGTAGAAGAAAGTTAAGTTCATTTGGTTAAAAGTTGCAACTTTTGTTTTAGGCTGTATGAAGTTTTGCAGCGAATTATTTTTTCTATTTGGGTTTCTGTTGTAACATTTTGATAAAACGAAATAATTTATATTTGGCAAATAATGCATAAAATTTATTTAAAGGTTTAAAGTCAGATAAAGCAAATAAAATTTAATATAAAATCTTAAATAGAATCAAAGATATAAAAAAATTAGCTATTTCTTTTATTGACTATTTAAGAATTTAAGATTTATAAGAAAATATATTTTTCAAGTAAGTTCTTATATTAATTATAAGCATTTCAACTCAGCTAGTCTTTTCTGTGTGCTTTTTCAAATGGCGCATCTGTTATTTTATGCCTTTTCTCAAAAGCCTTTTTTACAGTTCCTTTAATTTAACATTTTAATTAAAAAATTTCTTAAGCTTTTTTTTTCGTGCACATTTTAATGCATTCTATTGTTGGAATTCATTCCAATTACGTGGAACTACATAAATGATTTGATGAAATAAAAACCGCGTAATGCACAAAATTATTGAAAGGAGGAACTCATTCATAAACATCTTTTCTTTTCTGCTCTTTATTAAATGCATCATCGTCAGTATAGAAAAAAATGAAATAAAATATATAAGACTGACGACTACTGACTTCACTACTTCTCGTTGTAATTTAAGGAAAATGCTAAAATTTTATTTATTTAAATAAATAAATACATCGTTGGTTAGCAGAATAGCAGTAGCAGTAAGCTAATTTTTTTGTATGTGTATTACTTCAGGTAATATTGCTATACAGAGGATTTTGCGATAAAAATATAGTTGAGGAAAGATGAACTTAAATCTATTTATTTTTCATGTGAACATTTTAATATCCAAGTTGGATGATTTTAATACACAGCTTAAGGATCTATGATTGCGAATAAAATTTCTCTTCAAAAACTTATGCGATCAATTGTTCTACGATAGCTTAAATCTCATGAGTATATTTCTAACCAATTCTGTTTTTCATTAACTCTTTCTCTCTTCTTTTTCTCTATCATTAATTTCTTTAGAAACACGATTTTTTCATGTACTTAATGTAGTTGTGTTTGTAATCATATTCCTTGCGAGGCCTACAAACGAAAGAAAGACATTTCAATTCAGCAAATAATTTTCTGGGCCAACAAACGTCAAGGGGAAGACAGGAAATATTTTATTCATAAATTCTAGGTTTTTGGGGTTGCACACTACTCGTCAGGCAACAACATCGATGACGAACTCATATACTGTCTAGTATAAACCTTCTATAGCACCTTACAATGTAAATCAAAATTTTTGTAGCAACATCAGCCTGACTAACTGCCACATCTTGCATAAAAATTAAGAGCACGTGAGTTGTAATATAATATAATAGTGTGTTTGTGTGTGCTGTTTCTTATATGGATGTATAGTATGTACCCGGTTGGCCATCTCTTTCAGACATCTTGCAAGACCGATGCATGACAATGTTAAATAATCGATAACCTGTTGGTGACAGCTGAAACAGATCAGTGAGGACATCTTTGAGAAAATGGCCGCTAAGTTCATACATGACAACAAGAGCGACACTGTCACCCATCTTTTCATTAATGACCATGTATATGTCAACATCCTCAGAAATGTCCTCATTATATTTTTTCGTTTGTTCCTTGTTTACACGTGTTCTATAATAACAATTTGAGGAATTTGTGGCTCAGAGAGTATTTAATACAAGAAGTTTTAATAGACATGGTAACAGAACTCGGGGTTCCCAGTTTTATTTCATAACTTATCCCCAATTTTCGATTTTTCATTCCCCGAAATCCCGAAAACAGCTATTTCCTCATCCCAAAAATCCCCTCAGCAATTTAAAAATAAAATCATCAGCCATGTCACAGAATACCATTCCTATCGGAAGTGGTTGCAATTCCGTAAGTTGCTTCTTTAGAAAACGAAAAACCAAAATTTTCTTCGTAATCAAACCACTTTTAAATTTCAAAGTGAAATTGTAAAACACTTTTCTACTGTTTTCATTTGCAGTAAATACTAAAAAACGTGCATTTTTAGGAGCGTCAAATAATTATTTGGTCATGAGCTTTCCACGTTAATAAAAAGCTCAATGTGAGTTTGGCATATAAAAACAAGAGTAAACAAACACCTTAAGGTATAAAAACTTTATCATTGTAAAAACGAAATACAAAATAAACGGAATCTAAAGCACCAAAAACGTATTTTTTCGGAATGACAGCTACGGAATCAGAACCAATCCAAACGGAATCTGTGGCTCTACTGCAAATGAAGTCAGTAGAAAATTGTTTTTCAATTTCACTTTGAATTTCAAAAGTGGTTTGATTACGAAGAAAATTTTCGTTTCTCGTTTTCTGAAGAAGCAACTTACGGAATTGAAACCACTTCCGATTGGAATGGTATTCTGTGACATGGCTGATAGTTTGAGTTCTAACCCCTATATTTATAAAACTTAAAATGAGTTTGAGATATATTTTATTTAAAAATTTTCATACAAAATTTTTTAAAATAGATTTGAAATACATTTTAATTTATTTCTGTGAATATGGCGGTAAATATCTACATACATACATACATATGTACATATGTATATAAAAAGAGTAACGTAAATAACTCACAAAAATAAAACAATTGCATATGTATCAATGATTATCATTTCAAAAACTTCGGAATCAAAATCTTTTTCCAGATAATCAGTTAATGCAATTTTGTTTTATATATTGTTTGAATTAAAAAGTTTTATTGTGTGAGAAAAAAAACTGAACTATTTTTAGAGTGTATAAAACGATATGAGACTATTTTTGTGTTCGAATATGCCTAATAAGGTTTTTTTTCTATAACATTAACGAAGTCCTGTAAGCCACACACCAGAACACATTTGTTGGATCACTGGCGTCTTGAAATGATTTTGGTGTAGAAGAAATATATTTCAAGTTCCCAAAAGTCCTGAGCGAAAAAAGTCCTTTTTCCCAGAAAATTCCCTGGGGACTTTCACTTTTCATAAACTGAATTTCGCTCAACTTTAACACGCAGGAATGTATCAAAATGATTCAAACTGGTGAAAGACTGAGCGACAATGTCCACAAGAAGTATACGAAGAGTAGTGTTCTTGTTGTAACGAAATTATACAAAATTTTAAATTGAACGTTGCAAGACTAGCTTGTGGACAATATGTCGAGGGTGCTGTGGGCTGAGTACTTAGCGCGTTTGACTACAAACCCGGAGGTCTTGAGTGCAAGACTATTTCCAGGCAAGCCAACAACATCATGCAATTTTCTTATGTGCATTGGTGTGTTATTGTGGTGGTGTTGTGTGGACTGTTAAAGTTTTGAAGGCATACCAAAGATCATTTTGGCAGTACCGGGAGCGATTAATGCTAACATATCCTAATGCACTTCACAGCACCCTCCTTCGTCGGTATTGTAGAACCGTCGGCGAAGTAAAAGAACTAATAAAATGGATACACATCTTAAACAACCAAATGCCCCTACTTGACACCAGAGGGGCTTACAACACTGCTCTACAAAAACGCGCAATAGCAGGATCTTACACGAATTAAGCTTTCTAACTTTCTCCCACTTCACTACCTGTTCTCTCTACACTATCCCTTTCCAAAAGAATGTAGCACATTAATTAAATAACTGCTGCCTGATTGTGCTACTTCTCTTTAAAAAAAAATCTAAGAAAACCTACTCAACTGCTCATGTCAACTACACTCTAAAACATTACTTCAAATTTACGATCATATATTTTCTAAATTTGTGTTGAAAATTTCTCCTTGTCTAAAATTACATCGATTTTGAAGTTATTTTATTAAAGAAAAACCCTTTCAAATTAAACATATTTAATCCAAGTGGAAAAAGTTTAGCATAAAGTATAATACGGCAATGGCTGAATGGTAGATACGTCAGACTATCAGTCAGGATATCGCGGTTCAAAACTGCACGCAGCCAATCGGTTTTTTTAGTAAAAACATTTTGTTAAAAAATAATGCGTGTGTAATTTTAGGTCGATAATAATCTGTAAAGTGTTGCCGACTATTATCGACCTAATTTTCAACAAAATTGTTTTAGAGTGTAAATGACCAGTGGAGTAGTTTTTCTTTTATGCATTCTTTGAGTACGGTTTAAGACAATCTAACTTAAAAGAAACTGTGATCGACAAATATCGTGCATGACAAATGTCGAAATTTCACTAAGTAGTCGTTGATGCAAATGTTTTCTACGGATAGTTGGCCAACCAGGTATGTGTAATATGTAGTATGTATGTTGCTGATGTATGCAATGCACTTGTTGTCAAAGCTTAATTGAAGGCATCAAGATTTTTGTATACTTTTACAAACGACTTGGCATACAAAAATATGAGAAAAAAATTGCACACAAAAAGAAAGAAAATTGAACGGAGCCCAAGATGCAACTGGCGCAGCCAACAAACAATCTCAGACACAAATGTAATATACAACGACTTAGCTCAATCCTTTTCATATAAATTTGTTTGATTGAGCTGCTGCTGCTCAGCCATCGTTTTTTAACATTTTTTTATAGAGCACTTTTTCTTTTTATAAATCTTTTGTTCAACTTTCTTTGAATAATTTCTGCTCAGATTTGTTTGTTTTTGTTTTTGTATTTGTGCATAAATGCACAAATAAGAGCTTTTTGTTATTATTATAGTTGTTGTTGTTGTTGTTGTTTTGCAACATTTTGTTGCCAATGTTGTTGTAGATTTTCTCTGAAGACAATTTTAAGGTAAAGGTACTTGAAATTAAGTAACGTCAAATTGTATACACAGTTGATTATATTGATGTTTAGATGTATATGTATGCGTATATGTTTGTGTGGGTATGTGTAATTGTAATGATATGTAGTTGTAGCTGTAGTTGTATGGATTCTCCTACCTTTGGGGGCTTTTTTTGTGTAACGAATGCAATTAAGTCTCAAGTTATTAACTTAAATAGAATAAAAGATAAAGAAAAATTTTGTAAATAAAAAAAAAAAGATTTGTGGGATAAGAAAGAAAAGCTTGAGGATACTGAGAAAATTTTGATGGTTTAAAGAAACAAAAAGCAAGGAAGTCGAAATATGTGTACATATGTATATAGAAACTTCGTGACTAAAGTTGATTAAAGTCCATACATAAATCTACAAGAATCGCATTTACTCGATGGACGTTTTTTTTTGTAAAGCGTTTAATTTAGAATTTCGTAGAAAAATTCACAATTTTCGTCCAATGCTGGATGTAGCGTGCATGTCGCTGTCATATCAAAATTTTTTTCTGCGTGTTATCAAGGATTGTGTTAAAAATCATAAAATATGTTTTTTTAATTTCGCTATGCCTTGCGAGAGTTATTGACGAAATAAAGAGCAAAGGCGAGGCCAAAAACCAAAATTTTTAAATTCAAAGCCAAATATCTTTGAAAATATTAAATTTATATTCATGAAATTAACTATATTTTCTTTATCTATTTATAAGCTTTACACCAAGTTTAAATTCTTTGCAATCGGATATTTACAAAATATATGAAGCCGACATGACTTTTCATGCCACAGATAGTCAACTTTGACATCCTGTAGCTCAACGCGTGTTTCAACAAGGTGATCGAAAATTTCATATTATTAAAGTTTAGGTCCTCCTCTATGACTTTTACATACATCGTTTTTTAATAAAGTCACAAGTTTTAAAGATACAGATTTATTACCATTTTTATCCGATGGGAGCCATTGTGCGTGTTCGGCCTGCTACTTTCGACGTTATGCCATCGGGCGGCGACTTACGCCCTAATGCCATTGGCAGGCCACCTTCAGTCTGCCTCCTTAATTCGGCCACCTTCGGTGGACAACCTTCGGTCGGCCACCTTCGTCCGGCAACCTTCGGTCGACCACTTTCGTTCGCTATGTCAGAGGCCCCACAACTTTATCGCCCTTCGCCCATGACTCCCACCAAAAATAAAAGTTGTAATTTAAAAACTAAAATTTCACCTACTTTGATGACATAAAGTAAATGAAGATAGTAATTTCAACATCTAGATGGAAAAAGAAGATAATTTATCAAGAAAAAACAAATATTGCCTCGAAGATACTTAAGCAATACTTAAGCGATATTGAGGTAATGATTCTCACTAGCATGGCCGAGACATCTTCATTAGCAAGGCCGCCAACCATTAGTCAAGACACAAACCTTGTCCAAGGACTCTCAAAAATTCTCAGAAGTTTCCCGTATTCTCAAAAGCAGGGTTAACAATCTGCACAAAATCCCAGAAGCTCCCCGGACTCCTCAAAACTGGGGCAAAAACCTTTTAGAAATCCCAAAACTTCCACAGAAATCAACGGCCATACTGAAAACTGCGAGAATACCAATGCGGCAACACTGAGTTTTGAAAGAATTTAACCTTTGCGCCGCACATAGGGGTGTTTCGCCAATGTGGCCGGTCATTACTTTATTCATTTACCCACAAAAAAAAATATATATATATTTTAAACCTCTCAAAGCTGTAAAAAGTAATTAAAAACGTTTACAATTTACTCAGCTTTACTGATATTAACAGTGTCCCATAACGACAAATCTCAAGCAAATGCCTTGAAAATTCACTATACGATGAGGAATGTTGTTGTCTGTAGAGCTGCGTACTTACATTGTTTACATTTCTTAAATTTAATTTTTAGCCTATTGTCCGGCTTGATTGGCTACCATTATTCGTTACACGTATTTGTTATATGTATTGTTTCTTTTGCACTCTTTTTCCATCTCTTTGTCTTAGGTCCATGAGAAAAATTTGTTTTAACCCCAGCATAGAAAACTTTTATATGCTGCATATCATATGGACAAAGTGCCAAACGTGTCATAAGGAACTTCGTTCCAAAAACTTCCCTTCAGCGGTGATATAGCTGGCAGAAATATTTTACAAAAATGTTCCTTAGAGACACATTTTCCATTTATCCCCCCACCCCACTTTTATTGCTGATGCAAGGTAGTTTCTTGACAATTTTTTAAAAAATGTATAAAAAGAGCCACACAACGAAAAGTTTGAGGATAAAAATGTTGTTCCACAAATGTTTCTCGTGGTGTTCTACATAAAAGTGCTAAACACATGTCGTACCTTAAACGTAAGGCTGACAAGATCTCCTATGCCGAGCCACTATAACTACATGGGGGAAATTTTACATCCCCCGAAATGAGTTGCAGCCGTAAACTTTTAAAACGCCGATACACCTATATTATTTTTTGGTGCCCTCTACTATAATCACTCGTTAGAACCATGTAATTTTTTTGTGGAACATTGTTATAATAAAAACAGCAGATTGCAACAAAAGCGCCATCTATTGGCGCAAAAAGTATTCCATCCTGTCAAAAGCAACTATAATCACTTATTACGTTGCATTAATGATTTTAGTCATTTTAATCAAACAAATTAGAAAGAAATGAAATAAATTTTTAAAATTCTTTTTATATTCTATTTTCTACTTTGTCTCAGTGTACTGAGTTCTTTTTTTAGCTCTTTTCCTATTAAGAAAATAAAAACCCTTAAGTATCTTCCTAGGAAATGCATATTTTATATGCAAAGAAAAATAAATACCTGAAAGAAATCATCATCGTCGTTCTTAGCAAGAACAACAACAAACTGCACTCATTTAAGCATACAATTGACATTTGAAAAGAATATAATAGCAGGCGGTAGAAAGGATCTAGTGCACTTCCTTAAGATAAAGAACAAGAACCATATACATATGAGCTACAGAAGGCAGTATGATAATTTAATGTGTATGACCATAAGTGCTTTCTTAGATAAATCATTCTGAAATTAAGGGGCCATATGCATGACGAAAACTTGGCATGAAGTTATCATAAGTGACGAAATTAAACTAGATCTTATCTAGTTTTTCTATATATTTTGCTATTAGAAATCACCGTAGGATATAGTCATGAGTCTTGAGTACAGTCTACAATGATTTTTAATGGTGAATTGTATAATAAAAGTCGTTAAACTCCATGGCAAGTTTCCGTTATACATACGGTCGATGGTGTTTACTACCCAGTATACATATTACTTTAGATATTTCAGGTTTTTGTCAGATTTATCAAAATTATAGCGAGTAAGACATCTGTCTCAACAAATTTAATACTCTTTACATTTCTTATAGAGAATCAAAAATTTTAAAGGGGAAAAAACAGTTATCAAGTACTAAACTTTATAATATATTTGCACACATGAGGTCAATAGATATCACAAGGATATTCAAAAGTTTCTAAGCAGAACACGATAAATGTGCTCTCATATAAACTTTTTTTTTCAAACTTCTACAAGATTTATCTTCAACATTTGTTGTATTTTAAGTATTCCTTGAACAACGTCAACAACAACCTCAATATCATCAGTATAGTATTCGTATTTGTTTAGCAAATAAATGCTGCATATTTTAAGAATTTGCCACGAGTATGAGTTTCTACAACATCTTGTTAAAAAGGAAATATGTACATTGTATATGAGTATCAAAAGAAAAATTAACAACAAGAATAAATATCTTATCTTTATATGCTGAAAAGTATTTATAAATACTTGCAGGTAAATTAAGAATTTTGTAAGAACACATAGAAATGCATGCATGTGTACACTTATATTTTTCATATAATCTTTTAAAATGATTACAAGAAAATTTATTTTCTATTTGTAAAATGATGACATTTGTTTAAAATGAGAATGACTTACATATTTATGCATAGGTAACTTTAATGTGAAAGTCCTTACGGACATCCATACATATATAGCCACTTGAAATCATGGAATTTGAAAGGATATATCATGGCACACTATGGCCCACTTATGCAGATAAGCTATATTTTTAAGACATTGATTAACTTATTAACTCAGTATGCAGAGCGTTATTTTTTCCCCAGTTAGCTCTTTATTGATTAAACCTTATTTAAAAGGGTTTCAAGTTTCTTTTAAAACAGTTTTATGAATAGACTTTAGATCAGGATACCATAAAATGGAAAAAGTTTGTGTATAAATTACATAAGTTTTCTTTGCATGTGTAAAAATCGTATAATTTTGCCGAAATTATACGAGTTTTTCAATTTGCTCTATAAATTATATCAGATATATTTAATATATTGATTTCACTTGTCCAGTCAAGTTTTTAGAAGCATTTCATTTACCTGCATGAAAACAGTACTAAACTTAATTTGTAAATTTTATTTCTTGACTATTTATCAGCAATCCTCTTATGTATAAAATATTTTGACGACATAAAACGGGAATTTCTTAATGCAGTTTTAATTTAAAAAAAAATGTGGCGAGCACGCGGATATGTAATATTTTTAGGGCGAAAAAGGGTGCTGTTGGCTGAGTAGCTGGCGCGTTTGACTACAAAACCTCAGCTCTTGAGTTCAAGACTAGTTTCAGGCAAGCCAACAACATCATATATTTTTCTCATGTGCATTGGTGTGTTATTGTGTTGGTTGTTGTTGGACTGTTAAAGTGATGAAGGCATAGCACTGATCACTTTGGCAGTACCGGCAGCGATTAATGCTAACATATCCTAATACACATCACAGCACCCTCCTTCGTCGTTATTGTAGAACCGTCGACGAAGTAAAATAACTAATAAAATGGCTATACAGCTTAAACAACTCAATGCCTCTACTTGACAGCAGAGGGGCTTGCAACACTGCTCTACAAAAAACGCGCAATAGAAGGGTTGTGAATGAATTAAGCTTTCTATCTCTCTTCCACTTCACCACCTGTTCTCTCTAAACTATCCATTTGTCAAAGGAGGTAACGCAGCCCGGTATCCTCTGACACCGAGCGTTCTTTTTTATTTTAATAGTATGTCTACAAGTTGTTTGTCATTCGTGACTTTTTTAATATTAGATATTATTATCATATAAATGAATAAAATATTGAGTTGTATAAATTAAGTAAAACTCTATGAGTACTAATTGCAGTTCAAAAAATTAAACCTTTATTGAAAACTTCGAACTTCATCAATTTGTTATTCGTTACTTGAATATCTTTTCTAAAAATTCAGATGAGCAAAAGTTTTTCAAAAATAACAAATTGTATTTCAATCGTAATAACTTGAGTTGTAAATAGTTTAATTGTGTTTGACCATTTGCTTAATATTTGATTGTGAAGGAAAAGGAAAATGTAAAAAGATGTAATTCGTGACTTGTCCATTTGTATGGATTTTGTTGTAGTAGCTTTTAGTGTCTGATTTCGGTATTTTTGTTATTGTTTTGGGTTTTAAAGGAGACGAAAACTAACTTAATTAGGACAGAGATCCAAAAACGTCAAAGAGAAAAATTAAAACTCGGCCGATATCGGTATGCAGAAAATAACTAAAAAGCAAGTGAAAAGTGAAGAAAATTACTCTTAAAACAATTTATATTAACAATTAAGTTATGAGTTTAGTCGAACTATATGGGTTTATATCCAAAGAAATTTTAATTATTTTGGCTTGAGGTCGGTTTTAATTTAATTTTTCAATTAAATTTTATTTTTATTTAGCGATAAATGTGAAGCATTTAGACAAAGAAAATTTTTGACTGCGCGGAGGATTGAACTGACGATTCTATAGCTACCGCTAATCTCGTCAGAGTTCTTTACCGCTTAGACCACTCGACCACTCGACCAAAGTTGGGTGTTTGCAGTCAATTTATATTATTAATAATTCTTTTGCTTTGATTTAAAAGTTTTTCTATGCAACTAAAACAAGATTAAGTAATATATATATCATCCTGAAGTGAACCAAGAAAATCAAGATGTTAGGCATGAAGAAAAATAAACCAAAGATAATACGGGGAGTTGTTGTAATAAAAACCAGCAATGTAATATATTTAGTAGTGATTTAATTCTCGTATGCCAATTATATGAAAATTTTGTATATATAAGAATTGCGATCAAATTCAAAAGCGCCACTTCACACGCGGTGATAGCCAAGATACACGTGACCACTCGCGATAGAAGTGTAGAGGCTTCCATAAATAACGTTGCTATGCTCTGCTGCGTACGTTGGAATGTTAAAATGTTCTTTGTAAATGTTGCCCGTAGTGTTTTACGTACTTGAGGGAAACTCTTGATAATTTACTGTTTATCAACAAAAATATGTAAATAAAAATGCATGAAAATACATAAAACGTTAAAATAGAAGAAAAATATCTCTTAGAATATAAACATTTTTTTTTGTTTGTTTTTGGATTTGATTTCGTGCGTGTTTTGAAAATGTTTGGCGTGCGTGTTTAGTATGTGTTGAACATCCTGTATTCGTTTTCGGGTCGTGTCGTGTTGGAAAATTTCGACACTCGCCCATCTCTACTCGTGACTTTTACATATTAAGAAGATTTGACATTTAGCTCTTAGAAATAAATTGCTTCTTGGCCCACTGTGCATTGCAAGTTTATTACTTGCAGTTGCTTTTTTACGAATATGTCCTGGTATCTTTTTATTTCTTTTTATTTCGCTTGTAGAATTGCATCAGATGATGCACTTTTGAGAACTTCCATAAATCAACAAAAATATGTAAATAAAAATGCATGAAAATACATAAAACGTTAAAATAGAAGAAAAACATCTCTTAGAATATAAACATTTCTTTTTTTTGTTTTTGGATTTGATTTCGTGCGTGTTGTGTCGTGTTTTGAAAATGTTTGGCGTGCTAGGTTAGTATGTGTTGAACATCCTGCATTCGTGTTCGGGTCGTGTCGTGTTGGAAAATTTCGACACTCGCCCAACTCTACTCGTGACTTTTACATATTAAGAAGATTTGACATTTGGCTCTTAGAAATAAATCTCTTCTTGGCCCACTGTGCATTGCAAGTTTATTACTTGCAGTTGCTTTTTTACGAATATGTTCTCATATCTTTTTATTTCTTTTTATTTCGCTTGTAGAATTGCATCAGATGATGCACTTTTGAGAACTTCCATAAATTTTTTTTCTTCTTTTTTTTTGTTTAGTTGTATTTTTTGCTGCTGCTGGTTTTTTTGTTCTGTTTCAACTTTTGCTTATGTATGCATCATTAAAATTTCTTGCTTTTGTAAGTTTTCTTCATTTGGAAATAAAACAAACAAAATAAAACGTACGAAATAAAACTAAACTAAAGGTGGCAGATAGTACTTGCAGTTAAAGTATGGGGCAAAAAAGAAAAACTGCAGATTTTGATTGAAGCAAATAGCAGTTTTAAGTATAAGAGAGCACTATGTATGTGTGTGTGAGGATGTGTGTGAGTGCGTGCATGAATAAGTGTGAGGAAATGGGTTTGTTTTAGATTTCATGGTGGTTTAAATGCAGAAGTAAAAAAAAATAGAAAATAAAAACTTAAAAGAAGTCACCTTAACAAGAAGATTTATCTGCAGAGTTTTCTTTTTAATGGCTTAGTATATTTGTAATACATATACTTATGCACATATGCATATACATACATATGTGCTTGTTCTTGTATATAGAAATACTTGGTTTATGACACACATGAACAATATTTCTATGGCACAGAGTGTTTTCGGTAATGATGCTGCATAGGAAACCGGAAATTTTCTACAGTAAATTTAATATTCTCGTAGAAGTATGGGCAGAAATGCTTTGCCAGTGAAAGATGATGATGCAGAAATGATATATATATTTTCTTAGGAAAAAATGTAATTAAAAGATGTAGAATATAAACTTTATTTCGTACGTACACTCAATTATAAATATTTCAACAGTTTCGTTTGAATTCATAAAAAAGTTATTTAGATTAAAAAATAAAATAGTTTAATGAAATATTTATGGATACCAGAGGCAATGCTAACAAATTTTTATAACAATTTTAACACTTTGTGTATATTGTTTGGTTAAAGGTTTCTTTAAAAATGTTTAACTTAAGCTGAGGGTATTTTTGGAACGAAGTTCCTTATGGTACGTTCTGCTAATGATATGCAGCATATAAATGTTTTGTATGCTGAGTAGTAAAAAAAATAAATAAAAAGATACGTTTAGTAAATACAGGTAACGAATACTGGGTAAAAAATACGTGTAACGAATACTAGTAAGAAATACGTGTAACGAATACTAGTGAGAAATACGTATATGAAAATGGAGGCTACAGGCCGGCGCAAAGGTTAAATTCAAAAACTCAGTGTTGCCGCTTTGGCATTTTCGCAGTGTTCGGGGTTGCCGTTGTTTTCCGGGAAGTTGTGGGATTTTGGGTAAATTTTTGTATAAGTTTTTGAATTCAGTGAACTTCTAGGATTTCGGAGAGATTTGTTCCTAGGTTTGTGGAGCCCGGGGAAGTTGTGGGAATTCGGGGGAGATTTTTGTTCAAGTTTTGGGATTCCTTGGACAAGGTTTGTGCCTTGGCTAATCGTTGGTGCTCTTACTACAAGTAGCTGTCTCGACTAAACACCAGTTGTCTCGACTAAATTCTTGAGAAGTATTGCCTAAGTATCACCAAAGTGTCTTCCAGGCGATAGTTGTTTTTTTTGATGCGGAATTATCTTCTTTTTCCATCTAGAGGTTGAAATTATTATCTTCGTTTACTTGGTGTTATTAAGGCGGGTGAAATTTTTGTTTTGAAATTATAAACTTTATTCTTGGTGGGGTTCATGGCGCCGGGTCCGGTGACTAGGCGGAGTGTGTCGAAGGGCGATAAAGATGAGGGGGTGTCTGAAATAGCGACCGAACGTGGCTGGCCGAAGGTGGGCGGCCGAAAGTGACCTGCTAATGGCATAAGGACGAAAGTGGCCGCCAGATGGCATAACGCCGAAAGTAGCAGGTCGAAGACGCACAATGCTTCCAATTGGAAAAAAGAGTTATAAATCTATATTTTTTAAACTTGTGATCCGATTGCAAAAGGATGTGTGTAAAAGTCATAGAGCGAAGCCTAAGCTTTAAAAATCTTGAAATTTGAGCTACCTTTTTAAAATATAGGTTGAGCTACAGGGTGTCGAGGCTGATTATCTCGGGCATTAAAAACTTTGTCGGCCTCATAACTTTAACAAATATTATCCAATTTTAATGAATTTAACCTTAGTTTGAAGTTTTTAAATTGGTAAAGAAAATTAAGTTTATTTCATTAAAATATCTTCAATACTTTCGAAGATATTTGGTTTTGAATTTTAAAATTTTGGTTTCTGGCTTCGACTTTCGTCTCTATTTCATCAATATATCCGGTAATATATATTTATTAGTTCCCGTAGCTCCTATAAGGAGCATAGGGTCATAAAATCTCTGATAATAGCATAGAAAATTTTATGATTTTGTACACAATTTTTTTTAAAATGCAGAAATTTTTTTTAGTTTTCTGAATTCATGTAATCGTGAAAGGAAATCAAATCAAGACTTTGAAATGAGAGTGAAAAATGGCGAATTTTCTAAAAATACTAAACTTCGTTTTTAAATTTTTACTTCCTTACTTTTTATTGAAAAACACAGCAGTCTTCTTATGTTTAACAATTTTTAATGATCCATATATTAAGCTGTAATTTTTTTTATGAATTTTTAATTAAAAAAATATATGTGAAGAGTATGCGGTTATCACTGCTACCATACGTCCAATAAAATCACCAAATTACTTCTCTCAGAGAAGACAATATTGAATTGGATCATGCCAAAAACAGACAAAGGTTTTTGGAACGGAACTCGAAAATTTGCTGAGCGAACGACGACAAATCTTTCACTACATATTTCGTTATGTTTTAATAAATACTTTATACTCCCAAAAGCAACTTAAATTAAAATTAAGCCCGACTGCTAATCTTACTTTGTTTAATTTTCGTACAAAGATTACCGCCTACAAACAATATTTTTTGACACAATACTGTACCGATTAGTAGCCTTAAAATCAAGCAAAGAAGCACGACTGACAGACATCGATCGTCACAATTTAGGTAAAACCAGCTTAACAAATTATCTTAAAGGTATTTCACACAAACAGTTTAAAATAGAAAAAATAAAACAACAAAAAAGCGATTTAAAATAACAGCAGGTAGTGGAAAGTCCATTCATTGTGAAACTTCTTTACAACAAGTACTTAAATAAACTAAATATATGCAATCAATAACAAAAGGATAATCTCTAACATAAATACCTGACAATAAATCAATGAATATGTTAGTTTTGGAAAAAAGGATTTATAATATTTTTTGTGAATGACAATAATTTTACACACATGAGTAAAAAGACATTGAAAAGAAAGGAGTAAAAAGTAAAATGCAAAATAAGAAAAAAAATCTATAAATCAATGGATGTGTGTGCACTTGGAAACTCTGCTTCAAGTACATGCATGCATATGAATATGTCCATTGAAAACAAACCCGTTGAGAAAAATTTTCAATTTCGTATTCTAATTCAAGAGACTTGATATAACAGAATTTTATTGTTCTGATTTTTGCAACAAAACTGTTTTTCTTTCTATTTGATATATTTTTGCTGAGATCCGTGAAATGCTATAAGAGCCTTTTCTATTGACCCCTTTTTTTGCTGGCTCCTTGATAGTGAAAAGTTTTATTAAACAATTCATATTGTCTTTTTTCACATGCTGTGGTTAAGAATTGTAATTGTTGTTGACATTTGATCAAAAATGCATCTGCTTATAAGGCTCAACTATAAAATGCATCTTTTTCTTTTTGATTTTATTGTTTTTCGTATTTTTGATTTCTTTACTTTTTGACATTTGGCAAGGCTTTGTCGTGAAGGTTTTAGATTTTATTGAGATTTCTTTGTGTTTAATTAATTCTTGAGCTCTGTTGGCATAGTGGTGGGCTAGGATTGCCATCGTGGCTTTAGTTTTAAAAGAGAAAAAAAATATTTTTGGGAAAAAATACATTTGTCTTACATGATAATTCGTATGTGACGAAGTTCCCTATGGCACGTTGTGCATATGATATGCAGCATATAAGTGTTTTCTATGCTGGGGGTAAAAAATATTTATTTAAATGAAAAAGTTCGTGTAAGAAATACGTGTAATAAATATTGGTAACGACAATTCAAAATAAAGGGAACCGGACGGCGTGAAGGTTAAATTTTTTAATAACTTAGTGTTGCCGCTTTGATATTTATTGAAATTTTCAGTGCTGCCGTTGTTTTCTGGGAACATTTTGGGATTTCTTGTAGATTTTTGTCCTACTTTTTTGCAACCCGTGGTAGTTCTGAGATTTTGTGGAGATATTTCCTAGGTTCTTGGAAGCCGGGGAACTTTTGGGACTTAGGGGAAATTTTTGTTCTAGTTTTCTCTTGGCTAATGGCTGATTTCCTTGGTGAAGGTGTCTCAGCTAAACACTAGGTGCTCAGCTAAATTATTGAGAAGTATCGCCCAAGGATCTTTCAGGCTATAGTAGTTTTTTGTTGACGAATTGTCTCCTTTTTTCATCTGGGGGTTGAATTTACTATCTTCATTTATTTTGTGTGCTAAGGGTAGATGAAATTTTTGTTTCTTAATTATAATTTTTATTTTAGACGTAGTGTGCCGAAGGGCGATAAAGATTGGGGAGGTGTCTGACATATCGACCGAAGATGGCCTGCCGATGACACAATTCCAAGCCGTACCCCATGGGCGAAGGCGACAGGAACTTCGTTTCAACGCGGTGTTCCATGATGCCATGCATTCTTGTTTTTAATTTAGTCAATTTTAGTTATTTTTTCGATAAAATTTAGCTCAACGGCGTTATATGTTCAATTGACAACACTCATATCATATCAAATCATATAACGGAATACCAGAATTTGAGTACGCTTCATACCGTAAGAACGAAGAAGATTTTTTATCTATTTAATAGCTTTGCCGATGTTTAGGAAGATGTTACCTCTTGTAGCTGCACATATAATAAACAATTTTATTAAATTTTACAACGTAGATTTCACCCTTTACACTGTATAATAGAAAATAAAATTACATGGTTCTAACGACTGATTCTAGTATAGGGCACCAGCAAAACGTATGCGGAGTTAAATTTCACCTCTTTTTGCCCATATTTATAGTGACTGCATTCGAAATCTTATATGCCTTATGGTAAGGTACATATATGATGTATTGAACATTTATAAGTAAAACTCCACGAGGAACATTTTTGTGGAACATTTTAACCCTACAAATCTTCGTTTTGTGGGTCTTTGTGTTCCTTTCTTAAAAAAAGAGGAACAAACTCCACAAAAGCGGCAATATAGCGGGCTGAAATATTTTACAAACGTCTTCGTTGTGGTGTTTTGCATAAAAGTGCTAAACACATCTTTTACCTTAAACGTAAAGCTTACGATATTTTTTATGTCAAGTACTAATTGAGAATAAGCACGAAATTAACCCTTAAACACATTTACAGTTTTAAATAATTTCTGGAATTCAAGTTCAGTCTGGATTTTGGGTGCCTTTGAAGTCCTTAATAGAATTTTATGACAAATATTTTTGAAAAACATTTTAGGATGTTTTATTGCTACTGAAGGACCGGATTTTTTCCACTTTTATTAAAGGGAAAAATACTTAGAGGTTTAAAATATTCCACAAAAATATTTGTCATGGTGTTTTACATTAAAGTGATGAACATATCTGATAGCTTAAACGTAAGGCTTACAAGATTTCCTAAGCACATTTTATATTATTATTGATTTCTATCGATTCAGTTGTTGCTGGACCTTGGGCTTCTTCGAAGAATTATAATAGAATTTTATGACAAATATTTTTGTAAGACAATTTAGCCCGCTACATTGGTGCTGAAGGCTTGTTTTTTTTTGTCCATACTTTAAGAAGAAAAGTTCCATAGCGGAGATCTAGAGGGTTAAAATGTTCTACAAAAATGTACCTCGTGATGTTTTACATAAAAGGGGGGAACTTTAGCTGCCCCTAAAAATTGATCCCTTATAAATTTTTCAATAAAATTAGTTTTACTAGAATATCAGTACAAGAAAGGTTAATTAATTCTGATGTAAGTAAAGTAATATAAAACAACTTGCTGTTTGCAGGAAAAGCCGCAATACTACCTACTATAAGTGTGCATTTATTTGTTATTCTTTCATTAAAACTATTGTATTAAAACTACTTTTAGAGGATCTCAAAATATTTCATCATTTAAATCAAATTTAACTGCTAGAATAGTTTCACTTTCAAAATATTTGGTAACCCTATTTACCCTTTAAATACGCACGTACGTATGTGTATAAATAAACATGTATTTCTCACTCTACAAATACAAATTTAAATTTCGTCCTAATTATTATTTTTATAAAATGTCTTGACTCACAATCTTTGCCATTAATAAGGGTTAATTTACATTGTTGTGGTGGTGGCATTGTTCTTTTATTCTTTTGATATTAAAATAAATAAAAGCGATTTAAAATTCCTTAAAATTCTGTAGGAAAACAGCTGAATTTTTAAATGTCGCCAAAAAATTTCAAAGGGAGAAAATAACAAGAAAAAGATGTTTAAAGATTCATATAAAAATCACAATAATAGTAATAATAATAATGTTCTCTGATTTGTCCTTAATGATGCTGTGTAAAGGACCACAAAGAGACTCCTACAAAAATATTGAATATTTTTAATTTTATATTGTAGATGTTGCTGTTATTTCAAACAAATTGTTTACTTCTTTTTCTGCTTGTTGTTGTTGTTTAATTATGATTATTATTAAAAGTTTTTGAGGCTGCAATTTCTTGAAGCATTTTTAAAAAAATATTTTTTGTATAAATTTTTTGTAGTTGTTGCTGTTATTTAATGCAGCATGTCTTGTTATTGTTATAATCATTTTTTTTGTAACCGAAAGCATTAACATTTGTGGGCGTTTATGTGTCTTGTCTGTTGGAAAATTGTTAAAGAATCAGTTTCTTCTTGCAGCTTCTGTCACAATTGTAGCTGTTGTTGCTTGTGGTCAACTTTTTTTGTATTTTTGTTTTATTTTTTAATATCTTTTGTATTTAAGAATGCAATCAGAAAGATTGATTAAAAATATTTATGTTTCTTTATATTTGTTATTGCTGTACATACTTTGTTATATGCTGTTTTTGTAG
This sequence comes from Panzeria rudis, assembly GCA_956483635.1. NCBI lineage: Eukaryota > Metazoa > Arthropoda > Insecta > Diptera > Tachinidae > Panzeria > Panzeria rudis. The sequence goes on along the minus strand of OY101447.1, from coordinate 36,216,474 downwards.
AAAATCACACTACTTTGCATATCAGATGTCTTGTAGTGACAGCAGAAGATTTATAAAAATTAATTATTCGCTATTTGTATATAATAGCACAAAATGAGGAAGGAGAATCATATTTTGAAGCTAAGATTAGAGAATGGGGCCTTGGTTGTCTTTAAAGGCTTTCAGAACCTTTGCCATAATCGATATTTCAAACCATTAGAAAAATACCAACAAAATCCAAAATATATAAGCTTGTTCTTTATTCCATTCAAAATGAAAATATTCGGAATTGTCATAGTATTGTTGTTATATGAGTGATTCTCATTCTAAACGCACATTTTGTGTTTATTTTTTTGTTTACCATTGTAACTAAATGAAATATGAGAAGGTAGGAATCGTATTATAGTTCTCGCTTCATTCATTGGATTCTGAAATAAACTCATATTATTCGATTTATTAACATTTTTGTGTATTGAACGTTATATTTGCTTTCACGATTATTCTGGCAATGATTTTTGTGAAAAAAAATACACCACAAAAATGAGTAAAGGTTTTGGAAGCACTTTACATTTACTCTCGAAAAACAAAAAAAATATAATAATCGCAGAAAGAAATTACAAGTTATGGCTACTTTTTCAATTTTGACATGAGTTTACAAGGAAATATTCTCACTAGTTCAAAGAGTGAACTGGCTCTTCTTTCAAATAAGACTAGTTCTAATAAAATCGACCAACAATGTTAAAAGTTATATCAATTTCAAATAATTCTTAGTAGCAAAATAGGACCTACCTAATACTTTCTTCGGAAATATAACAAACCACAGTGCGGTAGAAGCAGAACCAAAAATTGGTAAGCAGATAATGTTCTTTATATCGTTTCTACCCAGGGCTGTTAGATGTGACGATTTTACGTCATTTTGACGATTTTTTATGCCAATTTGCTAAAATGGCGATTTACGATTTTTTCCGTAGAACTCCTTACATATTGACGATTTATAACTTAATAATTTTTGATATTAAAGAATATTTTTTTAATATTTAGAAAGGAGGACTAACAAACACTAAACCTGAAAATGATTGTTAATTTATATATATCCATTTTTGTTAGAAGTCAATCAAATCATAAGCTCCAATTATATTTTTTCTTAACATAATATCGCTATAAAATATTAAATATTTGATTATAGATATATTGATGTAGTGATAAGTTAATTCCTTTGTAAAGTCAGAAAATTATTCATAAAAACTTCAGTCAGACTACCTAGTAAAAATTTTGATAGCAAAGTAATGAGTTAAAATGCTAATAAACATACCACTACTACTTCTATTTTGGCATTTTACCAAATTACTTTAATACGACAGGCATTACTTACAGGCAAGTACTTACCACCTTGGCTCACAAGTAACATTTTTAGTTACTTTTGTGTTTTAAGTATTTTACTTATTGGTCTAGTGTACAACTATTTTGATACGGCCTAAAAACCATTTTTACGATTATAAAAATCAATTTTGCTTCGCCAGTGGTTGAACGACTGATCAATCTGTCTGATAAGCGCAGGCACCACTACTGTGACAATAAGGGAATAAATGTCTCGTTTATTTATTAATGATTTACTAAATGATTTAAAGATTATAAGTTAATGCAAACGGTATGCAGTTTGTGTTGAAAAGTAGTTTCTTTGGTCATAAATATAATTAAAAATTGTTAAGCTTTTATTAAAAACGAAAAATCCACTAAATTTGGCTTATAAAATTTTTCCCCTTTTTGCTGCATATCCATACAAATAGATGTGAATTGTTATGGAAAGACAAAGTTTTAAAGAACAAAATATAATGGCGTAATAGCTCAATACAACTGGAAAATATTGTGAAATTTATTTTTTCGGTACGCTTCCTTTGTTCCGGAATTAAAATTTTTCAAATTCATTAGCCCTTACCGAGCCAAATGAAATGTTTATATTTTTTTCCTAACTTTACTTTTGTATGTATGCAATTTTATCGAGGTCTTTTCAACCTTTCATTTGATGTAAATTTTAATGTTCCTGCTTTTGCAATACGTGCACTATTGATTTACCGCTGCTGTCGAATTTTTGTTATTACTTGGCTCTCTGCTTGTGCAAAATAAGTTTTCATTTAATTTTGTTTTTTTTAATGGATTTTTCTGCTTACACCTAATAGTAACGTATAAGGCAAAACAAGCCTCATTGTTGTGAATTTGAACTAAAGTTGATGTTCGATATCTCAGAAACCATTATCAATTTCTTGAAACCGGGAAAGAGGACATCCAAAATATATATAAGACCACTACTAGCAATTTTTTTTTCCAAAATGGTCGGTGGGCCAAACCAATAATAAGCTGACGATGTGTAGTAAATCATCTCGATAAAGCTATAGAACTGCTATTCTGTTAGATGAAATTTTTTTTTCTTTTCTACAAAGTATACGCTATTGTTTTTATACCTAAAACTCGATTTTAGACATATTTTTAAAGTGACGATTTTTTGACGAATTTTTTCGAAAGTCTTGACGATTTTGACGATTTTGTTCATATTTTTCAAGATTTTTCGGGTGAGGTGCTGTTGGCTGAGTAGTCAGCGCGTTTGACTACAAACCCTGAGGTCTTGAGTTCAAGACTAGTTCCAGGCGAGGCAACAACATCATGCATTTTTCTCATGTGCATTGGTGTGTTATTGTGTTGGTTGTTGTTGGACTGTTAAAGTGATGAAGACATAGCACTGATCACTTTGGTAGTACCGGCAGCGATTAATGCTAACATATCCTAATGCACTTCACAGCAACCTCCTTCGTCGCTCTTGTAGAACCGTCGGCGAAGTAAAAGAACTAATAAAATGGTTATACAGCTTAAACAACTCAATGCCTCTACTTGAGACCAGACGGGCTTGCAACACTGCTCTACAAAAAAAAAAACGCGCAATAGCAGGGTTGTAAATGAATTAAGCTTTCTATCTCTCTCCCACTTCACCATCTGTTCTCTCTACACTATGCCTTTCCCAAAGAAGGTGACACATTAATTAATTTACTGGTAGGCATTAATTGCCTGATTGTGTTACTTCTCTTATTAAAAAAAAAGCCTAACAGCACTTTTTCTACCCCTTAACTGCTGTTAACTATTTTTTAGCATCCTTAAATTTATAGATATATTATATTTAAAAAATTGTTTATGTAACGCTCAATACATTTTTATACAAATACAATTTTTTTTCAGAACACACATTATATTTTGAACTCAATACAATTCAGATTTATAACGTTCGATGTATTTTAACATAAGCTCGTTAGGTATTCATTAAATATTTTCAGTTATATTAAAAATATGTGGATAACACTCAATAAATTTTTTCAGGATACCAACGATGATTGCTTGATGAAACATTTTGTTATACATATTGTACAAAATTCACAAAACTTTTAAATATTTAGAAGTACAAACCTACGCTGTTATTTTAGTGTATGTTGTTAATGCAATTTTAATAATTAAACTGAGTAATGAAACGTACTAAAAGAGCATAACGCTCAATACACAAGACGGCGGACAACAACAACTTAAAAAAAAAAACAAATTATAATTTCTCATATTTTTAAAAAAATTTATGTGTAAAATAAGAGAAGCAAATACAGGTATTCTAAAACTGTTATAAATTTAATCACGTTTGTGGAAAAATTCATAGTTTCTTTCGCTTTTAACACATAATGCGCAGTCTTACATAAAAAAATATGTATATATATTTATAAACTATGAAATCATGCTAAAATGTATACGTTTATTTTATGGAATATTTTACTATAGTTTCAACGGGCGCGAAAAAAGCATTTGAAATGGGATTCACCCATACATTTGTTGGTGTCCTCTGGCAGAATTAGTTGTTAAAATCATGGTAGTTTTTTTTTTTTTGTATTGGAGAGTGTATTTTCATAATAGCAAAAAACAACTAACACTTGTTAGTAAATACATTATTTGCGCCATATTAAATCTTAATATTCAAATTAAAATTTTACTTAAGCATAAAATCAATGACATTAAAATCATCGCTACTTGACAAGAACTTATAATGAAACAACTGCTCCAAAGTTGACAACAACAACAACAACAAACCTTTTGCAAAGTTTTCCTAGATTTTCTTTTTAATTTCATTTCATAAGTACAAACAAAAACAATAATGATATTTCTATAAAAAACTTAAACTTAATAAATGAAATAGTAATAAAATAAAATTAAAAAAGAATGTCCATCTGTTTATAGAAATGGTACTTTTGCAACAAAACTTCAAGTACAACAAGTCCATCAAGGATTAAGCAACAACAACAGCAATAAGCAAGTAAAACAAAAGAAAAAATATATAAGCCAAGGGGACATTAGGAATTTATTTGTAAAACTGTAGGGGAATCTCGAACTCATCTAAGTTGGTTTTTTTCTGGGCAAAAGATTCATTATGATAATTATTTATATAATTTTTATTTATATCTTTTTTTCGTTTTTCGCGGTACTTTAAGTTTAAGTAAATGGGATTGAGAAGAAAAAAAAAAAAAAGAAACAGCAATGACATTTTTCTAACGTTTTTATTTGAAGTGATGATTAAGTGTTTGTCCTTCTTCTTTAGTGCAATAGAAAAAAATTAATAATAATATTGTGGCAAAATAGAAATAATTTGAGGGCAAGAAACGTTTAAATGGAGAAAAACTTTTTATGTGAATGATAGAAAAAAAGTCAAATAGCTGAAAAACTGTTTTTAATTAATGAAAGCTTAAGATTTTTAAAGATATTTTAAAGTATATTTGAAAGAGGAAAAAGGACTGGACAACTTAATGGTGGTCCTTAGCAATATACTCTTGTTACACACTGTTAACTAACTATATTAAATGTTTACTAGGGATGCCAACTGGGATTGATTTTTAAAAATCTCGGGATTTTGCAAATCTCGATTTTTCGGGATCCTGTGATTTTCGGGATTTCGGGTTTTTTCGAGATCCCGGGATTTTAAGGGATTTTCCGGGATCGCGGGATCTTCCACGATTTCGGGATCCAACGATTGTTGGTAAAATCAAATTTCTTTTTAATAATAAGGTGTTATGTATATACAGCAATGGTGCCCACACATACACTATCACATTCTGTGTTTGTATGTGTGCGTCGCGTCTAAATACCCAGTTGGCCACGTCTTTAAGATACCATGTTAAATTCCCGACGACAAATGTCGAACAGCCGGAACAAATCTTCAAGGAAGTTTTCGAACAAGTGTCGCGAACATTAATGAGCCACAATGTTGCTCAGATACTAGTGTGAACATATAGGCGACATTGCCGCCTATTTTGTCGTCATTTCTTATATAATTGGACACGTTGCCTGTATTGTCGTCAATGATTAAAAATGCGACAAAGTCGCCCATTATGACGTCCAATGACTATGTAGGACACTAAAGACAAAATGTGAGATATTGCCGCTCATATTGTCCTCAGAATAGTTTGATTGAGTACAGCAATTAATACATTGTCGCTCATCTTGTCCTCCACAATGTTACTGAAGATAAACTGTAACTTATTCTAGCTCATATTGACCTCAAAAAAGTTGGCTGGAGGACAAAATGAAAGACATTGTCACTCATATTGTCGTCAAAAGTGTTTAAGAGAGAACAACATGCCGTGAGCGACAATTCAGTTTAATTGTCGATTAGAGTACCTAATCGACAGAGGACAATTCGTACAAGAATCGTAGATGACAATGTCGTGCAAGGAGTTCTGGCCAAGGGTGCAGATTTGTTTTCAACAAACTGCACTAATAAAATTTTTTCTTATGCATAGCGCAAAAGCTCAAAATTTTTTTTAATATTTTTTTGATAAAAAATGCCAATTAAAGTTTTTGTTGAAACTTTGTGAAAAAATTAACAATCATCATTGTATTACTCAACAAAATTATTTGTTAAATTATCTCAAAACGGAGTGCACACACATATAGAAGAAACATAAGAAATCAAGTTTTGTGTGTATTGATTACTTGCGTATTTAATAACAAATTGCTCTGTAGCTGAGAAGTAAGTACGCTAGTCTATTAGCCGAGAGGTCGTCGGTTCGATTCCGCCCAAAGATATTTGGTGTTTTTCGCACACAAGCAAAAAGGCGTTTCAAGGGCTGTGATTGCGTATAAAAAATAGCTAATTTAACAATTATGATAGTTAAAATTTGTTCGGAAAATCAACAATTCACATTGTTAATATAAGAATAACTTTAATTGAAATAAGTTTGTAGTCTAACAAAAAAAAAATTTTTTAAGAATTTTTTTTTATTTGGAAAGCGCAACAAATGCTAAACAAGTTATTTGAAAATATTTATTGAAATTGGCAATAAAATTGTAAAAAAAACACAAAATTTATTTGAAAATAAATGAGTTGAAAATTTTTTTTAAATTACAAATACCGTGTTTGCATTTACAAAAACCGTTATAGGCGCATTTTCCGTAAAAGTTTTAATTGTATTTACCAAAAAAATAATTGAATTTACAAATCTTTTTTTCTGTGTATGGTGAAATTTACTGATGTACCTAGTGGAAATATTAGTCATGACCTTAAAAGAATATCTTGTGCGTGATACAAAAAAAAACTCAGTACGTATTTGAATTTAGCGTATTAAACTTTGTATATTCCACATATTTTTATTTAAAGAGCGAAAAATATGTTTTTGACAGACTAGTACTATTCACTAATATATTAAAATGTTTTTTTTAAATACATTGAAATCGTAAGTAACTTAAATATTTGATTTGCATATTTCATTTAAAAATAGCTGTACTAATTACTAAATGTCCTTAAGTCTTTTTGTGCCACTTACCTAATCCTCATGTTGAAGTCGTTTAGGTTGGACCAATTTATGCGGGTACTCAAATTTGTATGAGTTTTTGCATATTTTTTATATAAAAAACCACTGATAAATATTTGTTAAATTAATTAAATGCAATTTTTGCATAAACTAAAGTTCATAAAAAGTTGTGCAAGTCGTTGATATTATTGTCAATGCCAAAGATGTTTAAGAAGTAGGCCGCCTAAAAGTAAAAATGCGGGTATTTTCAAATAAAAAAAAAAACTAAAAAGAAAAGAAGGCGAACTATTATCTTAAACTTACCTGTTAGTAGGAAAATAAATCTGTATTAAATGTACTTATTTAAAATGAATATATATATGTACATACATATATAATTTGTTTAATGTAAAAAACCAAATATTTTTCATCAAATTAAACGATAATTTAGCAGAAAGTAATAACATTGTACAACAAAATAAAATTTTTTTAATGTAACAAATATCTAACCACTGATTCCATCTGGTAGTCATGGGCAGTGCTCTTGTTGCTTTCTTCAAAAAAGAGGAAAAACTGCCCTTAAACGCCGATATATAGGGCCAAACTGTTCAATAAAAATGTTTCTGGTGCTCTATTTCATAAAATAGCTAAACACGTTTTATACTCGTACCTTGAACGTAGCGCTTACAAGATTTCCTATGCCTAGTACTAATTATGAATAAGTACGAAATTAACATATAAAACATACATTAAATTTTCAATAATTTCTGGCGCTTAAGTTGATTCTAGAGCTTGAATATCTTTAAGGACCCATAATATAATTTTATGGAAAATATTTTTTCGGAAAGTGCAGTTTTTTGTTCCAATTTGAAGAAAAGGACAAAAAGAGCCACTCATCGAAGAGTAAGAGGGTTAAAATGTTTCATGAAAATGCTTCTCGTAGTGTTTTACATAAAAGTGTTGAACATATCTTATAGCTTAAATAGAAAATATTATCACCAAATTTTTTCAAAAAAAAGTTATCTAAAATAAAATTTCATTTTCAGTAAATATTCTTTACTAAATAAGTGAATTTTTTGTTTGATATTTATTAAGTACACAAATTACTAACACAACAACAATAAACAGTTTTCTTCGTCGTAAAAAAACAACCCCGATGACGACATACACTTAAATAGTAACAACCAAAATGATAGCAAAAGGAATGCGATTGCAACAAGTTTTTTTTTACTGAAGATTTCGGAGTGAATTCGTTAATGTTGTAGCATTAATTCTCATTCATTTGTTTATAGTCTTTAAATAAACATACCGACTTTTACAAAGTTAGCAAAGAGAAATTTAATAAATGCTCAATGGATGATGATGTTATTATTTAAAACTTAAAAATATTTTGAGAAGAGAAAAAAAAGTTTGTTTGATATATTGCAAAAAATTCAATCAATATTTTTGTTTGATTCAGTAACTTACTTTGTTTAGCATTTGTTAGTATTTTTGGACAAATTGTCTTATAAATTCAGACTAACATATTGTTTGATATATTACAGAAAATACAGTAAATATTTTTGTTTGATTCAGTACATTATTTCGTTTAGAATTTGTAAATTATTTTAGAAATTTTTTTTTATAGATTGGAATAATTTGTTTACTGAAAGCCCCGTTTGTTTTCAATTGAATTTTTGAGCCATTTTTCTTTGTATTTACAAATTTGTTTGTAGACAAAATATTTACTAATATATTGAATTTCTGTGCTGAAAATGAAATATAGTTTTTCTGTGCAGATGTGATGCTTAACGATCTCCTATGCCGAGTACTAATTATGAATAAATACGAAAGTATCCCTTAAACACATTTTTAGTGTTAATTGATTTCTACCGTTACAGTTGAAAGTCTGAAAGACTTTATTTATTTATTTATTTCAGTCTTTGGATAAAAAAAATCCTTACAGACTAAGATAACAAAAATACCTATAGGTATATTGTATAAATATCTAATTTAACAATGAAGTATGTGTAAAACGTAAATATATACAAAATTATCTTTACAGTTTATAAATCACAGCTATTTTACAATATAAATGCGCTGTTTCCACAATGCAAACAAGCGACCTGAGTAAAAATTTGTATGGAAACACTCTAAAAACCAAGTGCTTTTCAAACAAATTTCCGACAAGCAATTCTTGTTTGCACTGTGGAAACAACACATAAGACAGTTATTTTATTACACAAAAAAGTAAGAGTTTAAACTCAGATTTCTCAGTGCCGAATTCGATAAAAGAATGAGAAACTTTTTGTAAATTGAAATTAATCTCGTTGAGCTGAACAAAGGCACGTGTTAAAGTACCATTACGAGCATAATTAGTCCTATGAAAGGGTACATTAAATAGCTTAGACAACCTAAGATTCCTAGGAGGTATATAAAACGGTACCATATCAAGCAAATCTGGGCAATCTATAAAACCAATAATAATATCATATACAAATAGTGCCGATTGAACTATTCTACGCGATTCTAGAGTACGTAAGCCTATGAACAGGCATTTGGACTCATACGGAAGTAGAGTTGTAGGAAAAATATTTATGTGCAATATTTCAGAGCGCTATATCGCTCGTGGAGTAGAGTTTTGTCCTCCTTTTAAAAAAAGGACAAAAAGACCCATACAAGGAAGAGCTAGAGCGTTAAAATATTTCACACAAACTGCAAGACTGGCAGGCAGGATTATCTATGCCGAGTACTAATTGTGCGAAAATAGATCTTAAATGCATTTTAAATGATTTCTGGCGTTAAAGTGAAGTGTGGAGCTCGGAAGTATTAAAAGACCTATACAAGAATCTTATGGCAAATATTTTGTACAACACTTCAGGCCGCTATATCGCCACTGAAGGGTAGTTTTTGTCCCTTTTTTTCCCAAAATTTTTTGTCGAAAATCGGAAGGGGAAATTTGCTAATCCGATATATTGATTATCGCATAGCTCCTCCATTTATGGTCTGACTTCCAAATTTTTTTTTTTTGTTTGGTTTGCTTAGAGTTTGGTCGCATAATTTTTCTACGAAAATCGGTGCGGCAAGTCTTCCACGCCTTCCCCAAAATATTTATTAGAGCACAATTGCTCCATTTTCATACCGATTTTCAAAATTATTTATATGAAAGCCCATCAAGTATATTACTCTTTGTACTGAAGTCGGTTTTTTTTTGCCAAAATTATTATTTTGTGTTGCATAATGTAATTTTTTTCTTATTCCCCATCATATGTTTGGTTAAAAAATTTCTTTTGAAAAAGTAAAATCACAATAAAAATCATATGTTACACTATTTAAGCACGCGCTTACTATTATTTAACACCTGATAAATTCAACACAAAATAAGATAACAGATTGTTAGTCGTTTCTTCACTAATTACCTACAACAAGACTTAGTTTACGAAAAAGATATAAAGCAGATGACAACAAAAATAAGATTTATTGATGAATAAAATCAGAAAAGAAATTCAAAAGATTTCCTGTGATCAAATGTTAAAGATCAAAAAGATTTAAAAACATTCAGCCACCAAAAAATACACATACACACACGTCCATATTAATGAGAAAAAAAAAAGACGACGGCATAAGGTTAAGTGCAGCTCAAAAATTAATAGAACAAAAGTCCAATGAAATCAATTGCAAGGCAAGTTTTGCACATTTATCACAACCTTAATGCAGACAGATGATTTTTTCTACTCTTTACTACTTTTCAAACAAAAAAAAAAAACAAAAAAAAACCTTGAATGCAAGAAACCGGAGGCAAAGAAATCGTATAGATCACATCAAAGAAATATGCAATATGTTGGTGATATTGATTACAGCATAAATATAAACACGTTCTATATTTTAAGGATCCAATTACTTCAAATGATTTTGCTCTTTTTGCACCTTTTTCTTTCTGATTTTAATATTTATACCCCCAAATGCGTGCCAATTTGAATCTTTAGTGACTTAAAAACAAAAAAAATATTGAATATATTTTGTAAGCCATAAGGTGAATAAGATCAATGTTATTAAAGTAAAAGAATAATTTGTTAAATATAATAATCTTTGTTCTAAGGTAAAATGTGTAATTCTCAGAATACGCTCATATGTTGTAATGTCGCGTATTAATTACGCCTCAATGATTTTAAAGTTTCTCAAACAAGAATTCATTCAAAAGGTAAGAATTTCAACGCCATATGTTATTTGAAAAGAAAATTTCTTTAAAAGTTCAAGTTATGGTGGAAGTAAATAGTCCGTCATAGTTTTTATTAATGATCATATAGATCATGTTGTAATTAGTTTTTCCTTATTTTTTTTGTTTACAAAATTTTTGTTTGTTAATGGCTAAGGGGGTAGTAAGTTGCACTTATTCCACTTAAACATTTTCTTGGGAAATAAAAAGTGTGTTCTTATTTATTTAGGGGCATATTTTATAAAAGGAAACCTTCAACGTTAAAATATTTTATTTAAGTTTAAGAAAATTTCGCAGTTTTTCAAAAAATTTCAAACATTAGACTTTCCAGCAAGTCTAATATTAAGATCTTTTTAAATGTTTCAAAAATCTTGATGAAAAGTAAAATGCGCGTATTAACTATCCCACCCATCAGCTAGGCGCACGGTAGGGCGCCCGGTCAAGTTCCGGCTACACAGTGTGTATATTTACAGGAAAGCATTTGAGCTGGTCTTACTTTGCTCCACTTAATCATAAACTAATGAAACTTGAAATATAAGGTCTCCCTATAGAAGTAAAAATAGGCAAAATTTTAAAGGCAAAATTTGAAAGTTCTATCGTAAAAGCTTTCCGAGATATTAAGGTGTAAAAGTGCATATTTTAGTACATATTCACTGACGCACTGACTCATCAATATTATCGGCCACTTCCACTATAGCAGCTTAGTGAGTCTTGGTGCGCAATTAACCAGAAAAATTTGAAAACGGCTACTTGGTAATATTTTTTTGCCTTTCTAATATGGAAAAATATTGCCCAGCTAACAGGTTGCCTAGAAATGAGATGAACTTGTCCTTATTTTGATCTCGGTACTTTTTACGGCCGAAATTTTTTAATAGGAACTTGGTCCTATTTTCACATATATGTTTTTGTGCGGATTAATGATTTGATTGTACACAGAAAAAACAAAGTTTCATTTTCAGTAAAGAAATTCAATGAATTAGTAAATATTTTGTCTAGAAACGGACCTACAAATAAATTTGTAAATACAGACAAAAATGTCTTAACAATTTCGTTGAAAAAAAAAAGTTTTTCTTCAGATTACAAAGTATCAGAATCTATAAAACAATTTTTCAAAAAATATTTACAAATTCTAAACAAAATAATTTACTAAATCAAACAAAAATATTTACTGGATTTAATGTAATATATCAAGCATTACTTTTGTCTGATGTATAAAACAATTTGACTAAAAATACTTACAAATTCTTATCAAAATAGTTTACTGAATCAAACAAAAATAATTATTTGATTTTTTTATTATTTATCAAACTAAATTTTTGCCTGAGTCTGTAAAAACATTTATTTTACATTTTTAAGTTTTAAATAATAACATCATCATCCATTAAGCATTTATAAAATTTCACTTACTTTTCAACCACAAACTACATACCGTCTAAATTACTTTACAGTAGTTGAATAATTATTTACTAGTAATTAATATATATTCTCTTAGTAGCTGAGTAGTAATGCATCTGCTTATTATATAGACTATAAACAGAGCAACCACTGGGGAAGCAAAAAGATAAGTTCATTTCCTGATGTAAATTTGTTAGGTTTATCGTTCTGCACAGTGAGTTTTCGCAAATTTTAGGTGCCCAAATATACTAACTCTCGTTCCGGAGCAGAAATCGAAATGAAATTTAGTACAAATAACGTCTATGGATAAGTGATCCGTTATAGAAAAAATGGGCGTGGTCCGACCACTTTTATTGGTGGCTTCATGCATGGTAAAAAAGTGGTCTGTAAATCTGATTTTTACGTATATCCCACAAACTAAAAAATATTTCCCAAAAAGTGGCGTATACAACAAAATGGCTCCCAGTAAAAAAGTTGCTTCCAATAAAGCAGGTTTCTACTATTATGGAATAAAAGTAGCGCTGTCAAACCTGCTGATATCGCTGCTGATTTTTGAATGGCAAGTTCCCGGATTGGAGTACTACATTTTTGCTCACAAAAGCGCATTTGAAGCGCTGAAAATCATCAACATTTTCAGCACTAAAACTGAAAATATATGAAAAAATGCTTCGATGTGTTTTTCTTATTTCGTTTCTTTATTAATTTTTATTAATTTCATATTTTTACTCAATGTTTGTTATTTTAACTTCAACTAGTATCGAACTAAGAACCTTCAAATTTGAAGTCCAACGTACCAATCACTCGACCAAAAATACTGTTTCAAAACGGCACCAAGAAACTCAAATAAACTTACTCTTCATTCTCGCTTAAAAACCTGCTTTGGATCAGCACTACAAAATCAGATTTTTTTGTATAGCTTGTGTACGAAGCTTTTTTATAAGTAAAAAGCAAATACTTTTCTCGCTTCAAAACCTGCATTGTTGTGACGCTATCAAATCAGCTTCTGAACAAGATCATATTTTAAAGCGAATTATGAAGCGCTTTATTTCTTTAGTGCTTCAAAAAACATGAAAATTTTTTAATGGACTATAACTTAAAAAATCTTCTCCATGACTTCGATATTTTTACATAAATCGATAAAGAACTTCAAGCATAATATCTGACAAAAATATTGGACTACTTTATCCACGTAAATTTAGTTGAAGGTATAAAATGTTGAAACATTAAGTTCAATTTCCCAAAAAAATATTTTGTGATATACGGCTAAGATAACTTCGGCACGACGATATGGCTTTTCACAGACTTGTTGATTTTCTATCTCACATTTTATATTAAACATTTCACACAAAGCTTAAAATGGTTTATTTAAAAATTTTTCTAATAAAAGGCCCTCGCATAGTCAAGTCTAATAAGCCAATCACAAAATGCCAATAAGAATCCAATCAGAAAAAAAACAAAAAGGTTACCTACAAACACAACTTTATTGCTTTATATATAAAAGAACATATACTAGAAACCTAAACCAATTGCGGCGAAGAAACTAAAGAAATATAAAGAAGAAAAAGAAGGAGAAATGTCAGAAAAACAAACGCAATGAGAAGGAAGTTCTCTTAAAACCTCCTAAGAAAACTCACACCACAGAAAGCAACACTTAAATAATACCCAAAACACACACACAAACGTAATAAGCAAGCAGCCAATGCAATTTAACGCACATACACACATACCACTACTGCACCAATACCACAATAACAATAAATATCTTACTATTTCTCACCCATACTTAAATATTTCTTATACAGAAACTTTGCCGCAACTGTCTCTTGCTTCTAATTTTGTTGTTGTGAGTTTTCTTAGGATATCCTAAAGGATATTCCTTTTACTCTTTCCCCATCTTTTTTTTTTATAAGGAAGTAAATAATGCATAAGTGTGAGTTGGTAGTCAAGATATATTGTGAGAGGTTATTGTACTCTTTAAAGAAAAAATTTAAGAATTTTTGTATTCGTATCTATACAACAGAAGAATTGTATCTTTACAACTACACAGGCAAACTTAAAGAGTAACCGAATTCCAGAGTGCTTAAAATAAATTTAAAAAGAAGACGACTACTAGTCTGGTGTTTAGGAATTTAAATAAGTAGTTCTTTACGAAATGTCTTCAAGACTACACGCTGTAGTCAGTCAGTCTGTTCAGATGAGCAGACTGGGTAATAATTTCTTGGATAAACATTTTGTGTTCTTGTTTAGTTTTTCTTCTTCTCGAGTTTAAGTAACGTGTGAACATCTTAAGTGTCTCTATGGGATTATTTATGCGGTTGTAGCTGCTGCTCTTGTTGTGGGTAAGTTAAATGTAGCGTTTATAAATTAAATGGTGTTATATTACTTTATTATCTCTTGTTGTTGTTGCATATCTTTCCAGATGGCTGTGCTGGGTGTTCGTGTAGATATAAAAAAAAATGTTTAGCACATTTCTTTTGTACAAGTATCTTTTTATCTGTGCAGTTCTGTTTTTGTTCAACTTGTCTTATAGACAAGTGGGCGTTTGTTTGTTATAATGTGTTAATAAGTGAAGTGATGATGTTGATTATGACACAAAAAAAAGGAAGGCGTTTAAAAGACTAATGTTTAATTAATTATGTTATCAAGGGATTTCCTCAAGCAGCAAAGTCTAATAGAAGTAAAATAGTTAAAAAGTGAGTAAGTGGAAGAAAATTAGGTTTACCAAGGAAAGTGGTCTTTTTTATAAGATTCTCGTGTTCTCATACAAATGAACTAAACATATCACTAAATTGTTTTGTTATTTGTAGGAGTGTTGGACCAACCAGTAATTATGCACGTTCAATGGCTCGATGTCGAACCAAAATATCAGAAATTTTTTAAAATACGCTAGCATGTTCGACAATAGGTATTATAGCCTTATTACACGATTGAATCGATTGGTCCAACATAATTATTCGAACTTATATTTATTGCCGCTTAAAAAAGCCAAAAATTTAGAATGTCGAAATTTTCTTACGAGTTGGATTAACCGTTCGAAAGTAGTTGGCATACTTACACAATCACATACTGCCATACAAGCATCATCGTAAAAATAATAGTAAAATAGTCTGAATAGCTTCATATTACTTCAAAACGTTGGCATATAATGAAAAATCCATTTTCGAAATCAGTAACTTTCCATTTTGTTGGTTATGGGAAGTTAAAAGAACTGATGGAAGTGAATAAGTAAAGCCAGTATTTTGTTTTTGAAAACGCAAACACAACGTATATAAAGTTGAAGTACTTTTTTCCTTTTTAGTCTTCAGTAGCTCCATTTGTTTGGGGTTCTTTAGGGACTTTCAGTACTGTTTTCGGGCTGAGATAGTTTAAAATACTTTTTGTACATTGTTATAGTAACTCGGCATAGGAAACATTTTAAGCCCTGTACTTAAGGCATTGGCGCGTTTGACACTTTTATGTAAAACACCACGAGAAAAGTTTTTCTAGAACATTTTAATCCTCTAACACTTCGTTGTATGGGCGTCTACCATTGGGTCGACCTACCAATCACTGAGACACGTGCCAACACTAGCATTTGCGATAGTGTTTAGTGACCTCTGAAAGTCGATTGGTAATTATCGACTTCCAATCTTATCACGCAGTCCTTAGTAATTGGTAGTATTTAATTTAGACTGAGCTACCCCATAACCTCCCCAGTGCAATCCTGGGGTGTGGTCCACAAAACTTCGCAGGCCAATAGCTAAATTCAGAAATAAAAAATTCGCAGCAGATCCATTTTTAGCAAATCCATCTGCTGCCTCGTTGCCTATTATACCGATGTGTACCTTAATCCACATTAGTGTTATCTCATTAATAGAGGCATATCTATTGAGTTTTGAAACACATTCTAGCACCAAGTTGCATTATACGTTCGGTTGCTGCATGCATCTAATCACCGACTAATTCTCCAGTGCAATGAGAGTTCTCTTCCCCTCAACCTACTCAATCAGGTGGTCCAATACATGCATCAGAACGAGCTTCTCTGCTTGATAAATGGACACGTACCTCCTTTCGTAAACCAACACACAGTGAATAGCTGCTCCTGATCTTCCGTCCATTAGAGCTCTTCCAGTAAAAATGTTGATGTCAATCCGCATACATTAATTGTGTGTGTTACCATCCGCAATGAGTGCTCGATGCAGTCTTTCGACTATGCTTCTTCTACTCATGGGTTCCAAAGGCATTTGTGTCTGCCTAACCTTTTCATGTATAAGGTTCAGGGTACTCCTATGCCCCGTGTGCGATCCAAAGTGTTGAAAAGTGGCATCACTTTTCATACACAGTGCTGACATTAGCCAGCGTCTTCTTTATAAATAAGTCCAATGGCGGCAATCGCAGCACTGCATATGGAAAGTGATGCCAGCCTTTGAATCCAATCTACCCTCCGCTTGACTGTCTTCTGAGAAGCCTGGCCCACCAAAAAACCGATGCGTAAGCATATGCATAGTATACATTCAGTGTGTAGCCTTAGGTGAGATTCCTCAGCTTTGACTACACACCCTTCTACATTGATGTAATCACCTTTTCTCCTTTCGTCTTTTCAAATCAACGTGATGATCATTCTAGGTTAGTTTCGTATCTAGCGTTATCCCTAGATATTTCATCTTCCTGGAGACATTAATTTCCAAACCAAAAGAATGTGAACAAATAATTACATATTGTATTCTTTATTATTAAATAAATCAGTTAAATTGTGTGTACTCCTCACAGTGGATATCCACCTAAAACTTGGACTAAAAAATATGTGACGGCAGATGTGGAGGTGTAGCGATCTCCGAACACAGCACGTTGTTCCATGCTATATTCCCCTATTACAAAAAAATTATTTCAACTAATAATTTGAATTATCTAACTAAAATCATTTGAAAGAAACTGCAATGTCAAAGAAAATTTGATAAGAATTCTGCAAAAAAAAAATGCAATACTACCTTCTTAACTAAATGGCTTTCGATATTTTAAAATTTCTGTCTAATTCCAAATTTGTTTAAATTTCAATCACACTATGTAGTATCAATATATTCAGTTTATTTCGTCTATATTTTTTTTAAACAAAACTCCATTTAAATTTTTTATCAGACAACTTTAAATAACCATGATCTAAAATCACAAAAAAAAAAATTAAGTAGTTAATATTTTTCTTTCATATCTAGCACAATCAAAAAAGTTAAAATATAAATGTGTGTTATTAGAATATAATCGTCTTCTTCAATTACTTTTTAACAATTTATCCTAAATTGTTTTGTTTCTAACAAAAAACAAAAAAAGAAACGAAAATAAAAATAAAAGTATTTTACACAATATTTCTCTAAAAACAACCCTTCTCAAAATCTTTGTCGAAATATTCGCCAAATGTCAAATAAAAAGTCCTAAAATCTCAATTGTTTAAGGACGAATGAAAAAAGGATACGGGGAATACAGATTTGTTTTAGAGTAACAACAATAAAAATAACTACACATACGGCATGATGTGTATTTAATACTCCTAGTAACCCAGCGGCGAAAAAAGTAGTAAGAAGGCCTTCTGGAAGCCCTTATTTGTCAGACACAAAGCCTTATATATCCCATTCCATGCTCATACTTTTTACATACGGTGTCCTAGCCGGGCAAAAAATTCTGCGTTCCCTTCTTCAACAGGCCTGGTAGTAGGCCGTCTTCTTTTCACTTTTTCCATTGTTATTTAAGGGTTTTGTATTTGTTGTTTTGGCTTTGGAATATGATTTTGGTTTGTTTATCTGTTTATTTGCTACAAACGTAGTACGTGCGCAAAATGTATGTGTGTATGTATTAGGGTATTCATTTAATCGGGCTTTTGCTTTAACCGGTTAATCCCTCGATTAATTAACCGAGGTTATAGTTTAATCGGTTAATAATCGTTAAATTTAGGCATTATTCGGTTAACCGATTAATAAAGTTTGTTGACAAATCATGTAATATCAACAAATAAAAGTGCATAAATTATTTATTATTTTTAAATTATTAGTAAAAAAACCAATAATATAAGAAACATAACAATTCTTGAACTAAATCAAGCAAAACAAATGTATAAATATGTTCATATTCATTAAAAAATTAACAAAGTTTGTGAGATCATTTTATATGTTATTTCCATAGTTTAAGGAGATCTTGTAAAACAATCTTTCAGAAAAATAACCTGGTTTAAATATTTAGGATCTAGCAGATTCTTTTCTTTAGTTTTGATAAAAGTTGACTTGGAAAAATCCTTTCACGTATCGTAGATCTAGTTTCTCGGTACTTTTCCTATATTTCTCTAAACATAAAATTTTGCATTATGCCATTAGAGTCCTGTTCTAATTTTTTCAAATTCTTAGCACTTCTAATTGTTTTCGGTTAATTCCGTTAACACATTTCTTGTATTACTATTGATAGTTTCTTCTGTTGTCAGGTCATCATCTGACTCATACTTAACCTGACCAGATATCAGAAAAAATATCATTAAACTACAACTAGCAATTTCAATATGTAATTTAAACTCAAACATATATTTTGTTAATATAACAAATTGAGTTGTTGATACAACAAACACAGAATTTTTTTTCAACAAACTGAGCTAACCAAATTTTTTGTTACGTATTGTGAAAAAATGGACAATCACCATTGCTGATATAACAAATGAATGCACACACGTAGATGAAACAAAGCAAATCATGTTTTGTTTGTATTCATTATTTGCGTATTTAATAACGAATTGCTCTGTAGCTGAGAGGTAAGAACGTTAGTCTATTAGTCCAGAGGTCACCGGTTCGATTCCGCCCGAAAACATTTAGTGTTTTTCGCGAATAGTCGCTTCGAGGATTGTGATTGTATAAAAGATATTGTTAATACAACAATTATGATAGTTAAAATTTCTTCTGAAAATCAACAATTCACATTGTTGATATAACAGTAATCTTAATTGAAATATATTTGAAATCAACAAAAAAATTAAAAATTAAAAACTGTTTCCTGATTTTCCTTTAACTTACAATTTTGTAATTGTATTTACAAAAATCGTTGTAGGTTCAAAATCAAATAATTATTTAATTGATATAACAAAAAATTAATTGTATTTAAAAATTTTTTTCTGCGTTTTTTAAGGTCGATCCCGCTCAAAAATTTTATTCCGCTTTTACTATAACGATTCCACTATGTTGGAGTTTTAAAATTGAACAAGCGAGATAAAACTTTTAAGCGGGATCGACTTAAAAGCGTGATGTCTGGTCAGGTTACTCATACTGGCAGAGCTCAGCACCGAACATTCAACAAAAAAATTTTTTTTCGAATGCCTTAGTTTCCTTTTTTCTACTGTATTTTAAAACACTGTTGCTAGAAGGAAATATTCCAGAGTGGAGATATAAAATAGTTGAATTCGTCCCTCATTAAATCTAATCTTTAGATTCTTAATTAAATCGTTGACAACAGTATTGTTGGCTTTTATTAAATTATTAAACAAAAATTTAATAATAACCTCAAGTTCAATTAGTGTAGCAGAGTCTTTACTAAGCTCTTTTTTAGCCACGTCCAAAGATTTTAAGGTTTTACTTAAGTTAAGATCACTGAACACACTTATTTGCTTGTATGAAAAATAATTTCTAAACACATACTTTTTGTTATATGATACGAAACAAATATGAAAAATTTTTTTATTTTGGTTAATCGACTGAAACTAATCGGTTTAATCTCTAATCGAAAATAGCCAATTTTTAATAAACCAATCAGTTAATCGGATAGTAATTAACCGGTTAATCGATTAACGATTAACCGAATGAATACCCTAGTATGTATACATAATGAAAAACAACCTATGTAGATGGGAGTAGGTAGGGCTTCCATAAGGCCTTCCTGAGAAGGCAAGCGAGCGTAAGTACTGGATCTAAAAAAAGGTTCTAGGAAGGTCTTACAGAAGGCCTTATAAATTAAGGCCTCCAAAAGTTTGCCGCTGGGAAGTTCTTTTTCAACACAAATGCTGTTTTCTAGTTGTGTGTCTGAGTAAGTGTTTAAGGCGAACAATAGATTATTAGATGTGTTGGGATGTGTTTGAAAATTGAACAGCAACAACTGCATTAAGTAAAAGAACTGGAAACAAGAAAAAGGAAAGACATAACAATGATTTCCAAAAAAAAAAAAATATTTTTGAGAATTGTTCGCTTGTGCGTACCTGAAAGTAGCGAATGATTGCTGTAGACGTAGGGGAAGAATAGGGGACACTGTTTCCTAATGAAATGAAGAATTTTAGAAAAATCCATTACCAAATCATATAAGATGGTTTTGAAATCAAAGTATTTATATCAAGCTGGAGTTCGAAAAGCTTATTCTGAATGATTTGATCATGAGACAATATTCCAAAGAAAAGTTTAAAAATTCAAGCTATATAATTAA
This sequence comes from Panzeria rudis, assembly GCA_956483635.1. NCBI lineage: Eukaryota > Metazoa > Arthropoda > Insecta > Diptera > Tachinidae > Panzeria > Panzeria rudis. The sequence goes on along the minus strand of OY101447.1, from coordinate 36,195,684 downwards.
TTCAAATACACACGGCAGAACATAACAGCATTCTCTTTGTAGACTGAAACAGCACCCAATCAACATATTAATATCTTCAGAGATTTCAGCGGAACATTTTAGATTTCATATGATCCCAGAAGACACATTGTTCTGAGTTTGTCTGGTACACATTTGGGGATATGGTTAGCTCATTGAGGTCTTCGGAGTTTAGCCCCCAAAGCGGACCTGACTTGAAATTCATCAACAACGTATTGAGGATTACCAATAAGACATGAGACCCCAAGAGGATAGTAGAGCATATTGAAGTGTTTTACTCTACAATAACTCAACTAGAGAGACTTACTCTCCTTCAAAGGCTATTGTGGATACCGCCATAAGATTAGAACAGGGCTAATCCAAGTAAGCTATTCTACTTCTATATATGAACAAAATTTATCTGTTTATTTTCTTAACCGGAGATTAAGTTAAATATTTTATCGGAAACAGTGTGACTACTGCTTAACTAAGTAATCGTAATGTGTATATAAATGCCACTGCCACGGTTAAAGGTAAAAAGCCAAAAGAGGCAGCTGCAATTGAATTATTTCATTCGTAATCACAATGTTGACGATGAGTTGAACGAAAACTTGTAGGGCAAAATTATACAATAAATATATAGGTTTTTTCTTTCACAAATGCTTGTGGCAAACAAAACCGGCAACAAAAACAAGAAATGTATTAAAATTTGCTCAAAGCAAATGTGATGAGGATATTTGATGCTGTAGAAGAAAACAAAAAAATAGAAGCAAGAAAGATTTAAAAAAAGGTACGAAAAAAAAATTAACACACACGTGCAATATATTACTGGTAAATAAAACAATAGTAGACAGGATCAAGGACGTATACATATAACCAAGATGGGTAAAACAAGAAGGTAGTGTAAAAAAAAGGAAAATGAGAGAATAAAAGTTGACAGAAAATTGGAAAAAATAAAGGTGTTTGGCACAAATTGTGCAAAAATTTAAATTGTATTCTTTTGTAGGGATTAAAATGTATGTAAGAGTGTTTGTACTAAAAACAGGATATAGATTTAATAAGCAAATTAGTTATAAAAAACAGGATTTTTATGGATATTCTTATTTTCAAAAAATAGGGAACTGTACTTTTTACTAAAATAATTTTTTTCTCTCAAATAGTGGCCTGAAGGAATAAATGCTGATTATCAAGGAATTTCATACTTAGACTAAATATTCACGAAGGAATATTTCATGACACTTTTTTTAATTTGGTAATAGGACACTAGGCTGCATGTTGAGTAGAAAAACTTGTTTAATATGAAATTTTAAATGGTTTTTGTCAATTTTATTTGCCCATTTGCTTCTCAACAACTGCAATCAGCAAATGAAATAAGTTTCCTGAAGAATATTTCATAATGAAATATTTCATGAAATTTGTTCAATGAAACTTTTTTGATTTGCCAATAGGACAGACGTGGCAGCATGTTGAGTGGAAACAGTTCTATGATATGAAATTATAGATAGTTTTGCTATTTGCTTCTCAACATCTGTAATCAGCAAATAAAAAAAGTTTAAGTACGAAAATTTCATGAAAAGTCTCGTGTAAATTTTGCCTTAAAACTTTTATAAATACTATAAAGTTAATTTGAAGAATTTATTAAATTTATATGAAATAGTCTCGAGAACAAAAATCAATTTTTTTCCAAAAAGTACAATTTCATAAAAGTAAATTTTAAATAGCAAATTTTTTCTTAAAGTAACTTTTCCAAAATATGTATACCGATTTAAGATAAGTATCTTTTAAAATGTACCATTGACATAAGGACTTTTTTTCCGATAAAGTACCTTTTAGAAAAAGTACATTTTTAATAAAGTACAGTTGTCCAAAAGTACATTAAAAAACCCTTTTCTAAAAAGTACCATTTCTTAAAAATACATTTTCAAATAAGAACATTTTCAAATAAAGTATCTTTTTTTAAAAAGTATGTTTTCAAAAAAATACATTATCCAAGAAGTATCATTTCTTAAAATTAGATTTTTGAAAAATAACCTTTTCCAAATACATACCACATTTACAAAATTTTTTTTTTAAATTCCTTTTCCAAAAAGGATCTATTCAGAAGTACTAATGTTCAATGTTTCACTTTAATGTCCATGTTGCAAAATAAATTACATCAGTTAAGTTTTGTGTGACTAAAGGAGTTTGTGTTGCATTTTACTTGGTTTACCCTTCTTGATACATTTTTTATCTTCATTGTAAAGAAAAATTGCTCTAAAATCAGCTTCTGTTGAGTAGCAATATCCATAAACCATATAAATACACATTAAAAATATATAGAAAAAGTAGCAAAATATGATACGATTTTTATTCCTGTTAGAATTTCAAAAAAGTACCAAATGACTTTAGGAGGTAAATCAGTTAACAAAAAAGTACCAAATTATATTTTTACCTGAATGTATGAAATTCAAAAAAGTTCTTAACGCTTATCCACTTATTTTTTTTTATATAATTATGGTGTGTTTTGTATTTTACCTATCTACCTTATGGCGTTTTCTTTTCTAAAAAAATTTAACATATTTTTTATTTTTAGAGATGATACAATAATTTCTAATAAATTCACTTTCTTGAAAAATTATTATATGGCAAATTTTCATTGAAAAGTGCAAACAATGCAACATTTTTTTGTGGAAAAGAAAACGACACTAGTTATATCTGGAGATATAAGTTTAGCGAATTTATCCGTTTTCACCCCTTAGAAATTGAACTTCTAAAAGCCTTTTCTTTGTGAACCTATACATCGAAATGGAAAATTACCTACATACAAAGAGTTTTTCTACTAAGAAATATTCACTCAGTAGGTGGCGTGTCATAATGTCAAGTGACATAATGTCCATCACTCCGAAAAGTGTCATAGCACACATGGACATTATGACACTTTCAAAGGTGTCATAATGTCCATGAGTGCAGTGTCGTTAGGTCCACGGTGTGTAATGATCTGTGTACATCCGGCCCTCGGCCGGTCTTAAAAGCTTCCCCTCTTGGTATATCGAATACCGGCTTCGCTAATGTAAAATATTCTGCATAGCCGGGAGAAAATCCTTCAGCCCTGGAAAAGGCCGGCTATGCAAAAATCTTAACTCATCGAAGCCGCTTTTCGATATACCCCAGCAAAAAAAAAAAAAATCTGAACTAGTTCCAAAGGTTTACCATTTTCATTGCATACCGATTACTACAGGTACTAAATTTAATATTCTAAGGCTGTTGTTTATGTCAAAAATTGTTATAGACAACTTTTTAAGCGCATACCATTCAGCTCTTTGGATCAGTTCCATCCTATGAAAACTACGTGTTAAATTCATTTATGTTTCATCAGAAATAGAACTGCTTTGAGCGAGTTCATCAATGCTGTTATAACTAATGATTTGTAAATTCATTTTTTGCTGGGACTGAGAGGAGAAAATCCTTAAGCCAGGCAAAAATCTTTGCTCAGCGAAGCCGCTTTTCGATGTAGCGAGAGGAAGAAATTCTTAAAGAATCTTTAGTAAAAAAATTTAATTTTTAAAAATTTTCAATTTATTTCTAAATATTTCTTGAAGTCGACATACTTTAAGCATTGCTGACGCTATTTCAAAATTTTTGTTGACGCCGGTTAACTATGGTAACTACCCTAGGGGAAAAAAACTGACACAAAATATGTCACGTGACTAGTCCTTTGGGGATAGGGACCGGTTCGAGTTCTAGCACTTTGCATGAAGGGGACCTATCACTTTAACATGGCTTTGTCATAGGAGGGAGCAATTAATACCTTTTCGACACTTTGTGATGGGTCACTAAACTGATCGAAAGAATACTGCCGGTTACAGTTTCTACAATACTGGTCTCGATCCTAGTCCCTATGAAATTATTTGTAGAAATGACTGGACATAGGATTCAATAAAAACTTTTTGTAAATAAAAATAAAATAATTTTATAAATTTTTGCAGATTTTTGAAACATTTATACCGGTTAAGTAATAGTTTCTGTTTTAACCGGTCACAGTACCTTCCTATCTTCCCTGATACTATATTCACATGTTATGGGACAGGTACGTTTGGAACAATTGACACAAATTTCCCTCAGGGTAGGAACAAATTAAGCTTAACAATATCATTTCTTAAGAAATGTAAACTTGTTAGCAGCATTATTTGTTAAGTACCACAATACCCTGTAGTCCCAGTTCTTAACGACGACATTGTCATCGATGTTGTCTGCTAGACAATCATTGTCGGCTATAAAATACATTTAGCATTAAGTTTGGTACCAAGGTAGTATATGTTGTCGTGTATAAAGAATTTGTTCTGACAATATTATGCTGTGTAGTACAAGTCTTCGAGGGATCATCGATACATTTTCGAAACAAGTATCTATCAGCGACGACAAATTGAGGACAAGCAGTCCAAATATTGACGCCATATTCGAACAAGGGGCAAAAAATCAATGATGACAACGTCTACTATGCGACTAAAGATGTCGTTAATGAATAATAATAAAGTTTGAAAATGTAATAATCGAATCGAGTCCAGAATCTCCACACTGATAGGCTAGCACGCTAACTACTAGCCTACCGAGGTACTAAAAAAACTTTATACAAAAAGACGACAAATTTGATGCAGTTCTTACTCTTGTTATCGTCAATAAAACTGGACACACGACAACTTTGGTGCAGTTGTTACTCTTGTTATCGTCAATAAAACTGGACACAGCAACTTCGATGCATTTGTTCTTCTCATCGTCGTCAATAAGGGTTTGTAGCACAAAGTTTCATAATTTTGTCAGAACAAACTCTTTATACACGACAACATATACCAACTTTGTCGCCAAACTTATTTCTATATGTGATTGTCTGAGACAACATCGATGACAATATCATCGGTAACAACTGGGACAAAAGGGTACAAAAAAAACAAATAAAAAAATGAAGCAGCAACATCTAGATAGTACACGAAGTTGCCAGAAGGTTTATTGTTGGCTATATAAAGTTGTAGGCGGACATCTGCCAAGTCAGTGTATTGTTGAACTGAAATTTAAATCTGCGAGTTATATTTTGATTGCAATTCAACACACTTGTAGGAAATAATAAAAATCGTTTTTACGAAAAGGTCTAAGAACGCAACAATAGCGGAAATCACTATTGGTAGCATATTTGCACCTCTAGGATATAAACTATCATTTTCTGCTACAAAGAATGAGTGTCTTCTTTAAAAATATAGGAAATGCATATATTATGTATAACTATGTATTTTTTCAAATGTACCATAAAGAAAGAACTACTCTTACTTATTTCTTAATTTATTATTTGTATTGGGTGTTTTTTATTGAGGTATAGAACTTTAAGTTGGCATCATTTTTTTAAATGGCGGCCATTTTGTCAGCTGTCAAGTGATTAATATTTAGTTTGGTTTGCCATTTCATCATGAACAGGTTGACAAAAGAACAATTCTTGCAAATCGTGCAAATTTATTTCGAAAATAATGGTTCAGTTCGCGAAGTTTACCGCAAGCTCCGTCCATTTTATGGTCGACATAATCGTCCATCAGAGCAATTAATTCGGTTAACCATGGATCGTTTTCGCACTACGTTTACTCTATGTGATAATACGCATCCGCAGAGACGTCGAACAGTGCGCACCGAAGAAACAATTGCCGCTGTAGAGCAAAGTGTTGAAGAGGACCCGAATGAATCGATTCGCCACCGTGCACAGCAATTGGAGCCGGTATAGAGCCATGATAACGGACTATTTTGTTCCCGAATTGGATGGCATGAATGTGGATGAGTTGTGGTTCCAACAAGACGGCGCTACATGCCACACAGCGCACGTCACAATCGATTTATTGAAGGAAACATTCGATGAGCGCATAATTTCGCGGAACGGACCTGTCAATTGGCCACCAAGATCGTGTGATTTGACACCATTGGATTATTTTCTTTGGGGATATGTGAAGTCGCTCGTCTACGCCAACAAACCAGAAACGTTAGGGGACTTGGAAGCCAACATTCGTGGCGTTATTACCAACATACGGCCCCATATGCTCGAAAAAGTGGTTGAAAATTGGACCTGTAGAATTGGCTTTATTCGAGCCAGCCGCGGCGGCCACATGCCCGAAATCATATTTAAACATTAATGGCATAAAATTATCATTCCAATAAAGCCAAATTGATGGACATTAAAACGATTTTCTTGTGTTTATTTCAATTCGAAGTTCTATACCTCTAAAAAAAACACCCTGTAGTATTGAAAAAGTAAGCAAACAGGCCTACTATTAGTTTTTATTTTCTTTTGTATTTTTCTATTAGTCTTTCAGAGTAATTTTGGTAATTGCATATATGCTAGACAAGTTTCCTACAGTTTTTAGTTTTTAGCAGATTTGCTACTGTGTAGGAAATGTAAGTTTCTTATATTTTGTTCTTGTTATGTTGCATATTGTAGCATATATCCTAGACTTGCAAGAGCTGCAAAGTCTGCAATAGCAGTTTGCTACGAAGAGTGATTTCCCCTAATATTTTAATATTTAAGTGGGCATAGCACCTTCCGTATGATGCGATTTCGAAAACTTAAACAATCACATTTTAATATATAATGTACGAAGTTCAACAAACAAATATCCCAAACTGAAAAGACAAGGTACCCACTAAAATACTAGGAAATATATAAGCATTATCTTCAACGTTTTGTGATGGTATTTGAAAAGATAAATCAAATTTAAATGTCTAAAGCTTTGCAAATTTGCAAGATTATCGTCTAGGACGAATGTACTATGACTAGAGATACCAAACGGGACTGGTTTTTGTAAATGGCGGGATTCGGGATTTCAGAGTTTTCCATCCTGAGATCCCGGGATTTTTCTGTACACCAGGATTTATCAGGATTTTTCGGGATTTTTCTTTTTTAATAAAACACTCAATTTATGAAGTAAAATATCTTCATTATGTGTATTCTTAATAGCAACTATAAAAAATTAAGAAAGAAAAGCAAATTTTAATATATTTCAATACAAATTTTAAAATTTTACTGAATAGTAAAATATAAATTTTGGAAAGAGGACGTTACAGAATTAAAAGTTAATTCATTCAACTAGGATCTTAGAAAATAAATGAGATACAACAATATTTAATCATATTCTTCCCTTCGCGGTCGAAATTTCCTTTCCCTTTATTACTGAGTTATCCGTTGACCAAATGACGCCACAAAAATGCTCGGAGGCCACTATGACTAGGCATTCAATAAATCAAAATTTTGTACCTATTTATAGTTTTTGTAGTTAGTCAAAGCATTCTAGCAAAATCTGGGATAATAATTTCCACGAAAGGAGACATTTCAGAGCTGCTGGTCAATGTGGCAATTGTCTCAATTTCCACCTGAAATACTGTAGGCCATTTGCACATGGAAACAGATATTTTAACATTGGGTCCAAGGACTCACGCACAACACGGGGTTATGGATCTATCCGCATACCACCGTATATTTCTGGAATCGACAAGTGAACCAACATCCTCATACGTAGCCTTGAGCGCCATAAGCAGAAAGGTGACATAATATTTTGCGAGCCTCAGTTCACGGTTTATGCTGTCATTAGGAATAGCTTATAGTTATTTTTAATATATTGTACTCAGGATCGATGAATGCTTGTTGCCAACACAATCAACAGAGTTTCCAAGACTCATCCTGTAAGCAGCCACTGATGTAGAGTATCTTATGAAGATCTGAATAGGTGTTGGACTAATTAAGGGCTAACTGGCAAAGCCTGAATATATCCTCTTTACACTGGTAGCAAGAAGGTATGTAAAACATCTTGACCTTGCATAGCTTAGCAGCTTTTACAATCAGCCGAATTCTCGGCCACCATACAATCGCGACGTACCTGATAGTCGGTCTGATATTCAGGCATGTTCTATATTCCATGCGGAATAAAATTGCACGGAAAGAATTGTTGTAATAAATAATAATTTGCAGCAACAATTCTTTGCTAATTCCGAATATTTTCATTACGCGTGAAATACAGAAAATGTTCGCATAATTCTATAAGTCCACATGATAATTGTAGGGCTCATATTTCATCTAGGTGCATCCAGCACAACTCTACAGGCTTTTTCTAAAAATAATTTTACATAGGTGTTCCAAGTCAGCCTGCTGCCAAAAAATCACATAGCTACCTGACATCCATAGAATGAGAGATATTGTATCCATTTAACGATACTATACCAAAATCAAATTTTCTCCTAAGAGTGAAGTAGAGCACAAGCATCACTCATTACGCCTGAGAGAACACAGCCGAATTTTCTAGTTACCATAATCGGCGTATTTGATCTCTTAACGATTTATGATCATGTTCTCAAATGTTTGGTGGAACTATTATTTTACTATCTGGTGATCTGGTGATCTATCTGGCTATTGCGCTAAGTTCTTTACTTAAAGTGTCGTATCTTTGTAAAAAAACTCACATTAAAATCCAACATGAGAGTACATGTGTAATCCAACGTGTTGGCAGCTAAATTTACAAAACAACCTTTGAAGATTGGAGAAGGTAAAGTACCATTTCGTTTCCAATGAACTGTTGTGTCTTTGTGTCATCTATTGAACAATTAATTCAGAAAGTTTTTTCACAAATTGTCACCAATTATAAAAAAACATTTTAGCATGTGCAAAGCTAAGTAAATTACATATAAACAAGGTTGTAAGATGTAAAAAATAAAAATTAAAAAATAAAAGATAGGCATATATATGACTGCATCTGTATGTAAGTATAGTAAATGGAAGCCACATGCCGCGCACGCGTATTCAGCAGTTTTTATTAAAACTTCTACTTTTCTTTTTTTTTAATTCTACACCACCCCTTATAGATTTTATTACAATCATCTAGAAATAAAAAAGACAGTTACTTTTTCGGCATTATTTTAAGAGTACAAAACTATTAAAGGTATAAAGTAGTTTCTAAGCGCCTCAATGAATTCGTAAGGACATCTGTCAAATATATACAAGCTTTTCCTTACAAACACACTCTTACACATACCTACATATTTCAATAAATATTACTTTGGGTTGATCTTCATAAGGGGTCGTCTGTATGACGAGTTTTTAACAACAATAGTAACAGCGATAATGAAAAATTTTCTGCAAGATAAGAATTATTCCTATTGTTATTTTAGAAAAAAAAAAAAAAAATTAAAAATACTTTTCATGATGGTTTCAAATTTTTCAACCCTCTCGCACAAGGCGTTTTTTGTTTGTTTTGGCATGTTAAACACAACCACATACAAAAAATACACACATATAGCATAAATTGTTGTTTTTAATAGTCTTCTTGTTGTTGTCTGCAGTTGATCAAAAAAAGTTCCTTTTTAATTTCAAAGAAAACTGCATTCGACAAAACTTGTATAAAAATTTGTTCCACTATGACTTGGAAGTAGAGATAAAGCCACCCCTAAAAATAAAATATTTGTTTTGAAAAAACTAACTTTTTGATAATACTTTTTGTGTTGCTGCTGGCACGAGTCCTTATAATTTTTGATCCTTTTCTACTATTTGTTTTATTGTTTTGTTGTTGACGAGCTAGTTCGCTAACTGAATGACTGAATGACTGACTGACGATCACTCTTATTTCTGTGTGTGGTGTTTGCTTGGCAAGTACTATTAACAAAAGGTGCTCGTCTTGCTGGGTTTTTATGCTCTTAAATTCAATTTGAAGAGTTTGTTGACTTGAAGGAGAATGTATGCACATCTGCTGTTTATTTGATAGAAAAATTCATTGAACAAGAACTGTATGTTTTGTTGAAAATTTGATTTAGCAAAAGCGGTGCATTATGAAAGTAGGAGGCATATGTGCTGAAAAATATGAGGGTAACTCAAAAACAAAAAGTGGTGAGTGTGTGCTTGGAAAAATTAAAGTAGAAGTTGGTGATAATGAAACTGTAGGCTCTGCTGAAACTTGGTTTTTACAAAAATATTTAAAATATTATACCCGACGTTAAGATGACTATTTGAAAAAAAGTATATGCAGAACAGATCATAAACAACATTCTACATGAATGTTTGATATAAATGTTACATTTAATTTAAAGTCGACATGACTATAACTTTAATTTTAAATAAAGTTTATGTTAAACAATCAATAAAATTATATTGAATTAAAATGAAATTCATGTTACTTATGATGTTAATTATTTAGTAATTGAGTTATGAATTTTTAGTCGAACTGTATGGTTTTTATCCAAAGTTATTAAATTAGTTTGGCTTAAGTTCATTTTTAATTTAATCTTTCGATCAAATTATTTTTTATTTAAGAAAGAAATTCTAAAGCATGTAAATATTGAACATTCAAAGAAAAATTTGGCTGTACGGAAGGTTGAACTGACAGCTGTTTCGTTAATTATTTAGTTTATATCTAAAGTGAAGTTTATTGTGGTTGCAGTGGTTAGCGCGTTAACTACCAAACAAGTGGCCCGAGTTCAAATCTTGGCTGGGGCAGCCAACTACAACACACATTTTACTGATGCCTATGCCAATACACACCATGGAAGTAAAATAATTAATAAAATATATACATTAAATTCATGTTGTATCAATTTGAAATCGCTTTGATTCAATATGATTATTTGTGTTTTTTCAATATCAAATTCACGTTATTTCATTCTTCGTATTATTTGAGTATAAAATTCACGTTGTTTAAACTTGAAATATTCAAGTTTGATTCAACACGATTCTTCATGTTATTTCCGTATCAAATTCACGTTGTTTCAACTTTAAATAATTTTGATTCAACACAATTCTTCGTATTATTTCAGTATCAGCTTCATTTTGTTTTACCCGTTCTGATATATTAAATCAACATGTTATTTCAAGAGGAAAAATGTTCTTTTAAGGTTATTGCTAAAATCATGTTGATTCAATATGGAATTAACATTGTTTTCTCGATTTGAATATGAAATACAAAATTACAGAGTTGAACGCATTTAACAAAGTGCATTTTTGTAAATGCCTAATGAATGATGATGTTATAATTTAAAACATAAAGACTTTTCTTTGAACTAGTAAAATATTTTGTATAGAATTTGTAGGTATTTTAAGACAAATTAATATTTAATATATTACAGCGAATCCAGTACATATTTTTGTTTGATTCAGTAAATTATTTTTTTTAGAGTTTGTAAATATTTTTAGACAAAAAGTTTTATAGGCTTAGACTATTATTTTATAGAATAATCGACTTTTTTGAATGAAAGACTTGCGACGTTTCTGTTTGTATTTACAAATTTGTTTGTAGAACCGTTTCTAGACAAAATATTTACTAGTCCATTGAATTTCTTTGCTGAAAATGAAATTTATTTTTTTCTGTGAAATCATTTTTTTGTGAACTTTATAAATAGTCCACTTCTATAAATATTACCACGTCTAATAAAAACTAGCAATTTCCAAAAATATTTACAAGCTATTTCCTTTTTTTATACACAATATTTCAACTTGCACAACTATTTTTTGTCCTTAGGCAAATCTTCCTCCTGCTGTCATCCTTTCTATTCAATAAAATAAAAGAGCAATGTTTTTTAACTTTCTTAATAAAAGATGCTTAAACAAAGTACTTGCCAAAAAAAAAGAAAGAAAAACTTCTTGTTTAACATCCTGTTCTTATTAAAAACCATAAAATTTATTTCTTATTTATGACCATATTGTAACCTTTAGCTTGCCAAGAATAAACAAATAATCCAGGCAAGTGCAATGCGCAGGGTATGATGGTTATAATCAAGATTATTTTCAACCATAATGATTCTTAAAACTTTTAGTAAAGAAAACAAATAAAGTCAACAGGAAACAAAAACGAAAAGAAAAAAGAAAAGGAATCAAGATTTTTACAACTAGAAAATTTTCAACAACTTTCAGCAAAATAAACATGGACAAAGTATAGAATTTGGGTGTGACTAAGGATGAGAGTGGTATAAAAATGTTTTAAGACAAGTGTCTTTTTGCAACGCCTTAAGTGTGGCCAGGCAAATGCTTGAGGCCACCCACAATTATGACAATAATGCCAACATAGCCAACATCCAAGAAACACAAGCCAAAAGCTCACAACTGTCTTAATTGAGGTGGAAAGAACTAAAAAAATCAGCCAGTCGATATACTTGCTCACATTACGACCATCATTGTTCGTATAGAAAATGTAATAACAACAATTTCTGGTGGCATTAAATATTTACAAAAGATGAACAAGTATAAATCCAATGATGGTGTTTTGTTATTTTTCTGCCTTAAGTGTCCAGTGAAGAAAAATAATGTCGCAAAACTTTAGTTTTAATGGTCAAAAATAAGAAAATAATTTCGTATTGTTGATTTGAAGCATACTTGTGTGGGTTTTTTTTCTAGAGTATGAGTAACTTGTGTCTTCACTTTTCTTTACTTCCTTGTTCTTACCGTAATTTTCGGGCGTGCAACCTTTTTATAAGCACTTGAAGAAAAGTACTCAAGGTAATTAGAGTCGGATTTCTTTTCAATAAGTAAGAAATAAAAAAAAAACTTTTTAGTCTTTGATATTTTGTTTTGTTAAGATACAGACGTTTGTCAAAAGTTATAGAGTACAAAGTGTATCCTTTTGCTAAAGAGTTTGATTGAAGGGTAGAAAATTAGTATTTTTATAAGTAAGACGAGCATAGTGGTGCTACCATTAGGCGTAAATTAACACTCAAAGGACACTTTACTTTAGGCAGTAGCTGACTAAATTTCTTTTTAAAAGAGTTTTAAAATATAAGAACTATTGTAATAAGTAAGCTAAATTAATAAGATATTTATACTTCATAAGTAGAATAAAATGGTGACTAGAGCCCTAATTGAAGGAGTTGATCTACAATACAAATAACTTAATGACTTGTTACGTTTAGTCTATGTCCATACGAGTCGACTTTTGCTGCGCTACTTTTGAGCTTATGGGAGAGAGAGGTGAGAAGATTTGGAAGGGGTACACTGCTTCATGTGCATGCAACTCTCTTTTGTTTTCCTCTTCGTAATATTAAGGAACAACAAATTTAAGTAAAAAAAAAAGAAAAATTGCACAGCAAGAATTTCATTGTATGGAAACGAATGAAACTTCAAAAGAAAATTGAAGAAGCAAAAGTTGACTCATATGGACAGGGACTTAACAATCTTAAGTCTGTAATTTGACTTCGGCCTTAGTGAAAGTGACCATTACCCCTAAGGCTAACTGCTTGTTTTTGAAAATAATATAAACACTTTCTTTTGGCAGTTTTTATTAGAAACAAAATAATAAAATGTGAGATATTTTTCTACATTAGAAAATTTTTAGTTTTCCTTCATTTTTCACCACATGACACTTCATCATTTTGATGTCAACCTATACATCTGCTGGTCATCACTGCCAATGTTAATAAATCTATTATCAATTTAATGACACATCTACATTAGGGAAATGACTAATTGACATCGATTTAATGACAAAATTTCATCAATATGATGCCGATGATAAAAAAAATCCCTTAATAACGCTGATGTAATTTGACATCAATGTAATTTTTTTCAAGTGTCTTGTCAACCCTTTAAAAACTTTATAGCATTGTTTGTTTATTTCTTTTTTACGTATTTTACACTTTAATAATATTAATAAGTGGCATCGTGTTGATGTCATGCCTGTCATACCATTGATGACACTTAAACTATGACAAAATTTTATGATGACGTTTATCATCAGATTGATGTCTGTTTTCATTTTATTGATAACATCTGTATAGCTTTGATGTCAGAATTCTGATGATAGGGCGTCATCAATGTTATGATACATTTTTCTATGAGTTTATAAATTTGTCTAACTGCCTGTTCGTCGCTTTCGAAGGAGTTCCTTCTTGCGCAAAATTATTTTTAAAACAATAATAAAATTTTTGAATTTGTTTTGGCTTTATATGTAATTTGTGCGAAAGAAAGAACTCCTTCGACATCGGCGAGCAGGCAGTAAGAGTTTAACCTTAACGATGATTACAACCATATCGTAATTTTTTATGTATCGTAATTTTTATGTATGAATGTTTCAATTTCCAAATTATTTAATACAGTTTTGTATATGTTGTATATTTTTATAGGTAACTGTCTTATATCCGGTTCGAAGGACCATAACAGAGTTACAAGCTGCATCTATTGTCTAAGTTTGGTGGAAGGAAAAGCGATCTTATGGATCCTTCATCAACTATCGCTATTCCAGCCATTGTGTGTTTCATTTCGACTTAATTTTTTTAAATGTTATTTGCATGTTTAAACTTTAAAGCAAAACGAAAAGAAATAAAATATTAAAATTTTTCGTCTTATATGAAAACTTTTTTTCTTCAAATCATTGTATTAGTTCTACTTCCTTTTCCTTCTATTCATAGTTTTTAAGTTTTCTTTTTATAGAATAGTTTTATAAACTATTTTATCTAATTTTATGCTTGATTTAATGTTTTAATAGTTTGTTCTTGTGTTTTACTGTTTATTTTTGTTGTTGTAATATTTAGCTTTATCCTTGTATCAGTTACGTTTAGTTTGAAAGAGGATTTTTCTTGCTTCTTTAATATTTCTTGCCCATGTTCTTTTTCTATTGTTTTGCTGTGTATGTTTTTTTATATTATTGGTTCTTACTTTTGTATGCAGATTTTTGTTGTTGTTGTTGCTAAACACAGAAAGGTTTATTGTGTTAATCAAAAAGTTTTTTATTTACAGTTTTTTTCTCTCTTACATTCTATCATGAGTTTAGTATAAGAAAAAGTTTTAATTAAGAAAACCTTCAAGTGATTTATCGATTAGAGCTGAGAAGACGTAATTTTTTTTGATAGGAGGGCCATTGGTATGAAAGCGAAGTAAAATAGTACTACAAGATTTTTTATAATAGCTTAAATTATAATACGAGTAAGTTCATTGAAAAAGGTGTGAGTAGCGAAAATAGTTCAATATCTTAAAAAAAAACTTGTTTATTTGTTTAAATCCTTTACTTATTCAAACTAGTATGCAAATAATAGCATACGTTGACATTTATTGATTCAAGAATATAAACATGTTGCTTTTTTGATATTGAAAAGTGGTAGTTTAACATTTCTTCCCCATTATCTACTATTTAAGTGCTTGTAAAAGCGTGCCTTTCATAAGTAAGTATTAGGGGTTTTTAATGATTAGTTAGCGCTAACATAAAGAATTGATTACTATATCTACTTTACTTAGTTTTGATGAGGTTGACCTCAATTCTATAATATTGTTATTTAGTAATAATTGATAACAAATAATAGATCTATCATTAATATATATGGTGTGTTATATCATACCTGTTGTTGCAGTGCAAGAAATCAGTTTCTAGTAACTGATGTAAATTCTCCCCTTTAGGTCCCTTCTAATTTATATGATTTTATGAGCGTTTTCCCCCTTTTATTCCAATTTTGTTTGATTGTTTTTTGGTATGCAACATGTTTCTTTTTTAACTAATAACAAAATAACGTAAACACCTCTTGTTTCCGTTTATTGTCATTTGAATTTCCTGTTATACTTCCTCCCGCTATATCCTGTTTAAATAGGAAAATTGTTTTTATTAGTCATTTCACGCCCATTACTGTAAGTCTGCGTAAAAAAAAATATTTGTAAGAATTTATTTGTTTTAAGCAAGCTAAACGTTACAACTTTCCGTTTCCTGTCGTGTCAAATTATGGTTGGAAAATTTCTTATGTTTATGTTTTTCAAGAAAGTTTTTGCAATGAGTGAGTAAAAAACTATTTTGTTTACTATTACAAACATTTAAATAAAGCTTAAAAGTTGGAGTTTTATTAGTTCAAGAGTAATAATATTTTCTACTAAGAATAGGCTCTTCACAAATAAGGAACTGAATATTAATGTCCAAAAACTATCATTTAAATAAAGTCTATTTTGTGAACATATAAAACTATTTACTGCGCTTTATTTTTGAAAGGTCATTTACAAAAAGATTTCATATTTTTTATTTTTTAAGAGGATGTATTTCCAGAATGGTCCTGTTGAAAAGTGGGCAGGTGCACAACCATACAAAGTAAATGCACAATCCTTTCCAACTACTTCTACTCAATCGATTCTTAGGAATAACTTTGCACACACATTAAGCTTCTATTTGAATAATTATTCATGATTAAAAGAAGTGGGCAGAGCCACGCCCATGCAAATTAAATATCGTTTTGCAAAAACTTCTACTAAACCGATTCTTGTGAAGCTTTACATACACATTTAGTCCGCGTAACAATACAATATTATGGGTAGAAAAGTGGGCAGTGCCACGCTCACGAAAAGTAAACATTAGTTTCATTAGATTCTAATGAAACTTCGCACACATAATTAGCTCTTGTCAAAGTGCAACATGCGAATTAAAAATGTGGGTGGTGCCACGACGATTGAAGTCGGAATTTTTCTTGGTATTTTTTTTTTGTAATAATTAATATTTGTACGTAATGATTATTCGAGCTTTGGCAGAAATAGTCAGAGGAAAAACTTCATGCTCACCTTATTGATATAAATGAACACAGATTCTCATATTCTATTTCGTCATAAAATTTGGTAAAATAGCTGATGTTTCCTTAATAAGAGTATCCACGATCAGACGTGGTAAATTAACAAAGAACGCTGATGATGACAGTGAGTGGCAGTTGAAATTAGTAGTTCAAATAAGTTCTGCTAGTTGGATTAGATATTCTAATATTCCATTCTTAATAATAATTTGAATTCATATTAATTATTAATTGTAGAAAAAATACAGTCCCCTAAAAAATATGTGTTTTTTTTTAATTATAATAGTCTTGTCATTCGTTACTTCACTACATTTACCGTTATAAAATCACTTTACGAAGTCACCTAGAAAAACTAAAGGTACTTTCTTTCTCTATGGGCTCCAATCAAACAGAATTGGCGCATGAGAACCCCTGATTTGTGATTATAATAGTGATGTCATTCGTTACCTCACTTTAGAAGGATATGATTTCACCTGGTTTTAATTGCTTAGAAATCCTTTATTTAGAAGCAAACAGCAAGATAAATCCCCGAATTATTATGCAGTTGAATTAGAATTTAGCCACTATCCTGGTGATTTAGATTTCAACACTGTGTAGCGAGATAAAATTCTTAAAAAAAATACAAAAATAAGCTGTTCATTTTTTAAAGCTTTTGCACTTTGTTCATATTTTAGAGTAGTCAATGGAGGGAAGAAAAGTGTTCATATTTTAGGGTGTTCATATATTAGGGTTTTCATATTATCTGGAGAGCACTGTATTGTCAGATCAAATGGAGTCGTCTTCAAAGGCAAAACTATAAAAATTTAGAAAATAAAAGAACGAAGCTGTTTTGGCAAAACGCAGTAATTTAACAATATTTGAGAGCAATTAAACAAAAAAAAACAGAATAGATTTTATTAGAGCAAATATTAATTGAATAAAAAAATATTCGCAAGAAAATTATTCGTTTAGAAATTATTCGAATAAAGTTAATTAACAATTATTCTATAGGATATGAAGTTCTTTTTAACTGACTTCAAAAAAAAGGAGAAAGGTTATCAATTCGTCATAAATTGTTTTTTATGTATGTTGCCTCAAAAATCCGCAATTTATGATTTCAGGGTTACGCCCATACAAAGTAATTCACTTTCCTTTTTAACTAATTCTACTCAACATATTTTTATGAAACTTTACACACACATTAAGTTTCTATTTTATTACTACATCATGACTAAAAAAGTGGGCAGTGTCACGCCAAGTAAATATTCTTTTTCATCAATTTCTACTAAACCGATTCTTATGAAACTATATGTACACCTTTAGTTATCGTTATAATGCAAGATTATCAGCCGTGTTACAGATTCCGTTTTGATTACGTAGTTGTCATTTTGAAAAAGTTAATTTTTGGTGCTTTATACTCCGTTTATTTTGTATTTCGATTTTATAATAATAATGTTTTTATTATTATTTAGTGAAAATGCAGAAAAGTGTTTGTCAATTCCGCTTTGAAATTTAAAAGTGGTTTGATTACGAAGAAGATTTTAGTTTTTCGTTTTCTGATGAAGCAACTTACGGAACTAAAGCCACTTCCGATCGGAATGGTGTTCTGTGACATGGCTGCATGTTTAGAAAAGTGAGCAGTGCCACGCCCACGAAAAGTAAATAAGAATTTTTACTACTTCTACTAACCGATTCTTATGAAACTTTGCATACACATTTAGTTATCGCTACAATACATCATTGTGGTTAGAAAAGGGGCGCCACGCACATGAAAAGTAAATATGTATTCATTTTAACAACTTCTACTTAACCGATTCATATGGCGCTTCACACACACAATTAGTTCTCGTAAAAGTAGATGATGATAGTATATGGGGGCAGTGCCACACCTATTTTATAGTAGGTTTTTTTGAGAGAATTATTGAATAAATTTGTTTACGTTAATTGTTCGAATAAAATTATTCGGGAAAATCTTTGAAATAAATAAGAATTATATGGATAAAATAAAATAAAAAGACAACCAGTAACTATTCAATAAAAAAAAAAACAGTAAAAGCCTGCTTGAAGCTGAGAGCTTTCTCTACAGCTTTAGCATCATCAACGTCTTCGCAAAACAATGCAAAACAATACAGCTGCATACTCAGTGTTGCCAGGAGTTGGATGAAAAAAGAAGCAAAAGGCTAGAAAAGGCTAACATTTTACATTATCTGCCTCTCTTTCCACAACCACTAAAAAAATTTCATTTACTTATTATTATTATTACAATTGTCTAACTACGATAAGTTATTAGACAAAACATGTCATACAAAAAAATTGATGCTTAAAACTTCATGCTGTATAAACATTAAGCAGTGGGTTGGTAAACTGATCGCTTCGGTGGTTAAATGAAAAGCATAAAATTGTACCACAATCTCTTGCCAACCATCGATAATGATGGTATGTGCCAGTCTTTATGAAGTTATACATTGTTTTTCAATCTCTTCCAATACAACTAAACCTCTTCTCCCTTCCCTCTTATTTTGATCAAATTACTTTATTCGATCACAATTTGTACAGGTGTTTAATATGTGGAAATGTTGTTGTTATTCTTTAAAAAGGGTGGATGTGGCCAAGAATTTTATGGCTTATGACAAAAAAAATTATATCACAAGTTATTAAACTTAAATATGGTACGTGGTACTTGTTTGTCGTTTTTTACATTTTCAGCGGAAGTACAAGAGTTTGTTGTAAATGCTTTTAGTATAATAATTAAAAACGGAACTACTGTTGAAAGATTTACTGCTTTTGATCTATAGAAGTTTGAATAAAAAAAAGCAGTAGGAACTATGCTGAGTAAACTACTAACGATTCAATAGGAGGCACATGACAATTAAGGCATGCAAAATTAATAATAATTTTATGTGTTCACTTTTAGTCTAGAATATTATAGTAATTTTAAAAAGCTATCCAAGGAAAATTGTGTAGTCGTTGCGATAATATAGAAATCATCACAGTAAAATTTTTTAAATATATCGAAGCAGGTGAAAAACGCAAATCCTTGCGTAAATCTCTTCTACCACGCATTACTACGAAGTGAGATTTTTTGAATCAAATTATGAAGCACTTTAATTTTAAATAGTCCTTTTTGCTATTTCTGATTTATTTTCTTTTGGAGATTTAGCTCCTTTTAGCCATTTTTAAAGTCGTTTGGGTTTCCGCTTTTTCCAGTTGGTGGCAGCACTGTAAGGAAGCAATTTCAGATATTTATTAAGTGTACGGCTAAAAGGGCCTCTTGTAATTATTGCCCTAATCGATGGACTTCCATCACAATGCTCACTGCTTCGTGCGATGTTATTACTTGGAAGGTCAGTACAGTTAAAATCCTAACAAGAGTAAGTTCATATCAGTGGACTTGGGACAAAGGCACTACAGTCGATTTAAGACAATTTTTCAAATGCTTCAAATGTTTAAATGGAGTCTAATAAAGTGCGTCATCTGATCTAATTATCATCTCCCTATGAAAGCACTGGACTGCAGAAAAAATCGACTTTATGAAAAAAATATAAAGGAGTATACAAAAAGTTTAATGTGCTAAATGACTAATATTTCCACTAGGTACATCAATATATTGCAGCCAATCTCATGAACGGATTGTCCGATTTAAATAAGTAAACCACCTAAAGATCCAGAATTGCCTTTAAGTCATACTACTTATATATATTTTTTAACATAGCGAACCAACTGTTTCCTAGTTATTAAAAAATTGGTGAAACACATTTTTTAAGCAAAATAAATTTTTTTTCGTTTTCTAAAATTCGTAAAAAAATTAAAACTGTAAAAATTTAACATGTTTATCATACGTCTGAGAGGTAGGTGCACTAGAAATAAAATAAGCCATAAGTCATGAAAATCGATTGACAAATGTTGATTTTATTCACAATTAAGTGAATGAACTCAAGACGCGAAGATTTTCTTGCTGACCGGTGGAATTAGTTACAAAATATCAAGATTCTGTAAAATTTAATTTCTTATATATTCTGTTAGCTTGTAATAAATAAATTCAGCTGGCTTCACAATTCATCAGATGAAAATTTCTTAGCATGTTCGAAATGTTAGTTTAATATTTTAACAGATCGAAATTCATTTCGAATTTCAGAAATATTAAAAAATTACAGTTTTGAATTTTTATATTGAATTATGAAATAATATCACAAACACTACATTTGGCCAAAGCTCGATATCAATGTCGAATCGAAATTGTGATGTCATGACAGTTTTATTGATCTCGACATTAAATTCGAAGTTTTGAACTTAATAAACGGAAATCTTTAGAAAAACATGATTTTATAAAATTAGTTTTATAAAATTACTATTATTTTCATATTAAGAATTGAGTTCGAAATTGCGAGCATACCCCGAGCACTTATTATTTTGTTTATTTCATATCTTGGAGTTAAGGCCGATAGTTATGTACATATATGCGCCTTAATATTAATTATATATAATATTTCTGCAGCTTACTTTTCGAATATCAGTTCTGCAAAATTTTTCTTCAATAATAAAACAATAAATCTCAAGACAAGTTTCGAATTTTCGAACTTAAGACGTTTTGTGTCAATTAGACGAGTTTAGAAAATTTTTATTCGACAATGGTCATTCTTCAAAAACTTAATCTTTTTATAGATAAAAGTTTATTTACAAATTTCGAATATGGGGCATTATTTATGAAGCGGACAAACCAAAAAGTATTTTTTGCCGAAATTTCTAGAAATTTTTCAAACTATAGTAATAGTAGGTATAAATATATATGTAGAATTTTTGTATGTTTATTTGCAGAGTTATAAGGTGCCAAAGTGTTGCCGTTTTTAATTTTTTTAAACTATTGCTTGGAACTAGAAAAAAAAATTAAGCAAAAAAAAAATTAAAATAAGTTATTCTTTTAGGAAATCGTCTGAGCTTTTCAAAAAAATATTTAATTAAAAAAATGTTTTTCCATGATCAAAACCGGAAATGACCAATTGAAATTAAAATTGTTCTAACTTCTACCTATTTTATTTAATTATTTTTTTAACCAAAATTAGCCTAGCGTGTCCTCATTCTACTGTAGAATTTTCTTTATGGGATCTCCATAAGTTTAACAGTTATGCAAATTTCTTGAAATGAATCCCCCTACCTTTTGGTCATTGTTATAGAGAATCGGTATTAGATGTGTTCAGCATTTTTATGTAAAACTCCACGAGAAATAATTTCGTGGAATATTTTAACCCTCCAGCGCATCGCTGTATGGGTATTTTTTGACCCTTTCTTAAAATGGGCAAAAAGCTCCGTTTTGATGGCGAGATAGCGGGCTGAAATATACTAATAAAATTTTATTATTTGTTATTATTTTTAAAGACAATAAATTTCCAAACTCAACTAGAATGCCAGAAATCTTTAAAAACTAATTGCAAATTAATACGAAATTAACTCTCAAGCACATTTTTAGTTTTTATTGATTTCTTACGTTCCAGTTCAGTTTAAAAATTTATTATCTTTAAAAAATTATAATAAAATTTTATGAGAATTTTTTGTAGGATATTTTAGCCCGCTATCTCGCCGTCGAAGGAGAACTTTTTGTCCATTTTTAAGAAAGGATCAAAAAAGACCCACACAGCGAAGTGCCAGAGGGTTAAACTGTACAATAAAATTATTTCTCGTAGAGTTTTACATAAAATTGCTAGGCACACCTAAAACATTAAACGTAAGTGTAATGAAGACACCCTAGTATTTGATAAAAATAAAAATAATAGAATGGGTCGAACTTAGAACAATTTAAATTTCAATTGGTCATATCCGGTTTTGATCAGAAACAAATATTTTTATATAAATATTTTTTTGAAAAGATCAGACAATTTCTTATAAGAATAACTGATTTTAATTTTTTTGTTTAATTTTTTTTCAAATTTGATAGAATAATTAATTTTTTTTCAAAAGTGGCAACAATGTCGCACCCTATAACTCGTCAAGTAACCATCATGCAAAAAAGTATCTGCATAAATATTTATACCTTCTAGAGCCATAATTATGCCATAGATAAAATACCAAATTTCGGCAAAAAATTGTTGGGTTGTTCGCTTCAAAAATAATGACCCATATATCGAAATATACGGTTTTGCTGAGATATCGATCAGACGCGGATGTTCGAGCATTACAAAATTAAGCACATCAAATGTAGCATTTTTTAATTAAAAGAAATTGAGATTCTTCTTAAATTCAGACTAAATTCGAAATTTCGAACCAGCAGTAAGTCCAGCAAAAAACTTTGCTTACTGATAGGCAAAAAAGTATATGAGGATTAAAGTCGATCTACTTAAAATTTGACTCGATAACTACTTATTTTTGTTTGAGAAGTGCAAAAAATAAGGAGTACCCCTTAAAAATGTATGTATTTGGACCATTCCACCGTCACGTACAGACAAATTAAACTATTTCTAGCGCATATATTACATATAAATCTTGATTGATAAAACAGATATCTTATCTTTTTTCTATTATATAATACACTACATACCAGCCTATAATCCTACATAGGAACTTTTTAAATAATTCATCAAACATAGAAGAAAACAAAGTTAACATATTCCGTCACGTGTGGGACACATTTGAAATTTTAAATCTAAATGAAAATTCCAGCGAAACTATTACTCATGCGGAAAAAGTGTTTAAGAAGCAAATTATAAACAAGAATCAAGCTTGCTGCTGGCGAAAAAAATTAAATAAAACACATCTTTATAATTAAAAATAGGTTTTTTTATTTTGTCACGTACAGACAAATCGCGTGAAATATAGGACGCAGTTGAACTTATATCTATAAAATATACAAGAATCAATACTTTTCCGTTAATAACTTTTTCGTTAGTTTTAGTAAAGTGAAAAATTGAAATTCCAGTTATCGCATTAGTATTCCCCATGATAATGCAGACACAATTTAATAAAAAATTTCGAAGAATTGCACATAAATCATGCTAGTTTTTGAGACTAATTGATATTACTTGTTGTGACTCTCAAAAAACTAAGGGTAATTAAAAAATGTAATCTATTCGTTAAAATTTATAGACATATTTCGTTTCCAAATATTTCGTTTCCAAAAGATCCGTCAAATGCAAATCAGCTACTGCGCACACCTTATAAAGTATATATTTTGGAACAGCGTAGTACTTTTTAGTACTATATGAGCAAAGCCGCGGTTGTATAACTAAGTACTACTAGATTTTAGCAGATTTTGTCAAAATCTAGTGGCGTAGTAGATTTCGTTTTGTATGGGAAATCTAGTAAAATGCAACTTGATTTAGCTCAAAATCTCGTAAGTACTAGATTTCGCTCTGGTGTAAATGCACTATTAATAAAATTGTTCAGATTTTCACTTCTTCATGGAATGCTCCTTTTACATTCTCACAGCATTTAAATAGTTATTATTTGGCTTACTTGCAGCTAAAAAATAAGTAGTCAAATAAAGATATATAAATTAAAAAAAAAATTTATACTCATTATATTTTATTTATATTAAAAAAACTTGTTTTTCTCTTTTGTTTTGGCCCAGCTGAGCTACGAACCTGTGCTCGTTTAGATTTGAAGACAAGTACTTTACCCAATCAGCTCTTGTTGACTTATAAGTTTAAGCGACAGAAATTAGTTTTAATATACACACACATCGTTGTGTTCTGTATACTTAATTTATTAATACATAACAATAAAATATAATTATTTTCAGATAATGAGAAAAATACTTACTAATTTTATTAAAAACTAAATAGTAGTTCTAATTTGAAGCATAGTAATAAGATAAATAGCTACACATCATTACTTTGTAACCCATTAATAAAGTACTACCGATTAGAAAAAAGAACAAAAGTTTTTGCTGGGAATATTATTTCTTTTGTGTTTTTAATAGAATTAAATTGATAAAAGACGATAATATGAGTCATTCGGTATGTGCTGATAAGATTACACAAATATAGCTCGCTATCGCACTCAGTCCAATCTAGGGTAGAAAAGAATAATCACAAACTAAAACAATAAAACTAATAAATACTTAGTGGCAGCTTATTCTCCCCAAACCATCCAAAACGTAATTTAGTGGGTGTAGTTGGTTGGTTGGTTGGTTTGAAAATTTTCTTTTTGATTTCTATAGGCTCTTATTCTCTAAACTCTTTTAGTTGATAAAACTGGGTGGTGCTTTTTGTATTGATAATACAACAATATGAGAAAAAAAATTAAGTATACGACGACTGTATACAAAAGACCTGAACTTAATAAAAATAAGTAATAAATGTAACAAATACAATGAAATCTAAACTTTTATACAAGTACAAGTACTGGTAAATGCTCACACTAATTTAGGTGGTATTTTTTCAATAAATTTTTTATATATTTCAAATTCGCCTTAAAAATTTTGTAGGTGTTGGTGTCTTTAGCTTATTTTGTAGGGGAATTTTTTTGTTTAAGTAAGTTAAGTAGACTGTTTGTGTGTGTGTGTGTGTGTGTATGTAAGCAAAGGGGGACGAATTATTTTCTTTCAAAGTCATCAAAGCGTAGTTACTTTAGTTCGAGCTATAGAATATAGCGATATTATTATATTCCGTCATGGTTCCACACAAGTAAATATGTATGTTACATTATTTTTTTCATTTCAATATTAACAATTGAAAAAAGCAACAACAGCACTTATCTTTCATTATCTTGTCGACAATGATTATAGCAGCAACAGCAGCAGCAGCAGCAGCAACAAGCAAACTTGTAGTTTTATTTTTTAAGTGTTTAGCGTAGCCACAAATTTGTTGTCGGTGTAATTTAAAACATTTTAAGTTTAAGTGTTTCATTTCTATTGGTTGGTTGTGTAACTATTTGATTTTATTCTTTGTATTTGTTTATAATATGAACTTGGACATACAAAAATATTAACTTACAAATACAACAAAATGAAAATACTTGTTTATACCTACTTATAATTTTTTTTTGGTACGATTTTTGTTTTAGGAAGGGAAAGGGAAGATAAAATACTTCGGATCTCTTTGGAAGAGTACTTTATAAAAAAATTTTATGCATCACCTTTGTTATATGATACACATGGTATTTTTATACCTTTCTTCAAGCTCCAGACTAAACATTTCTGTAAAACATTTGGGTCCGCTATAAAGGGAGCTTTTTGCGCTATAAAGGGACAAAAAGGCACATACAAAGAAGAGTTATAGGGTTGAAAAGTTTCACAAAAATTTGAAACGTTCTGTTTTACATAAAACTGATGAATACATAATGTACCTTAACGTAAACATTACAAGATTATTACGCAAATGCACTATAAGTAACTAAAAATGTTCAGGAGAGGGAGGCGAAATTTAATTTCCCCTAAAACTAATCCGAGATGTAAATTTTCAAAACGCCAATACTTGTGTTTACTTTTTTGGTGCCCTCTATCAAAATTAGTCGTTTGAAGCTCGTCATTTTGATAAAATTAGATTTTGTTGTACTGCTGGTAATGTTTTGCATGTACTATTTATTACACAGGAGAACAAAATGAACATTTTGGTTTGGGGCAGTGAAAAGTAAAATTTCATTTTCAAAGCTACCTTAAATTTCTCTTGGCTAGCTCTAGTTTTTAAAATATCGCGGGTCTTATTTTTAGTCATTCTATTTATTTTTTGCTTCTTAGCCAAATTTTTCCAAACTGGAATATTTAAAATTCAATTTGACTTTTTAGGTTATTAAGCTACACAAAATTTGGTCTTTTTTTTAAATATAATATTGTTGATGTACGTTCCAGGATATTTTGGTGAAACTGCAAGGATATTGAATGTTAACTATATTCAGTTTTATGCATATATGTAAATCTTACATGTGATTAACATTTTAAAATATTTTTCCCAAGCATATGCATAATACTACAATAAAAATTTTAATTTTAATTTAAAAAATTTTAAAAAGTGTCGAGCATATTTCAAATGTCCTGAAATAAGAAGAAAACAAGTCAAAATTAAGCACTAAATGTCCTTAAAATACCACAAAAGTCGAATGATAAAAGCACCTCAAATGAAAGATATTTTTGTACAGATTAGTAGTTTCTTAAAAACCATTCGAAAGAAACATACACGCAGAAAATTCAATGAAAAATCGTCTAAAACCAGGTTGATTTAACATTTTTCGGTAGTGATTTTGCTTCATAGTCATTTTATGTTAATTCAACAAGATTTACAATAATCTTGAAGGAACATTTATACTTTTGATTTAACTATATTTCATGTTGATTTAATATTGCAGAACAGTTAAATCAAAATAAAGTTGATACTGAAATAATACGAAAAATCATGTTGAATCAAAGTTGTTTTGAGTTAAAAGAACATGAATTTGATATTGGAAAGTTATTTCAAAATGAAACAACGTTAATTTGATATTGAAAAAACATTGTTGGTATTGAAACAATCATGTTGCAATATAATTATACCAAGCTGAAACAACATAGCTTTAATGTAGCTATTTTATTAATTATATTACTTACGTGATGCTAATTAGCAGAGGCATCAGAAAACTTTGTGTTGTAGTTTGCTGTCGCAGCCAAGTCTTGAACTCGTCCGCGTGCTAAAAACTGCAGCCACAACAGCTTTAAACTTTACTTAGTAAATACCTATCGTATGTAAAATGAATTTCATTTTAATTCAACATGATTTAAATGATTATAGTCATGTTGATTTAAAATTATATGTAACGTTTATAACAAAGTTGTTTTAACAGAGAAAAGTTTTAGATCAAAGAGATTTAAGGTCAGATTAATAATTTTTCATATAAAATTAATATGAAACAATAGTAATTTTAAGCCAGCAGCAGTAAATTTTCGCTGGCAATTCGTTTTTTGTCGTCTACATAGCCGACACATGTAAGAATAAACAACAACAAGTCACACAACTGAGCGCAACAGTGAACTGTAGTAATGAACAATGCAAATAAACACTAACACACTTAAACGACATATTATTCCTTGTAAATTTATATGATTTCAAATCAAATTTATTTTAAATTCTCTATTCGTTTTAAATTCTCTATTCGTTAAAGCTTAACTGTACTGTAAATCATAAATATGTTATACGTTAAAAGATTTCTGTTATTTATACGACAATGGAAACAAAAAATTTAATCTATTACTTAAAGCTCGCAATACCTGAACTTCACTGTTTTTTAAATGGTATAGAGATTTTTAAATAATTTTACAAGTCCAAAAATCACTAAAACTTTCAAAGCTAATGTGAATTTGTTAATATTATGTATATGAAAAATTAATACTACCGAAGTTCGCAATAACGAGACTCTATCGTATTTCCTTAAAAAATAAACCTAATATGTTTTAACTATTTTTTCGAGTTCAGCAGCCCAAAAACCATATAGACTGACCATCAAATAATTTTGTCCAGCTAGATTCGGGATTCGTCGCACTGTGCATCGTTCTGAAACTGATTCCAATTTTCGGAGGTTATCAATTCATCATTTTCAAACCGAGTTTAGTTTTTTTTTGTTGAGAAAGATGCACTTCCAGATTGGTCCCATTAAAAAGTGGGCAAGGTCGCGCCCATGCAAAGTAAATACACTCCTCTTTAACTACTTTTACTCAAGCGATTCTTATAAAGCACATTATGCTTCTGTTCGAATAATAAATATATCATTATTAAAAAAGTGGGCAGTACCACACCCATGCAAATCAAATATAGTTTTTCAGCGATTCCTATGAAACTTTGCATACACCTTTAGTTATTGTTACAATAGAACATTATGGTTAGAAAAGTGGGCAATGCCACCCCCATTTTATTTGCTTCTACTTAACCGATTCTTACGAAATTTCGCACAATCAATTAGTTCTTGTGAATGTGCAACATGATGATCAAATGTATTTTGTAATCGCGGTTTTTTTTGAGAGAATTATTTAGAAACAGTTTCATTTCTATTTGGAACTATTTTATTTTATGAAAATAGTTGAAATGGAATATAATCCGAAAAAAATTTTTTTGGTGTTATTTCATTAGGGAAAAATTGGAAGTTATATAATTTTATGTTGGACTTATTTCACATTCTTTAATTTAAAAATTTTTTTTGCTAAAGCGTTTCTGCCTTACCAGTCTCCGACCGGCCGTAACGACTTTCTCCTCTGTGGCATATCCATAACCGGCTGCGCGCTTACTGCCTTGTTCAGACATAAGCCTTAATTGCGCAATTTGGGAGACTTATGCAATTAAGGCCTTAATTGAGCTTAATTTACCATACAAGGCTTCCATTAATAAATTGAGTAATTAGCACTTACTTGTTTCATAAATGGAGTAAAGTTCGAAATGCAACCCTTTGTGAAAAGTATGCTTACGAAGTATGTTCAGTGAGAAGCAAAAATTGTATACAGTGGCAAGCTGGTAACTTTGTGCATAAGATACATCAAACACGTGTATTTTTTTGACAACCATTACCTAGTTTTTGTGTTATTGAGGTATTACTTGCCCTTATGCGGCCACCTGTACACTTATTACACCAAAGTCAAATGCTAATCGAGTAAGCTTAATTTACCATTTGTGAACACTAACTTTAATTGCTCAATTAAATATAAATTGTCTCAATTAAAAATCCGTGTCTGAACAGGGTATTAGCCTTCTAAAGAATTTTAACAATTTGGATTTATATAATTTTTTTCTTCCTTTTATTTATTGAGACCTATTTCATTATGAAAAAGGGCAAACATATGGGTTTTATATAATTTTCAGATTTGGGAATAATTTAATTTTTGTGATTTATTTCATTAAAATTTGTTGGCACTTTTTAATATTTTTAAGTGTAATTTATTACATCGGGAAGCTATATTTAGGGTCCAAAAGAGATAAAGAAATGTTTGCCTCAATCTGAATTATATATTTTTTCAATCTTAGCCGTTGTATATAATTTTGGCTCAAATTGCTAACGCCTGAATTCATAATTGCTACCAAGTGTTCAACAAATGACTCATGCTAATACTAAAATAATAATTACTATTTTTTAATTATTCATTTCAAATAATTTACAAAAGAATGGTTGAATAATTTTGTACAATAACATTTATTTATGTGCTTGAAAGCAACTAAAACATTTAAACCAAAGTCCAGGAAATATCTGCTAGTTAAAGTAAATACCTGTTCAGTAAACATTCCTATACATCTAGTACTTAAGTGTATACACATACAAACTCATGCATTAGCTTTTCGTGTTTGCTCTTAGAATGCAGACTTTCCTGCATCCGGTCTCAGTTGAATAACAATGAAATAAATATAAACAACAAGTGTTTTTTTTTCTGCTTCAAATATAAAAGTGTCTCTGATATATTGAAAAACAGGGTGGCATAATTTAAGCCAAAAACGGGGGAGTGGTTGGTGTACGCTTAAATACAACAATGACGAAATTAAGTTTAATTTCTTGTGGAAATAATATTAGAAAAAAAAAACAATGTATATATTTTGCTTATTTTTTGTAATAAAACATTATATAAAAGCAACAAAACACATCAACAAACTGCTCATACTCATACTTATTCTATTGTGTCGTAGATACACTTTACTGTGACTATCTAATGGATACATGGTCGATCTCAATTTGAAATAAATTATACTTGATTATCATTTGTTGTTGCTTGTTGTTCAGTTTTTTTTTTTATTATTTCCGTAAAAATACAATATAACTAAAGCTTATTCTACAAGTCATTTGCAAATTTAATTTCTCCACCATTTATTAAAATTAAGCAGAACAGAACAGAAATCCAAACAAACACACTAACAACCACCATTCATTGAATGGACAACAAAATTTTGAAATAAATAAAAAAATATATAGTTCGCGTTTTTATAGATATTTTTTTCTCCATACGATTTTGCTCAACCAGGCGTAAAACTTTGAGATCGCCAGTGAGACAATTTTATTATAGATGTAATTTTTTTTATTATTTCTAAACATGTACTGGCATGTAGATTTATGGTATATAGAAAACATGCAGCTACTAATAAATGGAACATGGATAATAGAATGTCGTGTATATTATCTAGATACATGCTTGCTTTTAATATGCTTAACAGTGTTGAGACTTACTTATATGTATTGGGATAAAGCTAAGGTTTAGCTCGTTTGTTTGTAGATTGAATTACACATTTTAATAATATTTATTTAAAGATTTTTATATAAAATTTTGAACCTTAGAGTTTGCAACTCTAGAGTTAGATTTATTTTTCAGCGATTGCATTTGATATTTATATTTATCTTTATGACTTGTGTTAAGCTTCTTGTTTCTCTCTATTCTAGTAAGTTTTACGTTTGGTAATTACACCCAGAAAAAATATTGGTAAATTGATTAGATCAACCGATCGTATGCTTTTTTCCTGACGAAGCAACGAATATGATGAGCACAACAGAAGAAAATAATAAGAATACCAATTATTGGTATTTGCAACTAAACAAATTTTCTTTCTAAATTTACTTGACTTTTTATCGGTTGTTGCAACTAACTAGTGGCTAATTTTATTGTCATTGATACACCTAAGCGGTTAAACAGTTCGCATTAGCAGCTATTTATTATTGTAAAAAAACTTCTTTTCCAACAAGAATTCTATGATAGTTGGGGTAACTGCCGAAATTTGATTGCCAGCAAATTCGGTTATCTCAACGAATCTGTTTTCTCTGTGTATTAATATTAATACAGTATTAATTTTTTATATATAATTTAATTGAAAAATTAAATTAAAACCGAACTCAAGCCAATATATTTTTTTTTGCTTTCCTTTTACTTAGACTTTTATCAGGAATGTAATGGTGCCTTCTAAATAAAAAAAAACTAAAAAAATCAAGAAAAAAATTGTTTTTCTTTAAAGTCAATTACTATCTTTTAAACTATGAGAGATACGGAAATAAATGCCAGCATATTCATTCCTTTGAGTTTTTAGCAAAACTCAAATAGCTTAAACTTTTTGAAATCAGATAACACTTAAAAGAGTTTAAGGCCCCAACTTCGTTCCTCT
The DNA here is from genome assembly GCA_956483635.1 of Panzeria rudis. Classification (NCBI taxonomy): domain Eukaryota; kingdom Metazoa; phylum Arthropoda; class Insecta; order Diptera; family Tachinidae; genus Panzeria; species Panzeria rudis. The sequence goes on along the minus strand of OY101447.1, from coordinate 36,164,188 downwards.
TTAAGCTAAGAGTCCACCAAGATATATAGCTTGAATTTTTCTCTAAAGATGTTTCAAGTTTTAGGGAAATCCCATCGTCACTTAAAAAGTTCCTGATTTATTACCACTTATTTTCCGAAAGTCCCCACTGTGCCATGTACAACAAAATCAAACATTTTCAAAATAGCAAGGATCTAAAGACCGATTCTGGTAGAGGGAACGAAAAAAAATTTATACGTGTATCACCCTTGTCCCTTTCTTAAAAAACCGAAAAAAAGACTAAACTTTAGTGTCGATATAGTGGGTTGGTGCCCTGTGTCAGAGTCAGCCGTTAGAGTGATATTGATTTTTCGTTGCTATTTTTACTTGACTTTTGAGTAAGACTTCTCTAATTTTTAAGTTTTTAATAATTCTAAGTTCATCAAGTATTTTTTTAATGCATGTGAAGTTCTTTCCTTTTTCGAATACAGTACACACAGAACAAAGGAATGTAAATTCAACATGTCACAATTTTGTTGTTCAATTGTGTTGGTGTTTATATCACAATTTGATTGGAAATCATATTAAATTTACAAGAACTAATTAGTTGTTCAATTGTGTTGCTGTTAATTTGCTTTGTCCATTGCTACAATTCACTGTTGTGCTCAGTTGTGTGACTTGTTGTTGTTTTGTTGCTGTATTATTTTTATATAGCCGACAAATAGCCGACAAAATCGCATTAGCAGCGAAGATTTCCTTCTGATGATTTAAAATTACCATTAATATTAATTTTAAACGGAAAATTATTAATCTAACCTTAAATCTTCTTAATTTAATATTTTTCACTGTTAATACATCTTGTTTATAAACGATACATTTCATTTTAAGCCAACATGACTATAACTTTAATTTCATAAATTTTATATTAAATCTTTAATTAAATAATTAAAATTAAATTCATGTTTCCTACATTTTTATTTATTTAGTATATGGGTGATTCTCATTCTAAGCGTACATTTTGTGTTTTGTGTTTGTTTACCAATGTAACTAAATGAAATATAGAAAGGTAGGACTTATCAATGGATCCTGAAATAAAATTATATTTCCGATTTTCTTAAATTTTTGTCTATTGAGCGTTGCATTTGCTTTCGCGATTGTTCTGGGAATGATTTTTGGAAAAAAATACACCACGAAAAATGAGTATAGGGTTTAAAAGCACTATACATCTTTTCTCTAAAAACCAAAATTATTATAATCGCAGTTATATCCACTTTTTCAATTTTGACTTGGGTTCACATGGAAAAACAACAAAATGTTATCTTTTAAAATAATTCTAAAAGAAGGCTAACTGCTCTTTCCAATAAGACTAATTTTAATAAAATCGATTAACAACATTAGAAGTTATGTCAATTTCAAATAATTATCCATAGCAAAATACGACCTATCAAATATATTCTTCGAAAATATAACAACCGACAGTAGAAGCAAATAATTTTCAGAGAAAATTCGAAATTGTAAACAGATAATCATCATCTTTATATTGTTTTTAACGTCCTAAAATTTGTAGATTAATTATATTTAAAATTTATTTTACGTAACGCTCAATACATTTTAAACGAATTCAATATTTTTTTCAAAACACACATTCTATTTTGAATATAAAAAAAATCAGATGTATAGTCTTCGATGTATTTTAACATAAGCTTTTTAGGTATTCACTAAACAATTTCAATTATACTAAACATATGTCGATAGCACTCAATACATAGTTTTGGGTTTAAACCATGATTGATTGATGAAACTTTTTGTTTCAATATTAACTTTAAGTTTTTTAAACTTCAAATAACTTTGTTTCAACATGATTCTTGTTGTTGTTTGAATATCCAACTCAAGTTGTTTCAATTTGAAATAACTTTGATTCAACATGATGTTTCGTATTAAATACTTCAGTATCAACTTTATTTTGATATACAGTGGCTCACAGCTTATTTTATGCAGTGCATTTTTTACTTTTTAAAGCCCTATAAAAACAAAACTAACTGTAAGATAAAAAAGAATTTGATATCATTTAAAAGAGAAATTAGTATAGTTTAAGAAACAAAAGTCATTTATTGAAAAAAATGTACAGTTCAATATATTAAAACTAAGAAAACAAAAAATACAGCTTTTTTCATCTCACAGCTTATTTTATGCAGGCACGTGGCTTGCGAAAACTCGAAAATAAAACTATCAATTATAAGATTTAATATTTGGTGTGATAACCTTTATTATCTATAACAGATTTGAGGCGATTTGGTATAGATGTGACCAGTTTTTGAGTAACACTCGGCGAAATATTTGCCCACTCCGTCAATAGCGCTTTTTTTAAATCGTTTTTGTTTGAAATTTTGTGTTTCCTTATGTTAATTTCTAAGATCGACCATAAATTTTCAATCACATTAAGGTCTGGCGACTGTGGTGGCGGTGTCATCAAATGTGGGCAGTTATATATTAACCAAGTTTGCACAATACCCGATTTGTGCTTTGGATCATTATCCTGATAAAATCGAAAATCTTTAGGTGAAAGCTTTAATATTAACCATTTCAGCTATTTTTCGCTGTGAGTGGCCATTTTTGAAATGGTTTAAAACCAATTCTCGTTGTTCTATCGTTGTACGCGGACTCATTTAAATTTTTGTAAATTAACACTTCAACTAACAAAATTAGACTAAGAATTCAACAAAAACTATTTCCAGAAGTAGTAAAAAGAAAAAAGAAAAAAAAACATCAACGATGTATTGTGGTACCGTTACAGTAGAAACTGACTGCATAAATAAGCTGTGAGATGAAAAAAGCAGTAATTTTTGTTTTCTTAGTTTTAATATATTGAACGGTAAATGTTTTAATAAATGACTTTTGTTTGTTAAACTATAATAATTTCTCTTTTAAATGATACCAAATTCTCTTTTAAGTTACAGTTAGTTTTGTTTTTATAGAGCTTTAAAATGTAAAAAATGCACTGCATAAAATAAGCTGTGAGCCACTGTAACTGTACTGGAATATTAAATCAACATGAAATATATATATTTCAAAATGGGAAATGTTCTGTGAAGGTTATTGTGAAATCATGTTGAATTAACATGAAATACGTATGAAGCAAAATCAATACCGAGAAATGTTATATGTTAAAACGAGGTTAAGTTTTCAACGATCTTAATATAAAATTTTTCTGTCTGTATAAAAATGCTGGAGAGTGATGGAATTTTTGAAAAACTGATTGAAGTCGTAACGTATTTATTCGAAAATTGATATTTCGTTCAATTTTACTCTAGCAAATTCCAACATTTATATAGAAAATCAGATTTACTTAAGTATCACTTAAACTTGTTGATTTTGCATTTTATACACATCCATGAAAGCAAATATATATATGCACTTATTTTTATATATGTAAGCAAGTACATATCGTTACCTTAATATAGAAACACCACAACTAATATTTTCCAGTAGAGTTTTTTTTGCATATTTCAATAGTTTAACCCCCAATACAACGCAATATGAAAAAATTCGATTTGAAAAAAAAAATGAGTTAGGTCGTTTATATATTAAGGTATCGATATGTATGCTTACTTGCACAAGTACTTTGATGATTATATTGTCATATTTCTATTTTACTGTTGCTGGTTAATTTTTCCTTTTGCAATTCAATGAATTTGCGTTCTATGTAAATTTATTCTATATTGTTATTATTAAAATAATATTTAATTTTAGTTTATAATATGTGGCATTTAATTTCATGTACAGCTTTATAGATAAAAAAGTGACTTAGCTTTTATAGAACTTTTTAATTGGGAGAAAATTTAAAACAAAAATATTAAATTTAATAATACAGATTCCTTAGGGCTAATAAATCAGTTCCAGTTAAACTCTATTTTTGGTTTAAAACGTGTTTAAGCCATCAATTATATAAATCAGTAAACATATAAACCATATATTAAAATGGAATTGAAAAACACTTTTTTACAGACTTTATTAGCACAAAATATTAAAAAACATGCATACTTTTGGGAGGGTCAAATAAATATTTGGTCATGAGCTTTGCATGTTAATATAAAGCTTAATGTGAGCTTTGCATCTAAAAACAAGAGTAAACAAACGCCTCAAGGTATAAAAACTTTATCATTGTAAAAACGATATACAAAATAAACGGAATCTAAAGCACAAAAAATCTACTTTTTCGGAATGACAACTACGGAATCAAAACCAATCCGAACGGAATCTGTGACATGGCTGATAACCAGCTAATTTTGACATTTATCGTGGTGCTGCCACGTTATTATTGTTTAAACTAGAGCTTAAACTAGACTTAGTTTAGTTTAGTTTAACAAAACCAGTGTTTAAACGTTCACTGATTTATTAGCCATTAGTGTATTGAATAAAAATCTTTTACATTTATTTAAATATAATATATCACTTATTAAATTTTTTATTTGAGATATTCTCCCAAACTTTTTTTAAATAAAGATTTATTTGTTGAGGGTTAAGCAATGTCGTTGGTGCTTTGTCAAATCATCAGTAGATTGCAACCATACTTTTGAAAAGTTTCAAAGCTCTTACCTTATGCACAGACTTTCACAAACCATATGAGGTATTCCTAACCCTCAACAAATAAATTTTTATTTTATCATATATCACATTAAATAAATGTTTGCTTTATAATATATCTTAAAATATTACCATATCTTATCTATAAGTAATTAAAATCTTATATTAAACAAAAAATTTTATTTTTAAAGGAAATAAGTTTGCATATATGTATTATGCACTTAATATGCCTCCTTAAACTTCTGGCGCTTACTCATTTATTTAACACAAAAATTGCAAACAAGGGGAAAACTCAACAACTTAAAAATTAACTCTACAAACTAAACATAAACCTTGAATCTCCAAGTATACAAACTTTCATAGTGGTACTTGAAGGAAGGAAAAAAAAACAAGAATTCATATAAAATTTCTAAGTTTTATGAAGAAAAGGCAAAAAATGAAACAGAGTCGGGCGATATTAATAAATTTCAGCTCACACCCAAACATTTGCCAGCATACAATTCTAAAGTTATGACTACAAGTCAACTTTAATTTGCATTTTTCATAAGTGGCCTTAGGTACACTTACTTAGAGCCCATCTAATATAAAATAACATAAGTATGCTACATTTTTCATATGAAGGATATTAACAACAGCATGTAAACAAATTTTTTTTGAAGAGGAAAATGCAGCACACCAACTTTTGGAAATTTCGTCTGTCTATCCGATCTGTCTGTCGGAACACGCATTACACAAAATCCACTGAACGGAATTTCATAAAATCTTGTATGGAGATACTTTAGAGCTCTAGTTCAAAGAATACTTTTTACCGCGATTATACGGAATCTTACTCGTATAAAAGTTGCTGGATATTAGAAAGCTTTTTTTAACGTTGGTAGTGCTGTTTATTTTGTATAACGGGAAATTTAAACTTTATCTAAAAAGCTTTATCTTATATTACGGACATCTTAAAGTCATAAAGTGAGCTTTAAGCATAGGCATCTAGTTATTTAATAAATAGATTAAAGTTTTAATACTATAACTCATTCCAATATTTCTTAATTTGCGACTGATCAACAAAGCATTTTAAATATGTCAAAAAACTGAAAAATCTTAATATGAAACTATAATCCAAATCACGTAATTATACTTAATGTATAATTTTCTTAAAGCGCATACACATACACTTAAGTCGTTTTGTCAAAAGTCCACAGAATTATTTTTACGGTTCTAGTTCAACTCTTGTTCAGTTCTAGTCCAGTTCCAGATCAGATCCAGTGCTAGGTTTCTGTAACTAGTGCGAGAGTTGTCCACAGAAGAGAAATGCAAACATAAATAAATGTAAGTAAAAGTTAACATAACAGTTTTGGTTCTTATTCCTACAGAATAGGGCAAGCTCAAAAGAAAATGGCTTGTTTTTTATTTAAAAAGTATGTCTGCATATTTTCTTTGTCATTCGTGACTTTTCTTTTTAATATTATATACTATTATCAAATAAATGAATGATATGGTGTGTCATATAAAATTAGTAAAACTCTATAAGTAATAATTGCAATGCAAAAAAATATACAATTAAAATGTTTATGGAAAAATTTATAGCATGAGCTTTAGAACGAACAAATATTTCGTAGTTACTTTTTCGTAGAATTTACGAAACTTGGGCAATATTTTTTGAATTTACGAAAGTAACGAAAACCTTTCGTAAACATTTTTTTCCTTGTTAAAATATATATTTGAAATAATTGTTCAATTCACAAGCTCAGTCGTATGTCTTATCGTTTAAAAAAAAGACGACACTTGTTTATGTGCTTGTGAACAGACAAATTTGTTGTATCGTTATTTTGTCGTATCTTAAATGTCAATTTAATTATTGCCAAGGCAAGGCGAATTAATGCCAGGTGGCCTCGAGAGATCAGGTGACTAAGAAAATGTTTCTATATTTGAACTATCAACAGTGTTAATATATCAGCTTTTTGACATTCCAAATATAAATTCGCCGTGCAGAATTTATATTTGGACTATCAAAAAAGCCGATAAATTAACACAGTTGGCAGTTCAAATATGGTAAATAATTCGTAGTCACCTGATCTCTCGAGGTCACCTGTTATTAATTCACCTTGATTTGATACCATGAAATGAAACCAGGCATGGGAGTTTTAATTTGACGCCAAATAGAATCACTTCTTTCGCGACAAGCAATTTTGATTAAAATAGTTTGAAAATTAAATTGAAATGAATCAATTATATATTTATTATTAAGAAGAACGTATTTACTAGTGTTACTTATCACATATATTAAAGATTTTTAAAAATTAATCGAACAAATGGAGTATTCCCAGACCTGGCCTAAATACAACTATTTGAAGAACATATGAAATTCAATCGTATAATTATAACGCACTTTTGTATGAAAATTACTAACAACAAAAATACAATATTGTATAATTAGACGATTACACAACACATACGACGTTAATACGAGCTTGTGAATTGAACAAATATAATGAGTTAAAATTATTTTTTACAAATTGACATATTTCAGATGTAAGTAAATAAAATAAATTGTTAGCTCTTATAAAATAAGTAGAATGTGGCTCAGTGGGTAGAGCGCTAGCCTTGAAATATGAAGATTGCGAGTTCGTGCCCCGGTTGCGCCAATTTTTTGTTTATTTTTTGTACATTTTATTATTTTCGTACATATTGTATATTTTACGAAAAAGTTTTGTAATGCGAAAATACGAAATATTTCGTAATATGTACGAGCGTTGTATGGATTTTTTCGGTCTAATAATTTGAAACGGAAGTAATTATATTAAACCATTTGCTTAAAATTTATTTGTGAAAACAAAGAAATATATAAAAAATTGTAATTCGTGACTTGTCTATTTATATGCAATTTGTTGTGGTAGTTGTTTCTAATATCTGATTTCGGTGTTTTTGTTATTGTGTTTTGTTGCAAAGGAGAAGAAAACGAAATTAGCCAGAACAGGGAACCGAAAACGCCATGAAGCAAAATTTAAGTTTGACGAAAACAGGTATGCAGTATATAAGCAAAAAGCAATGAAAATGTAAAGAGAATTACTCTTAAAACAATTTATGTTATTTATTCATTCTTTGGCTTTGATTTAGCAATGAAAACGAGTTGAAATAATATAGAAATCATATCGTCCAAAAGTGAGGTAACGAATGACAAGAAAAAAATTAAACTAAATATATGTTTCGTTTTTAGTTTGATTTTTTATTTAACTTAAATTTTAATTAGAGAAAAATGTGAAGCATGACATAGACAAAGAACAATTTTATTGCACAGCGGGCTGAACTTACATGTTTCGACTTACATGTTTGATAGCATGAATTGATTAAAGGTAAATGATGTCCAACTACTTGACTGAGAGCTACCGATATTGGTGTAGTGGTCTAAGCGGTAAACAGCTCTGATGATTAGACGGGGAGGTCTTGAAACATGTGAGTTCAACCCTGTGTGCAATCAAATGTTTCTTTGTCTACATGCTTCACATTTTTTTAAAATAAAGTTCCAGTTCAGTTCTAATTCAGTTCTTGTTCAGTTCTATTTCAGCTCTAGTTCAGTTCCAGTTTGTTTCTTGTTCACTTTAAGGTCAGATCTACTTCAGCTCTAGTGCAGTTATAGTTCAGTTCTAGTTTAGTTCTAGTTCAGTTTAAGTTCAGATCTACTTCAGCTCTAGTGCAGTTATAGTTCAAGTCTAATTCAGTTCTAATTCATTTCTAGTTTAGTTCTATGTCAATTCTATTTCAGCTCTAGTTCAGTTCTAGTTTAGTTCTAGTTCAGTTCAGTTAAGTTCTAGTTCAGTTCTTATTTAATATTAGTTCAGCTCTAGTTCAGTTCTAGTTCAGTTCTACTTTATTTCTGGTTCAGTTCTACTTGAGTTCTACTTCAGTGCTAATTCAGGTCTAGTTCAGTTATAGCTCAGTTTTAGGTCAGTTCTACTTAAGTTCTAGTTCGGTTCGAGCTCATATCTAGTATCACTTTTTCAGGTGCAGTTCAAATTTAGTCTGAAAATTTTTATATATATTAACATATCGTTCCTAATGCAGTAGTAGTTACGAATAACATACCCTCACAATAATACCGGCTTCACTAAAGAAGTAAATTCATACAAGAAAAAAAAAATTCCTTACAACAAATTTGTGCTTTGCTAAGTTATTTTCCTTTTTAATATTAAACAACAAAACAACAAATGCAACTGCAACAAACAACAAAACTTTTTAAACCAGTACACACATACAAAACCGTGGGAATATCATGAGTATGAATTAGAGAAAAAAAAATATAATGTACTGAACTGCTTAAGACTTATTTCCTTGTATTTTGTCATTTAAGCTGAAATTAATTACAACTACTTGTAGTGTTGCTGTGAATTTCTCTACCTGCCGCACCCCAACATCCTTGTATTTACACACACACACACTCATATAAACTTGTATCAACTTAAACTCATAGACTTGCTAAACTTGTAGAAATTTCCGTTTCCTTTAACATGTGAATTTGTTTTAGAAAAAAAAGAAAAAAAGAAAAGTATGAAAACATAAACATGTTCACTTGCGAATAGAAACAAGAATAATTTTGAAAAATAAAAAAGAAAAATGAGCAGGCTGCAATATAAAGTTTATGTTTTTCTTGGTTTATTTTTTCTCATCTCCTAGATTTATGTTTTTTTCTATTTTGTTTTAAATTTATGTTTTGATTTAGTATCATATGAAGAAGAAATAACTTTTTTTTTGCTTATGCCTGCATGTTAAGCAATAACAGTGATGCTTAAAATAGAATGATATGCCTTTTTGAAATATATTCGAGCCAAGATGAACAGGTGAAGAATATTGTAGATAAGCATGACCTTTTTTTTAAGTAGATAACGATTTTTTCAAAAAGAACATCTTGTAAAATTTTTTCATATTTTTATTTGTGGAGTTGTGAACTTATTCTTGCAAAAACAGTACAGAGACTGACAGACGAGCGGGTGTAAAGCTCCAAATAAAAAATTTTGACCAATCTAGAAATATGGGCTTTCAAATAAAGAAACTTTTTCCTGATTATCTTATAAATTGCGGAATAATTGATAAAATTCTCGCTCCTATATTTGACGTCACTTAATAGACAAATACCCTTTTCATTTATTTAATTAAAAAATGTTCAAGCCTTATTTTCTCTTTAAAATATCCTGTATAGGTTTATATTTCTTCATCACTGCTCACTGCATGCCTCATAAGTTTGAATTATGTTTTTGTTTAGTATTCTGTTTTATTTTTCATACTTGGCAAAAGCATTTGCTTGGTTCATGTATAAGTTTTATTTTTTAATATCTTAGAATTAGACAAGCAAATAAGAAGGAAAGAGCCAAGAGTATGAGTTCCATAAACTAGAACGTTTTGCTGGTTGGGCTTATTCGTTGTGTATTAAACTGAATACAAGAAAGAAACGTCATATTAGTTCTTTTTCATATTTTTCTTGTTATTGTTTTTTTTTCAAGAGTTGCACAAAGCAAACTGAAGCATGCAAAATATGCACAAATATGCAGAAATATATACATGCATGAAGTTTTAGAGAAATACTGGCAAACAAATGGTCATATCATGATTAACCCATTAAGAAGAGATATAGTGTTTGTATACAAACACTATATATGATATTGGTTCTTTATACAAAAGTACTTGGAAAAGTGCCAGAAGAAACATTTTCTTTGTAATTTTTTAAATATAATTTCTGCAGTTATTACAATGCTTTTTACTTTGCAACAATAAAAAGTTGTGCTAAAGAAAATATAATGTTTAAAACTTATATAGTTGTATTACGAAGATCTGCCTTCAAATAAATCACCCATAGTAGTATCTGCAAATACGTAATTATGTAATTCACAATTTGTACTAAATGTTGTATCAGTTGTCTGTGCTAAGATTTTTCAAAACTTTATAAATTGATATTTATATTCTCCACGACAAATATTATATGAATAATGCAAGCAGAGTACATATAAATTTATATACACTGAAAGAATATTGTTCCTAAATTCTGCAAATTTTTACATTAATCCAATGAAAAATTTTATTAAAACTCAACCAACGTCACGCTTCGTTGGATTAATGAAAAAAGTTTCGTTAAAATTATTGTAATGAAATTTCAATAAATATATAAAATAATTTCATTGCTCCAATGTAATAATTTCATTAAGCTAATAAACATATTTCATTATATCAGTGAAATTATTTCATTGTTTTAATGAAACTGTTTCATCATTTCAATGAAATTATTTAATTATTTTAATACAACTTGGTCATTATTTTAATGATATTCTCTGATTATTTTAAAGATATTATTTCATTGTTTTAATGAAATTATTACATTACTTAGTAGCCTCATCGACTTATCTTTTTTATTGTCTATTTTAATTTGTTGACAATTCCATGGTTGAAATACGTACGAAGACGCCAATACACATCAGAAATTTTTTTTATATTGATGACCGCTCACAGTATCCAACTCAGACTCTTGATTCTCATCATTTGCTTTATAAGCATTGTCTTAACTAGTTCAGCCAACAGCACTGTCAAAACAATGTATGTTTGAGTATGTAATAATAAGAAAGAGTACAACAACAATAAACATATAAACTATTTTTGTTGTTCGCTTTTGGATGCCAAGTGTTAAAATATATAAAGGTATGTTTAAAAATACCATGTATGGGATTTAATTATTTCTAAATCTCATGAAACTTTTCATCAAATCAGTGAAACAAATTTCATTGAAATTATGACTTTCTAGAACATGAATTTTTCATTTTTAAAATTGTTATAGTATATATTTAAAGAATTTTAAGTATCAATTAAAATAATTTTTCCATGTAATGAAGCAATATTCTTTCACAATATTCGTGAAATTTCATTAGAATTGTGAAATATTTCATTAGATTTGTAAAAAAATCCAACGAAATTGTTTCATAAAAACATGCCCGTTTAATGTATCGTTAAAATTTTTAAACATAAGACGATTGCTATGTGTTTTAATATATAGTAAAGGAAAAAAAAACTATTAAATGAAGTTTAGTATACAGAGAAAACAGATAATATATCAAATAATAAATTAAATAAAAAATAATATTAATTTTAAAATATGTCATATTTGGCATCAATCTTAGGAATGAAAACCAATTGACTTGTTTCATTAGCGCACTCTTTTGGCGGCAAAAAATATTAAAAACTGTGAAACACTGTCAAATTGGATTAATATTACAGTACATATTTTTATTTTAAACCAATGATATGAAGTTGAGTAATTCCATTTAGCCGGGTGTGACCATTTTACATACATTTTTTGTTATAAATCAAATATATAAAATTTTTTACTTAAAAAAACGTTGCGTCTCGCAAGGACATTAAGCTTAAAGTCGTTAAATAGCGGGTAGACACTGATAGAACACAATTTCTGCTCAGAATGTTCGTCAGAAAGCTGTGACGGGTAAAACCTTACAAATCTTAGTATTAACGAATTATGACTGTCAAAAAAATTCTGTAAAATTTTGACTATAAGGTACACAATAATTTTAGTATTGATATCTGTTCATAGTGTTTTTAATTGCATTATGTACATATATACTGTTCGATAAAAAATGATTTTTCTTATAAAAAAACCATTTGTAAAATGAGACGGGTGTGACTGACGGGTGTGACCTAGTATACAAATTTGAAAAATTCGAAGAAATAAAACTTTTTATTGATTTAATTAATATAAATAATATAAAGATAAACTCATAAGAAAATAAAAAGACATTAAATTATTTGCTATCCGTTCTATTATAGACCGCAGAGTGCTCTAGCTGAATACTTTTTTTATACTTAATAATATAACTTTATGCTTTAACAAAAAATTATAATATACGGATTGAATAATATGCATTTTTCAAACCAATAAAAAAATAATTTATTGAAAAAAAAAAAAAAAATATATATATATATATATATATATATATATATATATATATATATATATATATATATATATATATATATATATATATATATATATATATATATATATATATATATATATATATATATATATATATATATATATATATATATATATATATATATATATATATATATATATATATATATATATATATATATATATATATATATATATATATATATATATATATATAACTCTATGTTTAGTTAGTTTTAAATATAATTAGTTATCATAGAAAGAATTTCAGTGTCCTATTACGAAAAATTTATCTTTGACAATTATTTTCTTGAAACAATGAAAAAGGTACGTCATCTGTGAATTGTGTTGTAGCGCCAAAAAATAGACAAAAACAATTTGTATATATTTATTTTAATTTATCATGTGTTGTTTCTAATTCAACAGCATCTATTTGGACTTATATATTACTACATTCCTAGTTTATTCTCTTTTTAAACTAATTAAAGCTATGGAAATTTTAGCAAATGTCACGACGATAGCTATTTTTTAAAATAAATTTTTTTTAAGTTGTGGTAAAATTTTTTTAGTTCTTTTCGTTGTAGTTATTAGAAAACAGTAGAAATTTACGAAAACCGAAAAAACCCACAGACCATATTTTTGTTTCTTTTTTAATATTCCATCAAAGCTAAAAATTTTGTAGAGCTTAAGTGAAAAATAATCATTGTTCAAACTAATACAAAATACTTCTAAAAAAGAATTCACATAAAATTTCTAAAACAGTTAGTTCTAAATATAGTTAAATACTACAGAAAAAAATTTCAATCTCCTACTCCAAGAAATGAATTTTTTACAACTGTTTTCCTGAAGCATGTAAAACTCATGTAGTTGTTTAGCATTTCTTACTCAAAATTCTATGATTTTAGTGTCCTCTACAGTGTTACCATATGTGAAGATTTATCTTATTTTTAAAGTTTATTGGTGGGTCGAAAAGATAAAAAGATTTTCGCCCTTAAAAAAAGATTTTTATATAGTTAAATGTTTTACTTTTTCTGTCTTAATTGGAGTTACTTTCAGAAAAAACATATATTTTAGCTAAAATATTTATTTATACATCATTAAAACCAAGGCGAGCATAGCGTTGACCGCTAAGCTTAGGTGATTATTTTTTGCCTATTTTAGCTGCTTGTATATTTGACCTCCTTCAGATGTCAAATGCTTTTTTGAAAAAATTTTCGCTACATTTTTGGCATCCCAAGAACATATTGGGACAACTATGCCTGGTTAACACTATAATACTCTGACTATTGTTTTCGATTGTTTTGCACGTCTTTCAACAATATGTATTTATCGCTTTGAATTTTGTACGCACGTTTTTAATATGGCGAATTCTGAATTAAACAGCTGCAGCAACTGTATCAGCAGTTATGTTTTCTGTCGTATAAAAATTTAAATAAAGACAAATTTTTGGTGAGATCTGAAATAAATTTTAGCTTAAAGAAGATTTTTAGAGGAAAAATAAGATTTTTATTTTTAATGTATTTGTGACCAATTATGAAGTAATACTTAGTTTGTCAAGATTTTTATATTTCCATATATTTATATCTTTGGGCTATTTTTGGTCAATGTTAATTTTTTCTGGCGATGTAAATAAAACCAATTATTTAATCTTTATCTCAACGTTTCGTCGATGGTTTGTCGACTTCATCAGGAGATGAATTTTTATTCTGTATTTTGAAGATTTTCGAGAAAAAAACTGTTCCTCTAGCGCCCTTAAAAAGAGTTAAATCTAGACAATTATCTCACGAACTTCTATTTTTTTGTATTTTTTTATATGGGACAAGGCACTGCATTGCAATACTGTTGATCATAATAAACACTTTAACAATACTAGGCAGTCAAACGTGGATCCAGAGGGGAGGAACTAATAACTAATAAAATATACTTCTATTGAATTTATAAAAATGTTTTTTTTTTAATTTGCATTTCATTTGATATATCCCCTCGCATACATTTATAATTTTTAAGTACTTCATATAATTTTTAAATGGCTTAACATCAATAATATCAACGTGCAACTGTAATTATCAGCTTCAGTGTACTTAGTACCCTAAAGGATTAATGCGGCTACTTATTCTTGAGATTTCTTTCATATTCATATATTATGAACACATGAAGGCAAACAAAGTAATTAAGACAGCAAAATTAAAAGCGACGAGAAAAACTACAGAAAAATAAAACAATGGCCCTGTATAATAAAATGGCTAAATTAAAAATGTAAAGAATGTAAAGTAGGCTGGTCTACAAATAAACATTCTCAGAAGAACATTAATCAAGCCGACAAAATCCTTCAACTTAAAAAAAGGAAATGTTTGTGATATGTTAAAGTTTGTTTAAGCATTTATATTATTTAAATGAAGAAAAGTAGGACTTAATTAAAACTATGAACTACGAAGGTCGTTTAAGGCTAAACATTTGCGACACATATAAAAATTTAAGGTACATAAGGCAAAAAAGTTGGAAGGTGTTTGAAAGTTAGATTAAATTTAATAAAAATTATCTTCTTTGTCAATTTAATCTTTCGATTAAATTATTTTTATTTTACGGCCTTTTTCACAATGTATGATTAAGAGTTAACGTGGACTTTAACGACAAGTTTTGTACGCCGAGCGTACATTGTGAAAGGGGCTTTTATTAGAACGAAATTCTAAAGAATGCCAATATTGAACATTCAGAGAAAATTTTGGCTGTTGAAGGAAAGATTAAATCGGAAAAAAAAGTTTTGTAACAGGTGTTTATCAGGGAAATATGTATGATATTAACTCAATTAGATTTTTGGGCTTCCTCAATTTAGTTGTAACATACAAAACTGTAGATTTTAATTATTTATTATATTTTTATTATATTTTATAAAACTACTATATTATATTTTATAAAACTACTAATAAATCATCACCAATAGCCTAAAAAGTTTTTTTGATTTCCTTATTTTACACCTTGGTTTAAATTTCTTTTAAATGCCAAAAAAAAGTCTTCAGTACTCACCAAAATTTAAGCGGCTTTTTCATTGGATAACTTCTCGATATGGTGTAACCTAAAAATAGATTTTGTAAAAAAGTACCAAAGAAAATTTTTGATTAGTATTGCATTCTATAAGACATGATTTTTTCAAATTATTGTTTTTAACATTTACATAACTGAAAAGAATATTAAATTAAAAATTGAACATAAAAGAAATGTTTTAATGATTTATAGTGTTGTTGTCTTGCTAGAAATTGTGCTTTGATTATATTGCTTATAAAAACGCCCCTAAATATGTCGATATTTAAAATTGCTTTGCTTAAGTCAGCATTTAAGATACGAATGTGATTTGAGTTGTTGCGATAAGAAGAAAAAGAGACGCCTCTTAAATCGATTTAAAATTTCGTCAGCAGTCGTTTTTGAAGTCTAATATTTTGAAATTAAAAAAATTTGTTCTAAAAAATTTCATGAAAGATGTCGAACAATTAAGCTCCATTTTTGGCATAATTAATCAATTTTTAACTTTAATTTCCAGTTCTTGACTTTGATATTTTCACGACTTCATATATTGAGTTATTTGAAATATTTTGTTGCATACCATCGTATATTGTATTAAAAATCACAAAATATTTTTTTTTTCGTATTTTTTACCGGAGATATTTAGGAAATATAAAATAAAGTCGAGTCCAAACAGAGAAAGCTTGTAAATTCAAATATATCATCATATTTTTATAAGCTTTTCAAAATATTAAAATTTGTTGAAATCTGATATTTGTAAAAGTTATGGGACCAACAGCGTTTTTGTTATCCGTGGTTGTCAACTTTGACACCATGTAGCCCACCCTGTCTTTCCACAGGGTGGTCAAGAGTTTAGTTTTGTGTTAAACACGACATACATCATTTTGTAATCGAATTGCAATCTTCAAAGGAACAAACTTATTATCAACTTTTTTTCAATAGAAAGCACTGTGCTATGGATTAAATCTCCCATTCAATAATTTCTGTAGAAGTTGGAAAAATAAAAAGGATAAGGAGACTGTCGATATCTAGCACTTTCGAGAAATAGGGAGATACGCCTGAGAAATTCGATATTGCCCGAACTTGCAGACCTAGGGGAATAATTTCATTTATGCAGGACTCTGGGTAGTTGACTACCGATCCAGTTTTAGGATAGTAGTGACCTGCAAAGAAATTAATTGAATATAAATTGTTTGACGAGGTAAATTAAAATCCTTTTTCAGTACAATTTTTTTAATGGGCTTGACCATATTTTCGCTACATCAGTATATTTCACCTTAATTCGGGAACGATATACCCGCTTTCGATCAGCAAAACGTTAAAATATGCCTGATATAATTAACTTTAAACTTTATATAGGACACTCTTCTGTAAACCGAATCCCAGTAAATTTTTCGTTTTCCAAAAATAAATAGTGCCCCCATTGATGTGTTTTAAATCATATATAGTAAATTAATATTAGATATGATATTTAAAGCCCTAAACAATAGAAAACTTCAAAAAAGTTTGAAAAATAGTTGCTATTAACGGATCTAGTGTCTCTAAATCGAGCGTTCTTAAATCGACTCGGTTTACAGCACAGGCAGGATAGTTTTTTCTTTGGATCAACAAAATTTAAAACTTTGAAAATTTTACTTTTTAACTTTTGCGTTTAAGGACAAGTGGTAATAAATTAATTTTTGGCTTGAAAAAATTTCGATACTAATTTATGAATAACTCTGGAAGCATTGATCAAGCTAAAAAATTATATTAAAAAATTTTGAAGATTATTTTTTCATTCGTATTTTGGTTTTTTGTTGATCCAAATCGGACAAATCGTTCACGAGTTAGAATACCGTTATCGTCCTATTTCATGAGTCATGTTAGTCAGGCCCATTAAAAGAAATTTTGTGCATGATAGCAGAAAAAATAAAAAAATATTATTTTAATTTACCGCATAAACTCTTTATTGGGGCTACTGTTGGCTGAGTTGTTAGCGCGTTTGACTACAAACCCTCAGGTGTTGAGTTCAAGACTTGTTCCAGGTAAGCCAACAACATCATGCATTTTTCTCATGTGCGTTAGTGTGTTATTATTTTTTGGTTGTTGTTGGACTGTCAAAGTGATGAAGGCATAACACTGATCACTTTGGCAGTACCGGGATCGATTAATGCTAATATATCCTAAAGCACTTCACTGCACCCTCCTTCGCCGGTATTGTGGCAGAGCCGCCGGCGAAGTAAAAGAACTAATAAAAATGGCTACAAAGTTAAACAACTTAATGCCTCTACTTGACACCAGAGGGACTTGCAACACTGCTCTACAAAAACAAAACGTGCGATAGCAGGGTTGTAAATTAATTAAGCTTTCTATATCTCTCCAACTTTACCACCTTCTTTCCTCTCTACACTATCCTTTCCCATAGAAGGTAATACATTATTTAATTAAGTTTTAGTGGAAAATACAGCAGGTTTTGGCGGGAATTGAAGCTGTAACTTGACATGAGGTTGACATAAGGGACGAAATTGAACTGGATCTTACCGAGTTTTTCCATTTAACATGAATTTAGAAATCAACGTACACTGAAAGAATTTCGTTTCATAAATCCAATGAAACAACTTCGTTAGATTTTTTCCATAATTCTAGTGAAATATTTCACAATTCTAATGAAATTTCACGAATATTGTAAAAGAATTTCATTGGGACTGCTTTATTATCTTTTATAGTTTCGTTAAAAAATTTCATTGAATTTATGACAACAACATTTTGTCACTTTATATATTTCTTGTTGTACTCTTTCCTATTATTATACACTCATTGACATATTGTGTTAACAGTGCAGTTGGCTGAAGTAGTTAAGACGTTGCCTTTAAAGCGAGCGAGTCTGAGTTCGACACTGTGAGCAGTCATCAACATTAAAAATATTTTTGATTTGCATTTTCATCTATCGTACGTATTGGTGTAATGGGACTGTTAATAAATCAAAATGGTTAATAAAAGAGCTAAGCTAATGAGGCTACTAGGTAATGTAATAATTTCATTAAAACAATGAAATAATTTCATTATAATAATGACAGAATATCATCAAAATTAAAACAGTATTTCATAAAAGTGATGGAATAGTTTCATTAAAATAATGAAACAATTTCATTAAAACGATGAAATAATTTCACCAAAATTATAAAATATGTTCATTAGGCTAGTGAATTTATTACAATTGATATTTAATGCAATTTTAATGAGCATAATTTTAACGCAAGTGGATGCATTAACCCAACGAAGTGTAAACTTCATTGAATTTTAATGAAGTTTTTCATTAGATTAATGTCGGAATTCACTGATTTTATGAACAAAATTCTTTCAGTATAGAATATAGTCATGAGTCTCGGCTACAATCTGCAGTAATTTTTAATGACACATTGTTATGCGAAACTCCCTAAACTCCAGTTTTATTTCGACCGGTAGTAACTATCCAATCGATATATCATGGTAATTTGATCCATGATATATCGATTGGATAGTTCAGCCATTTACATTTTTTTAAAGTATTGCTTTCTATAAAATATTGAATCAAAGTGTCTTCTGTTTACACAATTGTCCGTATTGTAGATGTAAGTAATTTTATTAAGGTTCTTGGAAAAATTTTACAAACGTCATAAACAATCTCTTACAGAATATGGTATGTAATGCAACTATAATTAATTAATGATACATATATAGTAACTTTCTTATACTGAATTAGAAAACAACGGTCAAATACATAAACAAAATCCCATAAAATAAGTTAATTCAATTTGCTGAACTCTGCGATATTTTAGCCTTTCTACAACAACCTGAATTTAAAGAAGAAAAAATATGTTGTATTGTAGTTTTGATTTAACTGACTTTTGCTTAAGCGCATTTTTGACTTAACTTTAAAATCCCATACAAACTCGTTTTTAAGTGCACTATTTATACTTCCACTTTTAATATAAGTGCCTTAAAGTTTTGGCGATTTAAAACTATTTTCATACAAAAAATCAATCTTAGCTGCATTTTGACTTAAGTGCACAATATATTTGCTGTCTGTGATTATTCTTCAAAACACTTTTTTGAGTGCAAAAACATTTTTTTGCAGTTTTAAATTATTTTCATATAAAAAATCAAAGTTAATTGCTCACAGTAAATAATCGTGTTTAAGTGCACATTAAAGCAGTTGACTATATTTAAGCTAACAGCATTTTTAGCTTATCTGCACTAAAAATCTGCACTAAAAATCATGCAAAGTTGATTGTGCAGCTAAGTCAGAACTACTGTATTATTATTATCTTTCCAAAAGCAAAAGCCAAATCTACAAACACACGTACGTGCATGTTTTGTTTGTTTTTCTAACTTTAAGCTAATACATGCATGTATATTACATACGAATGTATTAGTAGCAATTTTAAATGCTTGTGGCTCCCAAAATACTGAATCAATTTGATCAAAATATAGATTATGCACACCTGTCAATAAGTATCTTTAAAATGGTAGACATTTCGTCAAAATTGGCAGTCTAATGTGAGCATAAACTGCAGCACAAGAAATGGTCTAGCGTATTAAGTCTGATCGTGCATTCTGTGTAGGTTTAATTCTGGTGTAAATTAAATATATGTAAGCAATGATTAACGACTCATATATATGTATGTATGAATGTGTAAAATAAATAGACTGATATAAATAAAATTAAAAAATATTTTAAATTGTTTTGTAGAAATTAGAATGACAATCTTTTACTTTTAAGAAAGTTTATCATAATTTACTAAATATATCAATTCAAATAAAATACTTAAGCAGTTCTTGTCTATGCATAGTTTTCTTTTCTTTTATATATTAAACAAAATTATTTTATAGTTTTATTGTTTTTGTGTTTCTTTTCTATTTTAATATAATTTTTCACCAATACCATTTTACGATATTTTACCCTTAAAAATTTTTGTGTGTTCATTTTTTTCGGTTTGACAAAAAAACGACTTAAAAAGTCTGTTGCTATATGTGCATGCACGTCGGTCGTAATCGTCATAGACGATGTTGTCGTCTTCGTAGTAATTCTTGACGCTGTTGTTGTTGTTGTTGTTGTAGCATTGTTGCAAGTAATGCGTGTATATTTGCTTATTTATTTATTTTTATTATTTTTCGACTATTATATACGCGTAACACATTGCTCGAGGTAGAAGTTGCTGTTGTAACTATATTTTGCTGTTGTTGGTTATTGCAATGTATGGAGCAACATATAACTGCTGCAACACCAAATATACAAAAAACATATGCTGCATACTTTTAAGCATATTACAATAGCAGACACAAGCAAAAGCAACACCAACATCGATATGACAAGAGAACAGCAACAGATTCCAACCCGCCAGCCAGTCAGCCAGCCAACCAACCATCCAACCGACCAACCATTCCACACATTATTTGCACCCACGTTCACCAACCGAACCTCGCCAGTCCCAGAAAAAAATTAAAATTAAATATTGCATACAATAACGAAAAAATGCAAAATAAAAAGAAGAATATTGAAAAAAAAGTTCATAAAATTATTTTATTTTCTTTGCTTCTTCACTTGCATGTTGGTAAAACATTAGCAGTGTTGTAGTAGTAATATTGTTATTGCATTATTGATGGGGGCTTTGGGGGGTTCGAGTGAGGCCTTGTTGCTGTTGTTGTAGTGGTGGCAGTGGTAGCAGTAGCAGCAGCAAAAGTAAGAGCACATGTAAGGTACATGATGATGATAATAATAAGCCGGCTGTAGAAATCATGCTTTTTGTAGATTTTTTTTGTTTATTTTTTCTTATATTTTTGCAATTTGTATTTTGTTACATATTCGTAGTGATTTTTTTTTTTTGCTTTTGCAATATTTTTTGTTTTGTATTTACACGCAAGGGTATTATAGCTGAGTTTACAGGTTTTGTTTTTGTTTACGTTAAGAAACATATGATTAACAACACTTTCTTATTTTCACTATATTCCAGACGTTTTTTTATTACTTCTTTTCTTACTTCTTTTCTTACTTTTATTAAAAAAGGCGGCTGCACTTATTTTAATTTTATTTGTTGAAATTTTAGACGAAACAAAACACTGATTAATTTTCAATTTATTTGTGCTCACTTCTTTAATGCATTAGTAATTTTAACTGTTATAATTTGAATGTAAGAAAATATTGCCTACTCTTAGGCTTCTTTTTTAAAGTTTCGTTTTGCCTACAACATTTTTCGTTTATTATTTAAGCTATTGTTCGTTTTTGTTTTGTTCATATTTGAAACTTTTAATAAAATCAAAAGAAAACCAATAAAAGATTTGAAATGCTTACATGTTCTGTAAATAGAAAAGAGAATAAAATAATAATTTAAGATATTTGCTTGATTCACAAAACCTGTTGTGTCTTTGTAGCGATTGTAATATTGTATTGAATACAATAGTGTAAACTTGTTGTTGATAATTTTCATATATAAATTAGTGTACTTAATACACTTTTATTTCATACGTTTTGAAAAAGTTGTATTTATTACGATACTCAGAGAGCATTTGTATGTATGTACTCGCAGAGTGTATTTGTATGTATCTTGTTCTTCTTTTGTCCATCAATACAATATTACAAGCCGTACCAAGGATTGGCCTCAATGTGTCTAATTTAACTGGGATACAGGAAAACAATTTTTTGTTTAAAATTTTTCTCCAAATCAGTAAAACCAATTTATATTTCTGTAGGTGGGGGAGGCAAACTACACTAAGCCACACTTTTTTCAAAAAACGTTTTTTATAATGTTCGATGGGATGTAAAGAGCACCAAGTCCATTTTAAAAAGTAGCGGTAATATTATATGACAAAATTTTATTCAAAATATCTTTGATATTAAAAAAATAGTATTAGAGTTATATACAATATTCGGTGTAAAACAAATTTTTTATACAAAGATAGAATCATTTGTGATTTTCAAAATGTGTTTGCGTTCTAAGGTAAAATTTCCAAATTGTGCCTTGCAGTAGTTTACCTTCCATCTACAGATTTATATATTTGTAAAATCAAACAACTCATTTACTAATAATAAAACTAATTCTTTGATTTTAAAAGCGAAATTTAAACAAATGCTTGTCTGAAAATAAAATATTATTTTTTCTATAACATCAATGAATTTAACACGTTCAACCAATATATTGAATTGAATAATGCTCTATATATGTTTTACAATATTATTTCACACGGTTGACTCATTTTCAGTGTTTTTTATAAGAAATCTCAAATGTTTTAAATAAAACTTTTCCAGAGGAACAAAATATATATATATATATATATATTTTGAAGCTTAAGCTTCGACATGAACTTTTTTCATACTTTACTTTAATAGTTATTTCAATAGTCAACAATTCGATAAACGAATTAATGACCGACAAAGTACTGTCTTTTTCATATCATTATCTTTTGACCCTATAGGATTTTACATGTCTAAAGAGGCCCGCCCCGCCCACTTGCAATATAATTGTGCAATTTTTCGTATTGTATCGGCAATGTGTATGTCATATTCGAAGGTTGCCTAATATATTGGCAAAAATCAAAAGATCTTTGATTTTTATTGTACAATCAAGAAAAGTATGTTATATGTGGGAGCATTGTTCAGCAGTGATTTAAGAATTGCATTATTCGATAACTGTTTGAAGTGATTTGCGAATTGTATTTGACATTTATTTTGCATTCATTTGCCACGTGCAATTCCCTAACATTAAAATTTCAAGCGCAAAACTGAATAGCTGATCGCGGCCAGCAGCCGCATGCCGTGTACATTGGCCTTCCACTATAATGATACATTTTTCGAAAGATAATTTTTTAATATTTTTAGGCAAACCGAATGATACTTGTTTTAAATTCTAGAGATCATTTGCTTTTATTTGGTACTAATTTTGCTATAAGATATTAATTATTTATATATGGCAGACTTCCATTTTAAACGTATATTTTCTGGTTTTTGTTTTGTTTTAGAATTCATCTTATAATTTTCGCCTTTTTGAATGGATCCTGAAATAAAATTATGTTTTTATTTTTTTATTTTTTAGCATATTTGTATATTGAGCGTTACCTTTGCTTTCGCAGTTATTCCGGGAATGACTTCTGTTAAAAAAAATACCGCACAAAAATGAGTATAGGGTTTTAAAGCACTACTCTCTAAAAACAAAAACAGTTAAATAACCGTAGGACGAAATTAAAATTATTACTTTTTAAATTTTGACTTGTGCTCAAAAAATATCTTTTAAAATAATTCTTATCTTTTAAAATAATTATTTACAAATATTTATACATAGGCTAAAAGTAGGATAATTACTCTTTCAAGTAAGAGTTATTTTAATAACATCGACTAACAATATCACAAGTTATGTCAATTTCAATTAATTTGTTTTGTTTGTAGCAAAATACGACCTACCTAATATAACTACACACAGTGCGGTAGAAGCAACATTTTTTCAATGAAAAGCAGAAATTTGTAAACAGATAATATTCTGTATATTGTTTCTACACCTCAGCTGCTTTTAACTTTTTTTAGCGTCCTAAAATTTATATATAAATTATATTAAAAAAAAAATTTTTAAGTAACGCTCAATACTATTTTATACGAATGCAATATTTTTCTCAGAACACACACTTTATATTGATTTCAATAAAATTCAAATGTAAAATCTGCGACGTATTTTAGCACAACCTCCTTAGGTATTTACTAAAAAACTTCAATTATATTATAAAATATGGCTAGCACTCAATACATTTTTGTGAAGACATACGATAATTAATTGATGAAATGTTTCGCAATATAATACTATTTAACAAAGTTGACAAAACTTTTAAATATTTAGAAGTACAAACCTACGCTGTTATTTTAGTGTATTTTGTTAATGCAATTATGATAAGCGTACTAGAAAAGTGTAACGATCAATACAAAAGACTGCGGACTACAAACAATTTAAGAAAAAATCATAATTTCTAATATTTTCTTAAAAATTTGCTTTGTATATAAAATAATAGAAACAAATGCATATATTCTAAAACCTTTATAAATTTAACCCCGATTTTTTAAAAATTATTAGTTTCTTAATGTGGACATTTTGTATGAAGAGAGTAAAAACAATATTTTCGTTCTTCGTTTCTAACACATAGGGTAGAAACGAAAAATTTCGATACGGTCTAGATTTTTATCCTCTCTAATTTTAATGAAATTCCACATATATATTTTGCTATTATGTGCGCATAACATGGCAACAAATTATTTTGATAACTCTTATGGTTTCTATTTTATAGGCCTCTAAGCTTGTGCATCTCGGCCATTTTTGGCAAAAGTTCGTCATGTTGAATATTGAATAGCTTTAGAATGCTTCATGGGATACATTACAGAGCAACAAGCAGTCTTAAAAAGTCGGCGGCGGCGGCTTAGGAAAAACTACTCGGTAGCGGCTCATAGCCGGCTTGAGCCGGCTGACAGCGGCTGCTTTTGTATCACACAAAGTTCGCGAATATTTCACGATAAAATGTATGTAATCAATTGCACTTTTTAATGTTGAACTTCTTTATTACGAAATTTTATAAAATTTTCTTTTTATAATTCTTTTTAAAAAAATTTTTATATAAAATTTTTCGAGCCCCTGACGACTTTCACATAATTCATAATATGTAGTACAAATTTGCAACTAAAAAACAATTAGCCGGCTGCAGTTTTGAGCCGACGCTAGCTGCACGGATCGGCGGCGGCTTGAAGTTACATTGAAAGTCGGCGGCGGCTCTTAAGCCGGCTTTGAGCCGATCGGCTTGTTTCTCTGATACATTATCCTGAAAACTGGTATTTTAATTTTTGAAATTTTTTTACGAAATATAGCCAACTGACATGTCCTTATTGTGTAATATATTCAAGATAGGATAGGAGATAGATTCAAAAGTTACAGTTGTTTCCTTATGATAACTCGATAACTTCTATGAAAATTGTGTAAGTATTAACAATAAAAATAGCTGTAGCCATAGTATTTCCTTAAATATAGAATTTTATTTTTTTACCGAATGGCGACTAATTCGTTTGCTATATGCTGCAAAAAACAAAAGAAACTAAATAAAAATTTTCAGGATATTTAAGGATCAAAGATTTTTTTTATTTGTGGCTTCCTTATCTTGTATTTATAAAAAGTCAATATTACTCCCTCCTACAAGTGCCTATAAAATAGCAAAGTATCCTTTATCCTTAAATATCCTGAAAAATGGTATCTTAATTTTTTCATTTTTTCATTGTTTACAGAATATAGCCAACTAAAATATTTATATTGTGTAAAATTTTTAAGTTGTGATGAAAACAGATTCAGAAGTTACTAAGTTATGCTATTGTCAATATCACTTTTTACAAAAAAATCACAATGTATTCAAATGGTTGTTATTATTATTTCTTATATAATTTTCATAGAAATTATCGAGTTATCATAGTTTCTTTTGATTCGGTTTTCATCCAATCTTGACACAATAAAGATATGTATAAAGAAATTTAAAATACAATTTTTCAGGATATTTAAGGATAAAAGATACTTTGGCATTTTAGAGACACTTGTAGCAAAAAGCTATGTAATTTTTAATCAGTACTCATTAAGAGCAGACTGAGGGCCTTCGAACGATACCAAAGTTTTTTATATCCCATAACCCGTTCTAGAGTTATTCAGTCTTCAATATGACGAAGTTTTCTCAAAAATGGCCGAGATGCCCTAGAGGTATGGAAATAATTTTTTATTAAAATCACAGAGGTGAAAAATCCAAACCCTTGTTTTCATGTCGAAAATTTTCGCCATAATGAACAGTCTTACATTGTGAAAAGTCTTGTTTATAATCTATTAAATCATGCTAAAGCAGTTTTCATTTTAAAATTCAAGCGTTTATTTTATGATATATTTTACTATACTTTCAACGGACACGAAAAAGCATATGAAATGAAAATCTTTTATATCCTTTAAAAATTTAAAGTCCCATAAAAAGGAAAAAAGGCAGGGAAATGAAAAAAAAACCTGGTATGAAGCTTTACTACATTCGGTCTGTAGATTAATTGGTATATCAACTTATTTGTGACGCAAAAACGCTCTTGACCGTTGTAATCAGCTATGTCACAGGTTCCAATCGCTATTTTCCACTTTAATCAGTTTTATATTATTTACTGTCTTCAGATTAAGTTTATTTTATTTATTAAAAGGTATGGCTTACGGCTTCAGCAATCAAAGCATTGCTTCTTCTAAAAGTATGCTCATTTTATACTTCCTGATGCGAGTATGTTATTTTTACTTATATAAGATATCTTCCCTACCTTATTCGACTATTAAATATAGAAATCGGTATTTTCAGAAAAGCGCAAAGCCTCCGAAAATATTATTCTTTTAACATTTTTACTTATAAGTTAAAAATATTTTATATACGGGTCGGGTCTCGCACAAAATATCAAGAAAATTAAAACAAAAAAAAATATTGCAGATAAAACCACTTATGTTGTTTTTTTGTATATTTATATAGTTTTCAAAAAAAGTTTGCATGTCGACCCCTTTTAACACCAAATTGTTGTACGAACTAGAGCACAGATTTCTCAAATGTATGTTATTTGTTTTAACTCATTTTATTTATGAAATTTAAACTACTACGTCTTCGTTATTATTTATTTATTTACTTATTCGAAGAAAATTAGACCGTTTTCGTCTTCCAGCGTTTAAATGAATCATAAGTTTTTTTTTGTCTATAAAAAATTAATCTTAAAACATGCGCGGCTATGAAAATTACAACACTTTAAAAAGAAGGATATATGTCGACATAAGCGGATTTATCTGTTTGCGCATGTAAAGCATTTTTTTGTCTTTAGATCTTAATCTTATGAAATTTCTGGTACCAATTCACAAATAATATTTTCGTAATTTATTTTGTGTTCCAAATAACAAAATTCAAACGTCAAAACGGAATCTTATTCATTCTACTTAACTGCTTGCCAACCAACAAAATTCAAATAGTATAAATGGTTTCTAAAATCATTTCATAAAAATTGATATTGTAAGCTAAGATCCAAGTGACTACAGTTACAGAAATTGCTTGAAAAATATCAACCGGCATAAAGCTTTATATCCTTAATTTTGCTCCATAAGAGAAAAAACAATTTAAAATCAATAAAAACCATATTGATTCAATAAGAAACATTAAGGAAAGTTTTGTCATGTTGAAAAATTTTATATTTCAATATTGAATAATATTAATTTTAAGTTGCATTATTTTGATATGCCAATAGTACAGAAATAATATATCTCGGAACTGAATTAATATCGAATTCTTGTGGTTTCTATTGTAATTTAAAATATTGACATAAATAATTTAAGATGTTTCTTATGAATTCACTATGTATTTTGCATTATAAATTACAGCTTAATATAAAAATTAATTAAATAAAAATCTTGAAATTATATGTTTTAACTTTCAAATAATGTTGTGTCAATATAATTCGTGGGCAAAATTAAAACTATATAAATTCGAAATTGAAAACTATTGTATTAATATGACACGTTTTTATTTTTAAATCGCAGCTTTTCAATAAATGTAGAGCTTAATTTTATTAGAAATTATATATGTGGCCTTTTGGCCTAAGTATAAAGAAAAACTTAAAGTTCTAGGAAACGAAAAAGTTTACCGAAATTTGTAAATTTATTTGTAAATTTATAGGATTTTTTTTATTTTAATAGTTATGGGATATGGGATATTTTGCTGCGTATTTTATTTAGTATGTTATTTAGATAAAAGTCGGTAGGGCAAAAGCTGTTGGAAACTTCACAGACAATAAATTTCTAGAAGAAATTTTTTAAAACTATGTTTATTAAATTATGAAATCTAAAAGCAGAAAAAGAGATTGGCTTAAACTTTGTTGGGCTGCCGACATACCTTAAACTCACCTAATTGACCTGATTTTTTAGGGTATTTGTTTTATTAAATAGCCATATATTTTGAGGTGAGAGAATTGAAGAAATTTAAATTTTAAATATTGGCGACCACTATGATGTATCACTAAATTATACAGAAAGAATTATCAGCTAAAAAATTGTCTAAAATAAAATTTAATTTTTAGTAAATATTTTTTACTGAACCAGTGAATTTTTTGTTTGACTTTAATTTAGGGCGCAAACACAACAAACAATAACAAAAATAAGTTTTCTGTGTCGTAAAAAATAGTACTCATGATGACATACACATAAATAGCAACAACAATGACAGCAAAAGGAATGCGATATCAGAATTCATACAATTAGAATCATACGTAAATTATAGCAAGTTTGTTTACTGAAGATTTCTGAGTGAGGATTTCTGCGTTAATTCTCATTAATTTTTTTTAGAGTCTTTAAATAAACACACAGATTTAAGCACATATAACAAACTGAAATGTCGTAAATGATTAATGGACAATAAGTTTATTGTATAAAACTTAAAAATACTAAAAACAAAGTTTTTACTGACTAAGACAAAAAGTTTGTTTGATATATTACAAAAAATTCGGTAAATGTTTTTGTGTGATTCAGTAAACTATTTTGTTTAGAATTTGTAGGTTTTTGTAAAAAAAATACAGTAAATATTTTTGTTTGATTTAGTAAATTATATTCTTTAGAATTTGTAAATATTTTTAGACAATTTTTTTATATGTTTGGAAAATATTTTACTGAAAAAATATCTTGTTTTTTTGCAATATATTTGTTGAGATCCATTTGTCTTTACTTACAAATTTATTTGTAGGCCAGTTTCTAGACAATATATTTACTAACTCTTTAAATTTCTTTACTAAAATTGAAATTTAGTTTTTTCTGTGTATGCAAAATAAGTTTATGAACGTTATAAATAAGCTTATTTTACTGTGCAAGTTGAAGCTTTTCCTTGAGATTTAATTATACTATTTCCACACACAACAAAGTTTGTTTGCACAATTTCTGTAGTTATCTTTCTTGTATTAAAAAGCACATGAAAACAATGTAGAGGCTTTAAAAAATAAACGTGACGTTTTAGACAATTATGTCTTTTAGCAATTTTGATTGTAATAATATATTTAAATATTTCAATACAGTTATAGTTATTCATATTAGAAAGTTACATTATAGAATGTTATGAGCATTGATATTTTTCTATAAAATAATTTTGATAAGACCATCTTAAGAAAAATTATTTTTCTTTAGGAAAACTATTGGACTATAAAAAAATTTCACCAATTAAATTTTTCTGCAGAAAAATTACATTTTTCTATAAAAAATTATCACATATGAAATTTTGCCATTAAAAAATTATTATCGATGTAATTTTTTTATAGAAAACATAAAATTTTTCTATAGAACAATTACCACTGATAAAAGTTTGCTTTAGAAAACTATCACAAATGAACATATTCTATAGAAAAACTGTCACATATGATATTTTGCAATTAAAACTATATTACTGATGAAAACTATATTACTTTAGAAAAATTATTACTAATAAAATTTTTCCATAGAAATATTATCACTAATGAAATTTTTCTATAGAAAACTTCTCACTGATGAAATTTTTAATAGAGAAAATCATTAATAAGGAAATTTTTCTTGAAGAAAATTATCACGGACTAAATTTTTTTTATAGAAAAGGCAATTGATAATAATGTAGATGCTATAACTAAGGCACGTGACGTGTTAGACATCCATATCCTGGTCAAATTTTCACTAATTAAATACATCATTCAATATAGATAAAAATATTCATATTAGAAAATCGTGTCACACCAAAATATGTGCTTTAAAAATTTTCATTTAATGTTAGTAAAAATTATAAAGTTTTTTAGACGACTTAAGTGAATTTGTCAAAAGCTCATCGATATTTTCTTTAGGTGAAATTAGTAACAAAGAGAAATCGCAAAACTTCCAGTAACTGTGCAATAGAATTTTTTAACTTTACACACACAAATGTTTTTTTTACAAAAAATTTAAAAATAATAAAAAATTGTTTCCCAGTATCTCTTTATAAAAAAATCGGAACTTTTATATTTTTATTTTAATGTATTAAAATGATATATTTGGGCTTTAAATTAAATTAAATTATTATTTAATTAATGTTTTGTTATTTTCATTTATTTTATGATTATAGCAAAAATTTTAATTAATTTGATTAAATTGTTGTTTGATTTGATTAATTAAACATTTTACTCGTTTGCTATGTTTTGTTGTTGTCACAATCCACGTTTACAATTAATTTTCATTATTAATTTTCTTTAATACTTTTAACTTAAAGTTTGTTTTTTAAGCCAAATATTTCTTTAATAATTTGTTGTTTGCTCTTTTTTGTAGAAATTCCACTTTGTAAATCTAAAGAATTAACTAAAAAAAAATTAATAAATATTTTTTTCAATATATTTATACCATCAAGATATTTATTAAGAATATTATCCATTAAACGTTAATCTTAAGCCGTTTGAACAATTGTTGTTTTAAATTTTTTGCCACTTTTTTAAAATTATATAACAAATCTTTACACAATTTTTATTTTTAATAAATAAAATTTTTAATCGAATTTTTTTGTTTTACTAAAATCTTTAAATATTTTTTTCTTAAGCATTTTTTTTGTTGTTTTTAAATGTGAAGATTAAAGCGCGTAAACACGTAACGAAACGTTCGCTTGACCTAAGATGAATAACTCTTAAGATGTTTAAGACATGTACTTTTATTTTGAATATATATAATTTTAATATATATATTATATAAATTTATATACATACAATCATACAAATATATATATATATATAAGTAAACGAAGAAACTTGTATACTTTCTTCTTCCTTCTGCTACTTGTTCTTTTTCGCTTAAAATTTCTACATGTTTTAGTATTAAGAGAGTAAAAATTTAGTTGTTTTTTCTCGTTTATCTTTTTGTTAATATATATTTGATTTAAATATTATATGTATGTATATATGTATGTATATAAATTTATATAATATATATATTATATATATAAAAATTACGAGAACTCACGCCAAAAGTAGTCGAAGCTAAACTAAACCTAAATAAATGTCTAATGGTCACAATGAGTCTTCTTCGTATGTCGGTGTCTTGCATTTGGTCTTGGTCTTCTACTTAGGGTTTCGTTATTTTATTGCTCTTGTTGTTGTTGTTGTTGTCGTTGTTATTGTTGTAGCTGAATAACTATGCACAAAAATATTTAAAAAGCACACAGACACACACACACACACATAAAGACGCTCAGCCAAACTTGCAGAAATACATGTTCAAACACATACACACACACATCCACATATACATGAGAACAAGTGTTCATAAAATGTTAGCATATTTACTGGTGTGCACACAATAACAACACTTTACAAAATACCAAAATAATAAGGCAAAAAGGCAAACCAGCCAGCTAGCAAGTAAGCAGCCAGGCAAGTCAGTCTGCCAGCCAAGCATACAGTCAGTTAGTCAGATATCCAGCCAGTATTAGAGATAGAAGGTAGCAGGGCTCCAGTAAGAATACCATTATATTTTTACTTTACTCATTTTAGTTTAATGTTTTACAAACCAAAATCTTGATTGTGTATTAAAGTTAGAGGGAGGCAGGGTAAGAAATATGTTAAAAGATACATTTAGTTGCATGATAGTAGTAGTTGTTATTGTTGGCGAAAAGGAGCAAAGCAACACAGAGCAAATATGAAACATCTCATAAGTTTAAATATTTGTTTGTATACGTATCAGCTTTCCTATTTTAGTAGAAAATATACATATATCTTTGCTGAGCATAATATATAAACATTATTCTCAATACTTGGCAGCAGCATCAGCGTTGCAACATCTTTCTCATTTTGAGTTTTAGTTTATTATAATATTTTCTATAATATTAAATAAATTTGCTATAATGCTGCTGCTACTACAACAACTAATACAATAAAAGTAATAATAATAAATACAAGTTTTTATATATAAATATGCCACAAAAATACTTGCAGTTTGCAGCGACCATCTTTGAATAATAAATATAGAAAAAATATATATATTCAAGCTCTTCTACAAAAACGCACACCATAAAAAGTTATCTATTTCCATATGTATATATACATTATATAAATGTGTAGGTATATTTAATTATATATATGTATATGTAAAAAGCATATAATTTTCCATACAGGTTTTAGTTTTTATATATAGAAAATATTATCATAGAATTTTCCTCAACAGCGTGTGCTTGTGTGCAAGAAACACAAGAATATAATGCGCAGTTGTATAAAAAACAAGAAACACACACACACACACACACAGACTCAAGGAAATCTTCATTCATACAACAATAAAATATAAAATACGAAGACGTTACGAACTATAACGAAGTAGCAGATGATACTAAATAGAGTGTAAATGTAACGGTAGTTGTAAGGCAAGCAAGTCTGAGAGCATAGAAACTACTTCGAGTTTATGTTTCTAACATTACAATGTAGTTGTTGGTATGTTTACACACACACACACATACTTATGTATATGGCTATGTGAATTGTGTTGCATTATTTTTTAATTTTCTTCTCATAATGTAGGTGTTAAATATAACAGCAGCTACGTTGTGTGTTTGTAAGTCTTGTTGTTTTTGTTTTATTGCTTGTGGGCAATAAGATAAAGAGGAGTAAAACTAAAATTAAGATAAAATACATTGCTGAAGAGGAAATGTTTTTAAGGAGCAATAAAAACGGAAACAGATGCTAAACTGTGTGATAGTATAACACTAAGCAAGCATGAAGTAACAAGTGAATATATTGATAATATTTCTTAGTGTTATTTAATATTTTTGTTTTTCTTTTCAAAACAGGAAATTAAATATAAAATAATAACGAGAAGAAAATATTAGATGTTATTATATATAATCATCTCAAAAATTGCTGATATGCTTAGCAAGGAAATAAAATGCAGAATGTTGCAACAGATAAAGGTGAATATAATATAAAACTGGAGAATATGTTTGCTATAAGATAACAAGCCATGGGCAAACGGTAGTATACAGTGGAAATAAAAAGTTGGTGGAGAAATTGTGGATGTTTTGTAGTACAAAATATGGAAAGATTTCTCATTTATCTGCGGCATTTTTTTAAAGAACTATAATACATCTCTTGTTCGATCGTTAAAAAAAAGATGAATAACTTGACGAGTCACCCGTAAAATCGTTCAGTTTTCATTGTGTTAGCGATTTTGATGTCATGATGGGCTGCCTTAACATTATATCTAAGGCCGTAGGAGTCGATGAAATCCACCTAAAAATGGTATTTTCTTACTTATTGCCGATTATAACATATACAAATAGCATCTATCCAAAACGTTGGAAGCAAGCAAAAGTATACTCCATCCAAAAATCAACATCAGAATATCGGCCTATTGCTATTTTACCGTAACTGTCGAAAGTCTTTGAAGAAATTTTCCATCAACAAATAACTAAACACCTCGAAGATAATAATTTATTAACATCAAAACATTCTGGTTTTCGTGCTAATCACAGTGTGTCACTCCCCTTGCCGACATAGCTGAAGACCTAAGGAGAGAATTAGATGACGGCTATATGGCAATCTTAGTTTTATTGGATAGTTCCAAGGCATTCGACACTGTCGACTATACCATCCTAATTCCGAAATTGAAGAGAATGATGTATTTTTCAACAACATCTTGCAAACTTATGCACTCCTATCTCACTGGCAGAGAACAGTACGTAGATGTTAACTCATCAACCGTGTCAGCTTTCTTCCTCGTTACCAAAGGCGTACCCCAAGGCTCGATTCTCGTGCCTCTCCTTTTTTCTATATACGCGAACGACTTGCCTAGTCAGCTAATGCAATGTCGTATCAGGATGTATGCGGATGACGCGCAATTATATGTAAGCAGCAGAACAAACGGATTTGAAGATATGCTTAATGCAGATTTGTTGCGGTATGGGGTGCCATCAATGGTCTAAGCCTAAACCAAAAAAAAAAAAATCAAAATGTATATTGCTTGATAAAAGATAGTATCGCCTAATTGAAGCACCAAGACTCTATATCAGTGATGCCAGAATTCTTTAATCTATAAACAAACAAAAAATGCTAAAAAATGGCTAAGCGATATCGAATGCGTAAGTCATGAGTATTAAACAAAAATAAGAAAGAAATTCATATATTATTTCTTACAACAAATTGGAAAGATTTTTTAAACTAAATAAAACCCTATCGATTCCATTTATTGCGCTCACCGAAACTTTTTTCTTTTTATTAGCAAACATTTTTTTCAGCGACTTTTGTAAATTTTTAAACGGTTTGTTGGGTATAATTAATGAATGTACGTATTTCAGAAAGTGACAACCCCTGTTTCTGAATTGTATTTTTGCCGCCTTGCAATTGCCATTAGCCATTATTACACTCACCGGTGATTTTTCTATTTATAAAAGAAACACTTTTCGGTGATGTTTCCAAACTTTCAAAAGTTTGCTGGGTATAGCTTCTGAATGCGTATGTACGAATTTCAAAAGTTTGCTAGGTATAACTTCTGAATGCGTATGTACGTATTTCAGAAAACGACAACCCCCGCTTCTGAATTGTATTTTTGCTCCCTATCGATTGCCGTTAGTCGTTATTGTGCTCACTTAAGTTTTTTCTTTTTATTAGCCAGAAATCTTTTCAGCGATTTTTGAATATGTTTAAAACGTTTACTGGGTATAACTTCTGAGTGCAAGTATTCCAGAAAGTACCAATGTACATTTGTGAATTCTATTTTTGCTTCTTAACGATTGCCGTTATTGCGCTCACCGAAGATTTTTATTTTTATAAACGAAATACTCCTTGGGTGATTTATGCCAATTTTTAAAAAGTTTGCTGGGTAAAACTTCTGAATGGATAAACGAATATGAAGGTAAACAAAACCAAATACCTTTTTTGCATCTCTGAAAAATAGTTTACCATTTTACCAAAGTTCGTTTTCTTCTCATGCGTGCGAAAACAGCAACATATTACTCTGCTGTATTTTTTGGTAGAAAATAAGTTTTCCTTTGTTGCAAGTTTAAATTTTTTATGAAAAATCGGAAAAAATTTCATATATGAAAAAATTGCTAAAAAAATGGCTAGATTAAAATAAAAGTGGCTAAAAAAATTGCTAATGGCTAAATTAACTTTTCTTCTGGCTAAACGGGATGAAAAAGGGCTAAATTTAGCCAGAAAATGGCTAAATTGGCATCACTGCTCTATATCGACAACCAACAAATTGAAGTCGTACGAAATATGAAGAACTTGGGTATAACATTCAATGATATGTTAACCTGGTCAGACCACATTTCAACAACCTGTGGGAAAACATTTTCGATGCTCCGAAGCTTGTGGGCAGCTTAATTTTGTACTCCATTTAGGATCCGACTGACTGCTCCTTGCGAAAACTTACTTGATTCCTAAATTAACATATGCCTGTGAAATATTTTCAAACTGTGACGCAAAAAGCAGATCGCGGCCAAACGTTACATTTAATAATATAATATGATAGGTTTTTGGCCTCAAATACTATGGGAATCGTCAACACATCAGCTACTACTCCCGCCAAATTTGCGGGGTTCCTCTCGATGACGTTATGAAAATAAAAAAGTAACAACTACTCCACAAAATAATCAGCACCCATCAACCCGAAGAAATGTACAATCGTCTTAATTTCACTCGATCTGAAAGGAACAAAACAATAATATCTATGAGATATCAAACGCTAATATCGGAATGGCAGTTCTTTATTCACACTATATGTCTCTGGAGTAATATCCCATCAAACATTACGGCAGCAAGCAACGCATTAGCTCTTAAGAGGAAAAATTTTCAATTTTATTTTCGAACGTAACTTTTATTTTTCGAATATTCTGCTACAAAGTAATTCTAGACACTGCGAACAACTTAACATATTTTTATTTTTTTATATCATCCTTTTTAATAATTATTTATAACTAATTGTATACTTCTGCTATTTTAAAACTTAAGTTTTGTTGTAGAAGCTCACACAAATAAACATATAAATAAAAAAATAAAAAAATTAACACTGCCTTATTTTTTTAAAGGATACATTTACTTGTTGCGGGTTAGCTAATTTATACACGATTAGGAGCTTATGTGCATTGTTCGTATAATAAAAAACTACTGAGTTACAGTGGATCGAATATCAATTTAATGAAATCTTTAATGCTTTAAAAAACAAAAAGCTTGGGGTAGTTGCGTAAAAAGGGCCAATCTCTCACCACTTTACACAGCATATTACATCTTTTTGCGCAACTACGTCGCAATAATTATTAAAAACCGCTACATTTCTAAAATTCGAGCTGAATGGAAAACATTTTGTTATGCTAATAAAGTTTCTTCGATACAAACGCAAATTTTTGTAAATTTCGGTCAGCAACAAGTTTGTTCCCCTTACGGCGTTATTTTTGAAAAATATTTTATGTATATTAAGAGCTTATTTGACATTTTTCTATACATTATTAGTTGTCAAATAAACCTTTAATAAACATAACATATTTTTTATAAATAAGGCAGCTACTATTAGATTACTTTAATAAAATATTTTGCACAAAATATTTTTTTTTCGAAATAGCTATAAAGAAATCGAAATATTCTCAAAAGAAATGATAGGGAATCAATCTGTCATGTGATTGATACCGATCTGTTTCAAATCACTCAATTTTAAGAAACAACTTCTATGATGACCTATAAAAACTTTTTTACTATTTTTTTTACTATTTTAAGTAGACAGAAGCCTAAATCCCACGTATAGTATTTTTATTATAAAATGCATCATCGAATATTATAAATTAAAAATGGGCAAATTTAAAGTAGGGATGTAACGATACGCCGTTATGCCGATCCGATAACGATACCGATATTTAAAAATAAATATCGCCGATACCGATTCCGATACCGATACGAATATTGAAATTGAGTTCAATATTCGATCAACATATTTAGATCAACAAAACTCAAGTGCAATTTTTTTATTATACAAAATTACATTGTAAGAGAGAATATTTAAAATTGATTTTAACCCAGTATAAAAAATTGGAAGTAATTTTTAAGGAGCTACATTTTCTTTGCTTCCAAAAAATCTATATTAAAAATATGCAGATAATTAGTAGAAAAGCAAGAAAAAATTTTTAATTCCTTAATAATTTTAAAAAATACTCGCCATGCTTTTTGAAAAATCGATTTTTTAAAGGACATTTATCAACTAATATTCTTCTAAATAACTTAATAGCTTAATTATTGAAAGTCTTCTAAGTTTATATATATTCACCTAAATTTACATGAAAATAAAGTTTTGAGTTTAAATTCGCATAAAAAAATTGTGAAAATGGGTAATTTTTATCCTTTTTCCTTTTTCATTATAGAACACCGAAAAAGAAATTTGTCTTAGCATCGCTTCCGATTCGGTGATTGGTAATCGAAAAACAGAACTTCTTGCAATGGCAAGGATATGTAAAACTAATTAGAAATTATCCAAATACTTCCGGATCGCGAATTCTACATTTTCATGACTTCTTTGGAGTGTCTTTTTTTGCTGGAATAAGATTTAAAAAACAACGACTTGAATTTGAATTCATGGTAAAATTAACAAAAAATAAATATTTTTTTTACAAAATAACAGCATAAAATATTATTAGTTTTTAAAATTGATATTAATAAGATTTAAAAAATAACGAAGTGAATTTAATTCATGGTAAAATTGAACAAAAATAAATTATTTGTTAAAAAAGCTCTGAAAAAAATTTTTAAAGTATCGTCGTATCGACAGTAAAATATCGCCGATACCGATGTATCGGAAAATCTGAAGTATCGCCGATATATCGGTATAGGTATCGGTATTCGTTACTCCCTAATTTAAAGCAATATACATATTTATAAAAAAAAAATAAATGACACGTATGGATATATTTTTTTGACAAAAAATGGCTTCCAAAGAAGACATATGGGTCGTATGACTAATTTATATTATTATTCAGCTTTATTGCGGTTGTTGTAGACGGGACGAAATCGATAACATGTGGCAACTCAAGTAGA
The DNA here is from genome assembly GCA_956483635.1 of Panzeria rudis. Taxonomy (NCBI): domain Eukaryota; kingdom Metazoa; phylum Arthropoda; class Insecta; order Diptera; family Tachinidae; genus Panzeria; species Panzeria rudis. Next base: position 36,125,618 of record OY101447.1, on the reverse strand, counting down.
ATAATTCTTCTCGTTATACAAATTACAGTGTAACAGATTATTAATTTTTAAAATTGATATTAATCCAGCAAAATATATATTAAATTAATTTTTAAGTAGCTACATTTTCATTTCTTCCAAAGAATCTATATTAAAAATATGCAGGTTATTAGTAGAAAATCTGATAGAAATTTATTTAAATCATATACAAATTTGTTACTCCTTTTTAATTTTAGAAAATAGCATGGTGATGCTTTTTAAAGAATCTTTTTTTGAAAAAAAATTTATGAACTAATTTTGGATCAAAAATTCGTCTAAAAGTTTATAAAGTAAAATCAAATATTTTCGACGCGGTCTGGATTACTATCCTCTCCGACTTTAATGCAATTCGAAATATATATTCTACTATTGTGTGAGCGTAAATATACCTGAGATTTCAATAAACAACTTTCTAGAACATTTGAACTTGCTTGAAATGATTCTTAACACCGTTAAGGTAGCGCTGAAATAAACCATATACGGATACCACTACTTAATAAAAGAAAAAAAAAAAAAAAAGATCCGTGTCTCCCAGTTTTGCCCCAAGTTTTTTTATCGGCCACCAAAGGTTTGGGGCCTCGGTGTCATTTTTGCAAAAAACTGATCGCTTTCTCAGGCTGATATCTTGCAAACCGTTCGGAATTTTTATTTACTCTCTGAGGCAAAGTTGTAGCTCTTGTCATAAAAAACGAAAACTGTGAACATATAAAATCAAAAACACTTCATGTTAAAGATCAAAATCGCGAAAAACTTTAAGAAATTACATATTTTACTTTTGCGGTTACCTAGCGCAGAAAAAAATTTATGATAGCTTTTTTTTAAACAAACATGTTTTTGCAACTGATTTTAAATCTTTATTATTGTCTCTATTTAGTTTGATAAATAATTTTGTTTTACTTATTATTTAATTTCGGTAGATAAGCCAATGTTGGCAACCTGATAAAATTATGAAATTCTTTGATTTATTTTTTATATTTTTCTAAAACATTTTTTGATTGAAACAATTTGTTTATTGAAAAAATCAGAATTTTTTTTCAAACAAATTATTACAAATTTTTGCATTTGAATTTACAAATTTCCTTATAGGACCTAAATTGAACAAATTTACATTTGATTCAGGGAATTTGGTATTTGAAGTGAAAAATTAGTTTTTTCTGTGTAAGAGGGCACTATCAGCACAGTAGAGTTATACGGGACAATGCCTTTCACCATTAGTTAGAGTGATCTTTTTTAGAACAAAACATACCACCCTTTTAGAGGGCAAACATTTTGAAAAAACGAAATGTATAATTTTTTTTTTTGTAGAAAAGAAACCACCATAAGTTGCTATGAGCGCTTGAATGTAAACACTTTGCTTTGCATTTCTTCAAGTGTTATTGATCATTATGATTGAGCCTTCACAAACAGCTTTGTGTGTATTAATATCTTTTGTATTCATTTGTTTTTACAAAAAGTATTGGTTTTGTACTGCTAATGCTAACGCTAATGCCTAACGCCACAAAAAATATTCTCTTCACCTCTTCTGCTTATAAGCTATCATTTTATGCACAGCACAATTGTTCTCGTGTGTGAAGGCTCATTGTAACGAGAGTAGGAAAATAAACTCAACGAAACGTTTGCTTTCGTTTTGTTTTGTATTTTTCAATGTCTAAGACAAAAATAAAACAAAAACAACGAGAATGATATTCCCATTTAGTTTTGTATTGTTTGTGCTTCTGTACACTAAATGTACATTAGCTTAAATGTACGCAGCTAGAAAAGAAATGAATGAGAACAAAATTGAATAGTTTTTATTAAGAAAATACATTTGCAAACGTTTGCCGATAGATTTGCTCATTATAGTAAGTAGAGAATGTGTTAGTGTATACAATGAACTATTCAATAAAATACATTTCTGCTTTTGTTTTTTTTTACAATTGCAGAAGCAAGCAATGAGCGAAATGCCAATTGTTTTGTTTGCAATCTTTGTTATTAAAATATTTTAAAAGTTTGTGTCTACGGTTGAAAAGTTTGCGAAGAGTTTTATTTGTTTCCACACTATGATTGTAACTGGGATTGGTACTGTGTCGTATGACTAATAAATAATCAACATACGCACCTGTGCTTTCAAAGCAATGTTAAGCAAGGCATACATTACTCCAGTATACTGGCACAAACAAGTGATGTTGAATCGTGCTCGAAACACATACCATACAAGCATACTGGTACAATATTCATTTTCTTAAAAATTCTGTACTGATGAGTTGTTGTAGATAGTGCGCACCGCATTCATTAGTGATATTGTCTTAAAAATAGAAATTAAGTAAAATTCATGTCTTTTTATAAAAAAAATTTTTAAATATGACTTGTTTCATTTTAGAAAGACTATACAGTATATATTTTGTTATTTTTTCTTAAATTATGAGTAATTTATTCATGTAAATGTGTTTTATCCCGATGTTTACTCTTTGACAACTTTTCTCAACTGAGCTAAATTCACCATACACCATACCACAAACTGGTACCATCAGCAAAATATCAAACTCAGTTTAGCATCGCTACACAAATCGTACAATCACACCAAATACCCACACACGACCCAACCACTGGTGCCAACACGTGATTGCGCGTGCATACTGGTGTAGTCTATGGGGCCCTTTAGTTAATTGCAAAAACTGCCTACTTTCAAGCTGTTATAACAGGCAAACCTGCGGCTACATCGATGCGATTTTTTCACTGCGTGATAACTAAACTGTCGTAGTATAGAACTTCTGAAACGAGAAGACTTGGTCAGTGACAGACTTGGAGCACCAGGACAACTTAGATTTTGTTCTATAGTAAAAAAACCCCGGTTTGCCATCATATTTCGTTATATATTAGACAGAAAAAACTATCACAGGTATTTATTTTAACACACATGTTCTTGAATTTGTGTTAAAATTTTAATATATTTTTGTTTGATTTTTAAATACTGCAATACAAAATTTTAGTAGAAAAAATGCGATTTTTTTCTTATTAAATTTTTTCTCTTATTAAATAGAAAAAAAAATGCGATTTTTTTCTTATTAAACTTTTTTTTTATTAAATAGAAAAAAAATTAGATTTTCTCTTATTAAATATTTACAAATTTTAGTTTTTAGTTTTACGAATTTTGTGGTAGGTCCCATTTCCGTAAAAAAAATATATGACTTCATGAATTTAGTAATAGAATACGAATAATAGTTTTTTCTTTGTCATTTGGCGAAAAAATGACATATAGTTAATGTTGATTGTATTGATTGCTTCTTTCGATTAGTATAACAATCGGCCAACAGCAATGAGGGTGCTGTTGGCTGAATAGTTAGCGGGTTTGACTACAAACATTGAGGTCTTGAGTTCAAGACTAGTTTCATACAAGCCAACAACATCATGCATTTTTCTCATGTGCATTGGTGTGTTATTGTGTTGGTTGTTGTTGGATCACTTTGGCAGTACCGGCTGCGGTTAATGCACTTTACAGCACCGTCCTTCGTCGGTAATGTAGCAAACCCGTTTGCGAAGTAAGAGAACTAATAAAATGGCTACACAGCTTAAACAAATCAGTGCGTCTACTTGACACCAGAGGGGCTTCCAACACTGCTTTACAAAAAACGCGCAACAGCAGAGTTGTAGATTATTTAAGCTTTCTATCTCTCTTCCACTTCACCATCTCTTCTTTTTACACTATGCCTTTTCCAATGAAGGTAACATTATAATTAATTAACTGGTAGGCATTAATTGCCTGATTGTGTTACTTCTCTTTAAAAAAAAGTCAACATGTCGATAAAAAATCGTAAATTCTTTTTTCAGATTAGGTCCACTGTGCGACAGAGGTATTATTTGTAGCAAAATGAATAAAAATCGTAAAGCGCAAGTAAACTGCTCTGTAAGCTTCCTGCATTTGTTTTAATCTATATATAAAATTTCACGTGGATTTGCGTGGGCTAGGAATTTATTTCCGACCTATAGTTTCGTGGCGAAATATGTTTTTTAATTATCCTAGATTACTTTTCTGCTATATGATGTTACGAAAAATAAATCGACCATAATGAACATATTAAGGTTGTAACGATATGCCTTTTTGCCAATACGATAGTGATACTCAAAAAGAAATGTCGGCGATACCGATACTAATACTGAATTTGAGTTCAAGATAAAATTAATAAAACTCAAGTATATTAATTTTTTTTTGATATATAAAACTGCAGTGCACTAGGACGTAAATGAAAAAAATAGTAAATATGGAACTTCTAAACTATTTGTGAACTACAAAATGGATTTGTCGAAAAAATAATATATTTCTAGAAGGGCATTCGAGCTTTCAGAATATTTTCTTCTTAAGTCTGCCTGCAGCTGCACCAGGGACGGAGCTACAGAGGTTGAAAGTTGGCTACGGTGGGTGTGAAACACTTTGTGTGGCTTATAACTTTCTTAAATATTGACGGATTTGCGAAAGCGCGTAAAATGTTGTTAGAAAAAATAAAGAATAAATGTGCATATAATTGCTTTTGTATTTTTTATATTTGAAGAGATATTTCATTTTGAAATTAAAATTTAAAATTTTTTGCCTCGATGTTTGTTGGTTTTTGGCTTTAACTTGTTTACTAAACATTTGATTAAAACTTTAAGTACACAATTAAATTTCTGATAACATTCTAAATAAACGTATAGCAAAAAAGTTTGAAATATCTTAGTGTGTTAATACCCCATTCAGACTGCAGCCAAATTAAGTTTTTCTTGATTTCGACTGAAATTAACTGGAAATTAAGTAATTTCCTATAAATTTTATCATAGCCAAAATTAAGCTGTTTTCCCTAATTTCGGGGAAATTAATGTCAAGTTACAATGCACATACCTGTGTTGGTTTTAAAGGTCCTTTTTTGGAAGAACATATCATGATACAATAAGAGCTGTCCCTACAACAATTACAACAATACAAAAACAACAGGCATTTTGTTAGTGTAAAATGTTTAAAAAATGTGTCAAAAACAGAGAAACAAGTCGATCGTTTAAAGTCGACCGCCGCCGTACTTTTTAAATATTCCAGCCGCCGAAAAATACATCGGCTTGTTACAATTCTTTAATGTAGATAGGCTGTGAAAATGCATTGTTTGTTTTAATGTACTTAATGTGATAAAGGGCTTTTATATTCAGCAGACAACTTTATATTTCATATACAAATGATCATATAAAAATTTATTCGTAGCAGGCGGCATGTATTACATTTTTTTTAGCCACCGCTGTAAATTTTTCATAAGCTTATTTCTCTGATAAAGCGAGTTTGATATTTGGGAAATATAAACTCACAACTACAGCTACGGTGACAGTATTACCTTGTATTATTGTATCATGCAACATATATTCAACTATGGGAAGTAAACAAAATAGCTTGACATTTGTTTTATTAAAAAATTTTTATTTATTGTATAAATGTATAAAAAAAGACTTTAAATTAAAAAAAAGAAAGTGTAGTGCAGTGACCTAATACATATGAATTTACAACAAAACGTCTCAAATGTAGAAAGTTCCAAGTGTGAAGTGTCAATCGAAATTAGGGCAACTGCCATTTATCGTCACTATCCACAAGTTTAATTTATTAAGTACTTTCAGCACGAAATTAAGTAATTTGGAAGTAATTTTTGAAAACATTGAAATTTAATTAAAAGATAAATAAAGACTTTTCCCAAAAAAGGTACCTTTACAATTTTTAAAATTGTAAAAAATATTGTTGATTTCTTAATTTTATGTTTATACAAGGTAAAAGGTGATGTTTTAAGGATGTCATTAGTGCAAATTTTTATTTAATTTTGGACAAGTACCAGCAGTGGTCGAAAATCAAAAAATTTCAAAATGATTTTTGGCGTTACGGACATTTTATTTAGTAGATTGTTGGCATTGGTTTTGCATCAAGTTAAGACATCCTGGCTATAAATGTGACCGCTAGGCCGAATTTAGTAAAAAACTAAAATTAGACCAAAAATATTTATTTTTCTGAAATACATATAACAAAACAAAAAAATTGTGCTGTAGTTATGACCAGACCCTTCTAGCTATATGTATTTCGATGCATTAAATCCCAATCTGAGACCCGGTACCCACCCAAAAATTTTACAAGATTTTTCAGAGTCTAAGGAATCAAAATCTAACGCGCTTAAAATTTTACAAATCGGTCAGTATATAAAAAAGATACTAGCCGCACAGACTTTTTACACCCAAGGTAGCAAAATTTCACTCCCTGTAGCTCCACCCCTGATTCAGCCACATTCTTGAAAAGAAACGATTCTGAAATTTCAAGTCCTCTGTTGCAAACATATCAATTTTTAGACAAATCCATTTAGTAGCTTAGAAGTTCCATATTCATTATAACTGAACCAAAAATGAGGATAATTTGATGTATAACTTATGAAGTGCTGCGGTCTGCATTTTGCAATTATTTCTAATGATTTAAATGTAAATATATATATTTCTCTTTGATGCATGATCGTAAAACTATTGGAAATCCTTTTGTGCCGCGTGTTACGTGAAACATTCTCAGTGTGAGAAATTGTTTTACTCATATAAATGCTGGCAACCGACACACTTGGGTCTTTTTGGTGCCTTTGTGATACCTGAAAAACGGCTATAAAGTGATTTCATGAAAATAGTAATAACAAAGTGAACTGAGATTTCCCAAGATCATTAAAAACAAACTGATACTAGTCTCGGTTACCACTATGAGAGTTTTCTTTCAGAAAGTCTTAGTATTTGGGTGAGAGGCTTTTGCTTTGTAATTTGCAATGGCCAACCTGATGTAGGCTGCAATTAAGCTAGATTTTATCTTGGATTTCATTAAAAATATTTCAGTGTGTAGACACAAATGAAAGTTTAAAAGAGAATTAGAGAAAATTTCAGAAAGAAAACTTTCACATTGTGAACCGAGACCTAGTGAAAATATTCGCTTACTGGACGTATGATTAATATTTCTTTATATAAAATTTTTATTACTCCACCTACGTCTCCACCTAACTTGAAATGCTGTTGTAACTTGAAGTTATGACTGCGTTGTTAAAACAATTGCACTAACAACTATGTTATAACCTGAAAAAAGCATTATCTTGAGCGGTCTACACTTAACATTAACTTGAAGTTAATGTTAAGTTAAGTTAGGTGTAGACTGCAAATTATAACAACCAGGAAAATATTATTGCCTGCTTTAAGTGATGCATACAGTTTTGTTTCGTTTTTAAAATTCTTGTGGTGATCTTTGTATAAAACTCAAGAGAAATAATATTTATCCGGTGGACATTATTTCCTTAAAAAAAGGACTGCTTTTGCCTTTGGCCGGGCTTATGAGTTTAATCCTCCTGGTATGTTGAATAGTGGCTTCGCTGAAAAAGAATTCTTGCCTAAGAAGAAAATCTTTACTCAGCGTAGCCACTATTCGACATATCTAGAGGAGAAAACCTTTGGGCGGATGTCAGAATGTGCGCTATAAGCGATGATATAATACTGCGCTCAAAACTCTATAAGCCATTGTTTGTGCTTTTTTATGTGATCAAAAGATGTCAGAGTGAAAGCGAAGCAAGATGAGAGTATGTGCTATAAAGCAGAGTGGGTAATAGTTTGTAGCCTATTTTCGCTCCGTCTGTTTTTTGTTTGTTTATTTCTTTTGAGTTTTAAAAAAAAATATATATATGTATGAGTATTAATTTTTCAACGTGGTTTTTGAGATTCTGAAAGATATTATTAACTTCTGGCTGCTGTATTTGGATTTTTAAAAAGTTTATCATATCAATTGGTAATTTTTTATGTATGTTCCTTCAAAACTCCGCAATTTATGAAGCCATTTCAGATTTTATTTCTTTATTTAAAGTATGTGCTCCCAGATTGGTTCCGTTTAAAAATGGACTGGGTCATGCCCATACAAAGTAAATTCACATTCATTTTCATTTTCAACTACTTCTATTTAACAGATTCTTATAAAACTTTGCAAACACATTAAGTTTCTGATTTAATACTACATCATGATTAAGGCAGTGAGTGCCACGCCCATGCAAAGTAAATATTTTTTTTCAACAGCTTCTACTAAACCGATTCTTATGAAACTTTGTATACAGCTTTAGTTATCGTTACAATACAACATTATGTCTAGAAAGTGGGCAGTGCCACGCCCATAAAAAGTAAGTAAGCATTTTAACTACTTCTAGTTAACCGATTCTTATGAAATTTTGCATACACATTTAGTTATCGTTACAATAAATCATTGTGGTTAGAAAAATGGCCAGTGCCACGCCCATGAAAAATAAATATTCATTTTAACTACTTCTGCTTAACCGATTTTTATGAAACTTTGCACAATCAGTTAGGTCTCGTAAAAGTACTTGATGATAAAATATGGGGGCAGTGACACACCTATTTTGTAGTCGGTTTTTTTGCAAGAATTATACAACTTGTAATATATATTCTTCAATACACATACATACTTGCAATCGAAAGCATTCTTCACTAATTCTAAAACTTTCTGAGCACATCCTGAGCTTATTGTACAAATTGTAGAATTCATTATTTTTCAAAGGCTTTATATGTATTTCTTTCGCGGATTCCTTGCTTTTTAACAAAAAATGCACATACTAAAATTAACAAAATATTAACAGTTGTTTAGCAAAAACTATTATTGCTTGTAGCTTAGTTTCGCTCGTAGCGCGTACTCTGGCATCAGTATTAAGTCCAGCTAGTGGCCGGCTATGTAACAATATCTACTGTCCAATACTATTTTCATGGACTTTATAACCATTTTTTATTTCCTTTCAACGTCCATGTACATTATTTCCAATGGACATTATTTTCACGGTCGTTATTGCATGCCGTCATTATTTTTATGTTACAAAAAACAATAAAATCACCCTTTTCACAGAATACAATTCGGACTACGGACTGGTTTGGTATCGTCTTCTCTACAAAACTGGTTGACTGCGTTCATGAAATCTGTTTATATTTTAATTTGCGAAATTTCCGTTGAGAAACGGAATTAATTGATCATGGATTAATGTTTAGGATCCGTTTAACTTATGCATTTAATAGTTTGAACAAATTTTTCCTAGCCTCTAATTACTGAATACCCAACTTGGTAGAAGATATTTTGAATTTTGAACGAAAATAAGCAGTTGTTGCACAAAGCAATTTCGTTACGTTTTTATGAACGCATTCATAATTCCGTTTCCATTCTATATCCGTATCGGATTCTATGAATAGGCAGAATATTTGTTTATGACGTTAAGGCAATGCTATCTTCTTAATATTGATTTGGTTATTCAGCATTTGCAATAAAAATATTTTGAATTTAAAAGATAGCGTGCTGTCTTTCGTGTTCATATACATAAATATTCGGGCACAAACATTTTGCGTGACTTAAGATTTTTTTACACAAAAGAAAGCAAATAATCACTTATCGCTCAAAAATAGCGTTTAATGTATCTTTTGCTCAAATTAGTACTATCCTATTGGTGGGTGGGCTTGTTCCACGACTAGACTTATCGGCAGTGAATTTTATCTATGGTATAATAATATATGTTGACGTTGGAAAGCATCCTAAAAGCCTGAGTATATAAAACTGAGAATTGGACTTGAATATTTTGAAAACACCTGTACAGATTTTAATGAAACTTGTGCATTTTGAGCTTTTCTGCCTTGTTAGTGAAGTAAAATAAAATTTTAGTTTTATCTGGAAAAATCTTGAAGAAAAATAAACCAACGCGCTACGTACGAAGAACAATAATAGCAAATCTAACCAACTTCATTGGTTAGAATTTCACCAAGCTACAAAATAGAGAAAAGAATGTCACAGGATCGATGCCTGCCAAGCCTTATGCAGTAAGGTAAATATTGACATGTGGTGGTTTGTTTGATTTAAACACAGTAATTTTTGTAAAATAACTATTTTCATTGTTATTATATTAAATTGATCATTTTAACTATAAAAATTAGTCATTTTAACAACAAAAATTTTTTAAAATTATATTACCAATTTTAGTCAACAGAAATATTTTGACTTTGAAACGTGGTTTTCCCCAAATTTATATTTTATATTTTATAGTTCCGTAAATTGTAATTTTTCGTGTTGAGCTTAGATTCTCACATTTCTTTAGTGTAGTTTTAAAAAACTGGGACCAAGCACGTTATGAATTAAAATTTATTGTAACTACAATTATGTTCCACTTTGATATGAATTTGATATGATATATTATTAGATTTTTATATATATTATTCATTAGTGGGTGGCATCTAAAGCCAGAGAATTAACACGTAATTATTTGCTTCTTAGAAATAAAATGTGTTCGAAATTAATGTATTTAAATATTTTGGTATCAAACGAGTTCTCCTCACTTTACAAGTGGAATAATCCCTATATTCACTGCCGCAATTATTTAAAAATAGATTTTTTCCAAACTCTCTCTACCTGCTTCTTCATCAGTGCTGCCAAACTTTTACATTTACTCAAAACTATATTTTTACATTTATAATGTTAAAAAATTTATATCTCTGTAAACTATTCCTAAAAAAACTTCGAATGAAAACTCTTTATCATCAATTACAACTAATTTCAATTAATTTCGTAATTGAGTCAATTACAAATAAGAATTGAAAAAAAACTTATTTTTTATAATTATTATAAATTTTGTGTAATTGAAAATTTGAATTTCAATAATTAAATATAAAATTTTTATCGTTGTTGGGACATCAACAACGAAATTAATTGAATTTGCAATTTTTATAATTGAAATCGTGTTTTAGTTATTTCTGTGAGGAAATTTAAACAACAAATTTAAATTAAAAATATAGAACACCTTCATTTAATGTTTTTGTGGTTGCTACTGTTGCGCTATTTTTTTTTTTAATTTAAAATTATAGTAAATTTAATTGTAAATTAAAAATTGTCACTAAATAACTTTTTTTATTTTCACAAAATATATTTGTTCCTTTTTCTTTTTTAAATTTCTTTTTTTATTTGTTAGTTAATATTTTTTTTTGCATTTTCTACCGCCTTTTTTAAAAATATTTTTATTAATTTTTTATTAAAATTTTTTATTTTAATTTTAATTTTATTTCAATTTTATTTTAAATTATAAATTTTTCACAGTTTTTTTTGTAAAAATCTTACATTTATTGTTTTTATATGTTACACGTGATTTCGCCTTAAGATAATTTCTAGATAACATAAGGGAAACTATTGTGAATTTTCGTTAATTTTATTTTATTCGTTTTTGTTGTATGGAGTCTTTTTTTCTAAATAAACGGATGTTATTAAGCATAAAGCTTAAGATAAACTACTTCTATTATAAAAATCTCCTAAGATTATTAAGATGAGTAAATAAATATGTTGTAGCAGAAAGTTCTTAAATTACAAAAAGCCAAGAAATCCTACGAATCCAAAAAAGACAATTAGAGTAAAGCTTTAAAATTGATGGACTCCTACGCATGTTTAGATATGCTCTTATTACAACTCTGCAGAAGTGTAATACACATACATTTACATTACAAATGCCGTAACAGCTCTTTCTTATAGCTTATATACAAGATTACAAAAATACTAATTTTAGACTCTCTGTATAAAATTTAAACTATGTTTGAGGTGCTAATTGCGAAGCAAAAGAAAAATAAAATTTGAAGTCATTGTAGTTGTGGTAACTAAACATTTATTTGCTTAATACTAATGTAAGCTTTATTCTCTAGATGTCTCTTTTGTAATGCTCCCTTTGGCTTATTATAACAAAGTGTAAGCAACAACCGGAAAACACTAGAACTTGTGTAATAAGAGTTTAAAAGAGAAAGAGAGTGCCAGAAAGTGTGTGTATATGTGTGTTGTTAAAAAAGATGTTTAGAGATAATTTATCAAGATATTGTGGTTTTTGTGAGTAAATTTTAAAGGAATACTTTGTGAAATATATTAGACCATTTGCTTACCAGGACTCAAAAAATACTCAAAATATTTTTTTGTTGGTTTGTCTGTTTTACTTCCTTGACTTTTTTTTTGCTTTTCAGTTAATGCTATTTCTGTATAAGTATATTTTTCTTGCAATGCTACATTGTTAATGGTGGCGTCTTTTGATTTGGTTGCTTATATCTTGTTAAAAAACTTAAAAATTCTTCAGTATAATTGTCGTGATAGTCGTAGCATTAAACATCGTTGTCGTCGTTGTTATTATTGTTGGCGTGCTAGCAGTTGTGGTTTTGAAGTTGTTGCAAATGTTAAAAAAACTGCTTATAAAATATAATTTTTACTAAATAATTTGTTGCAAACAAATTATTGAAACTATATAGCAAACTTTTATTATACAAAACAGTTTTTCTTTTTTCTTATTTCGTTACTTAGAAACTTAAGCTCACTGAACACTCGATTTCCTTGAAATTAATATAAAAGCAAGATTTCTCAACTAAAAGTTAAAAATGCATTAACAAAGAACAATTTTTGGTAATTTTAAAAGATTTTCTCAGAGGTTTCTTTTTGTTATTTGCTTTTTGTTGGTGTTTTGGAGTGAAAAAAAATCCGAAAATAAAAATTTTTATGTAACGTCGACGTTGATGTTAAGTTTTGTACTAATCGTCTAGTATATGGCAAAAAATCATTTAGCAAGAGTAAACGCACATAGGCCGCGCAAAAACCCCGGTTTTAGCCAACAACACATAAAGTATGCAATACTTTTTTTTTCGTTCTTCTTTTATTTGTTTAGCTATTGTTGTGCCATGTTGTGTTTGGTGAATGGTCGTTATCCCTTTTTTTTGCCAGGAAACGCGAAAAAATTCACGTATTCAAAAAACAGGCCTACTCATTTTATTTTTCAGAAAAATAATATGGCCCCCAGCTCCCCGCTAACCTCAGCTGCAACAACTTTCATTATATTCCCTGCAAACTGCCAACATATTTCTTTTTTTTTATTTGGGGAGAAAATCTCCTACAGGCATGATACAGGATACGAAACATATTTCTACTTTTGCTTTTGTATTTGAAATGATGTTGATTTTTGCCTCATGTTTAGTTAAAGGTTAGGGTATGGGTGCAATGACTTTTCCCATGTACGCATTTTAATGCAAAAAAAAGTGTTAAACAAAATATTCATAAACAAAAAAAAATCTCTAATTTACTCTCTAGCTGAGCAAGCTTAACAGTGCGCATTTTCAAATGAGCTCTTCTTATAATACGTACACATACTCATGATCCCCATACCTCTAACTTTAAGAAAATATTATCTCATTTATAATGTTAGACTAACTTATACCCCCTCCCTAAATAAATCTTCAGATATAGAAAAAACACACTCTCTAATGTTTCTCTTTTACTCTTTGCTTTTTTGGTTTTTACTTTTATTTCAAATTTACCCAGTTAGTTGGTTAGAAACGTTTGCTGCCTTATTTTTTTGTTCAAATAGTCTGTTTCTCTCTTTCATCAAATTTACACTCAATTTGGTTGGAGATAACAAAAATTTGTAATAGAGAAAATTTTATATTAGATAAATCTATGTGTGAATGTGTGTTGTTTGTACCAGCAATTTTCTTAAAACGTTTCTATTTCTCCTAGAAGTATGCTACTATTTTTGTACTTTAAATTAAATATGTTTGATTTTATGCATGTGACTTTTTATTTCCTTCAAGTGACATATATTTTACAAGAAAAAATTTGGTTTTCTCCTTAAAGAAAGAAGCACGTGTTTGTTTAGAGATGAGTAAGATAAAATGATTTTAGCCGAGGGATAGTGAAAAGAAGACATTAAAATTAAGTGGTGCAATTCATAAATTTCGTTAATTTCAATACTGATTTTATTTCTATTTTAATCAATTTATGTTTTATTTTTTATTTTTAATTATTGTTATTCATTTTATAATCCTTATTCGTCTGTTGAGAAGCTTCATGTCAAAAATTTTCAACAACATACAACGAAGAATTTCATATTAAAATCGTCGAAACACAATGTTAGTTAAATTTTTTTTCGTTCGTGATTTCGTTTTTTAGGTGTTCCATGTTAATTCACTATGATTTTAAAATATCCTTCAAATAACATTTTTCCTTTTTAAATAGGTATATTTCATGTTGATTTTATGTTCCAATAAAGTTAAATCAAAATGAAATTCATATTGAAATAAAGCGAAGAATCAATTTGAATCAAAGTTATTTCAAGTTGAGACAACGAGAGTTTGATACTGAAGTAACATGTAGAATAATGTTGAATTAAAGTTATTTCAAGTTAAAACAACGTGAATTTGAAACCATAATAACACGAAGAATCACGTTGAATTAAAAGAAATTAAAAGGCTATTTCGAGTTGAAGCAATATGAGTTTGATACAGAAAAAACACGAAGAATTATGTTAAATTATAGTCAATTCAAACTGAAACAACATGTTTTTGATACTGAAGTAACACGAATAATCATATTAAAACAAAGTTATTTCAAGTTGAAGTAACAGGAATTTTATACCGAAATAACACGTAAAGTCATGTTGAATCAAAGTTATTTGAACTTGAAACAACGTGAATTTGATACTGAAGTAACACAAAGAATCATGTTGAATTAAAGTTAATCCAAGTTGAAACAGCATGAATTTAATGTAGCCATTTAATTAATTATTTTATTTATGTGATGTGTATTAGCATCGGCATCACAAAAATTCGTGTTGTAGTTGCTTGCCCCTGCTAAGATTTGAACGCAGGCTCATCTATCTATCATCACTTGCTTGGTAGTCAACGCACTAACTGCTATAGCCTCAACAGCCTCAAATATACTTTAGATATACACTATTGTAAATACCAACATAAGTAATTCAACATGATTTAGTTCATGATTTAATATAAAATTTATTTGATATTAAAGCTCTAGTCATATTGATTTAAAATCAAATGTAAAGTAGATCTAACTTTAATTTATCATAATGAAATTTATTTTACTATAAAACAGGATTCTATGATTTTAAGTAGGGATGTAACCGATACCGATATAGCGGTGGTACTTCAGATCTTCCCATACATTGATATCGGCGATATTTTACTGTCGATACGACGACACTTTTAAACGATTTGCAGAGTTTTTTAACAAATCATTTATTTTTTTGTTAATTTTAACATGAATGAAATTAAATTCGTTGTTTCTTTAATCGTACTCCCAACATTCCCAGCAAAAAATCCACTGCAAGGAAATCATGAAAATTTAAAATTTGCGATCCGGAAATAGTGCAAATTCGGATCAATTCTAATTAGTTTTACATATGCTTGTCATTGCAAGAACTTCTACTTTTTCGATTACCAACCACCGAATTGGAAGCGATGTTAGGAAAAAATTTCTTTTTTGGCGTCCTATAATGATTTTTCGTCAAGGAACAATTATGAAAAATTACACATATTTGGTTTAATGTAAATTTAAGTGAATATAAATAAAATTTTAGAAGAATTTTAGCAATTAAGCTATTCAGTTATTTAGAAGAATATTAGTTGATATATGTCCTTTAGAAAATAATTTTTTTAAAAAGCGTGTGGGTATTTTTTTAAATTATAAAGGCATTATAAATTTTTGTATGACTTAAATAAAATTCGACTTGATTTTCTACTAATTGTCTGCATATTTTTTTAATATAGTTTCTTTGGAAGCAATAAAAATGTAGTTCATTAAAAATTACTTCCCATTTTTTCTACTGGGTTAATATAAATTTTAAATATAAATAATCTCTTACATTGTAATTTTGTATAATGAAAAAATTACTCTACTTGAGTTTTGTTAATTTAAACTTGGACACAATTTAATATGTGTATCGGCATCGGAATCGGTATTGCCGATATTTCTTTTTGAGTATCGGTATCGTATTGGAAAAAGGCGTATCGTTACATCCCTAATTTCAGTAATGAACAATTTTGTTTTAACAGAGAAAATCGGTAAATCAAGAATTTCGCATATAATGTGAAGTTTGTTCGCTGTTTATCGCCTATTTACATTTACACAATACGAACGGCGAATTAAGTAAATATATGACAACAATGCACTGGTGCTGTCAACAAAGCAAATAAATATCAATACATTTAAAGAACAAATTTTTTTTCGCCGGGCACCGGGTTAGATTAATAATTTTTCGTTTAAAATTAATATGAAACAATCAACATTGCGACATGTTGATTTTACATTGGGATTTTTCTGTGTATATCAGCGTGGCCATTTTGATCTCTTTTTTACGATATGACAAAAAACGATATAACTTACTGTGTTGTCATATCGTAAGTTTTTACGATATAACAACGCTAAAATAGCAATACACGGTGTTGTTATATCGCAGTGTTGTCATAACGCAAAAAACTGACTATACGTCAACACAGTATGCCATATCGTTTTCTGTCATATCGTAAAAAGAGGTAAATATGACCACGCTAGTGTGTATGGTTGAATATCTACTGATGGTAGAGTTTCCAGATTCATACAGTAAACTAGCTTGATATTTGATTCAAATCAGCTTGATTTTCAAAAGAAAACTTGACACAATAACTCCCATTAACACAATGGTCAGTTATGTTGATTTAACTTCAAGTATATTAACTTTCTGTTTGCCTTAACTTAAATTTTAGCTGAAAGTTAAGCTGATAGCTAGTGCCTTCAACTTTTGTGCTTGCCTGCAATAAAGTATTTTAGACAAATGCAAAAATTTTTGCAATTTGTATATATAATATCATGGATCAATAGTGCTGCATTCGCCTAAGAAGCTTTGAATTTGTTATTATTCTTGAATAATTTTTTTTAATATTTTCAAAATAGCAAAAAATTCATTTATTTTCAAATGTCAAAAATTTCTTCAGTTAAGAACTTAAACTCAAAAAATGTTCCAGTTAAATTAAATTGAAATTTAATAGGTAACGGCCATTTTGACAATTTATGATTAAGCGTTAACGTGGACTTTAACATCAAGTTTTGTATACCGAACTTGCCGTTACAGTCCACGTTAACGTTTAATCGTACATTGTGAAAAGGACCGTAAATCAGCTTTGTGTTAATGAAATTTGATTAATCAAAATTTAAATTTAGAGTTTAGTGTTAACTGCAAGTTAATATTTTTATTGTTAACGGGCCTAAAATTTGTAAAAGAAACCAAAACACGCCAACAACAAAATATTTTCTGGGGTAGAAGAACGTTTTCTTATAAGAAAACTAAAACCTAACTCTTTCTTAAGCGGTCAAAATCTTTCTTCTATGGCTGTAAGTGGCTTTAGTAAGAAGGCAAGCTCATCGTTATTCAGAAACTTACCTCAGCGAGTTGGTTTAAATTATAGATGATCTAGACAAAACCAGCTTATGAGCAAGTGTTATCAAACCGTATTACTAAACTTCGCAAGAGTACGAAAATAAGTATTTTTCTTGTTGGAGAAACGTTATGTTCAACGACGAGGATGGATGGTTAGCCTATAGTATGGAGGGGATAAAATTAAGAACTATATTCGAATAACTTGAAATCGACAGAAAGGCATGGAGGTGATTCAGTGATGCTTTGGGGCTCATCTTCTGCAGCAGGGCCACGATATTTGCATTTTATTAACACAACTATAAAGCAAAATGTTTATTTAGATATTTTAAAAAGGAAACTTACTGAAAATTTTGTATAAGCCTACTCTGAATAACGGATAATTATACTAAACATAAGGGCCACAAATTAAAATCATAGCTGCTACATAATATGCCCCATGTTATGGAAACAGTATGGACAATTAATGATATTATCTCAATAAGAAAGAGCAGGAACAAATGGCTAATCTGCGCCAAAAAGGGTTATATTAGAAGAATGGAGAAAAATTCCAGATGGTTATCATCAAAAACAAGTCGCATTTATTCCCAAGAGACTCCAAATGGTTATAAAAAACAAGAGACTGCATACAAAATATTCATTCAAGTTTTGAGACATTTTTTCATAAGATTTTAGAATTTATTTCTTTTTAGCTATGCATAAACATTATTAAATCAAAAATATCATTTCAGCTTGAAAAATTATATTTGAGCTTGTAACTTGACAGCAGCTAAAATATCTTGACATTCAAGCTCATTTAAGCCTATCTGTAAGCCTAACTGATCTGCTGTTCTAAGTACAATTCAGATGCGTCTGCTATTTGTGGAACTTCGAAAGAAGTTTTAAAACAATTTTGTGTGCGAGTAGAAGGTAAATTTAGCTCGCAAAACCTATTTCATACAATGTCAATATGTATGTGTAAATATGTAAATATGTGTAAATATGTATGTGTAAATAAATGCTTTCGAAACGTATATTTTTTCTCCAAGTTGGCAGCATCTTTTTATGAATATATTTGATATATAAATTATTCAAAAGGGTGCTGTTGACTGACTAGTTAGTGTGTTTAACTACAAACCCAGAGGTCTTCTGTTCAAGACTAGTCTCAGGCAAACCAACAACATCATGCATTTTTCTCATGTGCATTGGTGAGTTATTCTGTTGGTTGTTGTTGGACTGTTAAAGTGATGAAGGCAAAGCACTGATCACCTTGGCAGTACCAGCAGCGATTAATACTAACATATCCTAATGCACTCTCAGCAACCTCCTTCGTCGGTATTATAGCAGAACCGTCGGCGAAGTAAAGCAACTATTAAAATGACTACACAGATTGAATAGCTCAATGCCTCTACTTTACACCAGAGGGGCTTGCGCAACTGCTTTACAAAAAACGCGCAATAGCAGGATTTTAAATGAATTAAGGTTTCTATCTCTCTCCGACTTCACCACCTGTTCTCTCTATATACACTATCGCTTTGAGAAGAAAGAAGGTAACACATTAATTTATTAACTGGTAGGCATTAATTTCCTGATTGTGTTACTTCTCTTTAAAAAAAAATAAGAGAACTTTTCGTTCGCCCCAAACAAAATCTTTATTCATGCACACAGAAAAAAAAGAATGTAAAATCAACATGTCTCAATTTTGATTGGAAATCATGTTAAATTTACGAAAAATGACTTGTTGTGTAAGTGTGTTGGTGTTAATTTGCTTTGTTCATTACTACAATTCACTGTTGTGCTTAGTTGTATGATTTATTGTTGTTTCTTTTTATATAGCCAACAAACATCGAGTTACCAGCGAAAATTTGCTGATGCCGATTTAAAATTACTATTGTTTCACATTAATTTTAAGCGGAAAATTATTAATCTAACCTTAAATTTCTTTGTTAAATTCATTTTACATACAATGGTATTTATTTAGTGAATATATAAAGTAAAGTTTTAAGCTGTTGTGGCTGCAGTGGTTAGCACGTCGACAACTATGCAAGTGGCACTAGTTCAAGTCTTGGCTGGGGCAGCCAACTAATACACACATTTTTATGATGCCTATGCTAATACACATTACTCAAGTCAAATAATTAATAAAATAGCTTCATTGAAGTCATGTTGTTTCAACTTGATACAAATTAGATTTAAGATTATTTTACAAGCTGTTTTAATATCAAACTCACCTTGTTTCAACTTGAAACAACTTTGATTCAACATGATTCCGCGCATTATTTCAGTATCAACTTGATTTTGATTAACTGTACTGGAATGTTAAATCAACATGAAATATAGTTATTTCAAAGGGAAAAATGTTCTTGTAAAATCATGTTGAATTAACATGACATACCTATGAAGCAAAATCTCTCCTGACATTTTGACATTTTTCTGTGTGTATATAATAAAACTGCAAAAGGGCCGTCTTTGTAAAGAGTGCTCAAAATTGAAGTATCATTTTAATTTTGCTGCCATTTTTTCCTACTTGTAATTTTTATTCACATTTTTTATTTTCAGATTCTAAATACATTCCGGTTAGTTAATATGGAACGTTACACGAAGGAACAACGTGTTTTTATTATTAAAAAAAAAATTATAAAAAAAATATTTAAAAAATCATTAAAAAATTTCGACAATCACATTATTTCTCATAGAGGAGGAGTAGATTGGCCACCAAGATCGTGCTATTTGACAACTTGAGATTTTTTCTTTAAATCGAAAGTGTACAGCAATAGTCCCACAACAGTTCAAGAGCTTAAAACCAAAATTATCGAGCAGATATCAACCATTGACAACAGTTTATTGAAAAACGTGATTGATAATTTTGGTAAAAGATTGGGACCCTGCCGAGCCAGTATGGGGGGTCACTTGACCGACATAATTTTCCATTTTTAACCGGAACCTAGTTGTAATAAACTGAAATAAAAATATTTTTAATATCTAAAAAAAAAAGTCTTTTTTTTATTAACATTAAAATGCTATCTCAATTTTGAGCACCATGTACATGAAATACTTCCGCTAAGTTCTTATGGTTTCGAAGATAGTAATCCATGTAATCTAACTTTTGCCATTTTTATCTATCTGTCTGTTTAAACACACATCACGCAAAAGAATTATTATCAAAAGAATTATCTTTATAGAATTTTGTGTAAAGTAACTTAGTATCTCGGTTCGCATATAGGGTACTTTTTAACAACTTTAATTATATATATAGAGGATTTAAAAAATATGTCAGTCTCAACGCTAGACCTTTAACCATCATGTCCGAAATTTTTTCAAACTCTTATGCTAATTCAAAAATTATCATATATGAAATGAGAATTACAAAAATATAAACATAAAGATTGCAGTTTTTGGTTTTAAAAATTTTAAAAAATTAGTTCCGCCATGGTCTAAAAAAAGGTTTGTGATTTTTATTGGTACATAATCAAAAACAAATTAAATAAGCAGCAATATATTCATAAAATTATTAAATGTATCTATTTGTATACACCAACGGAAAGTGAAACGTCAAATTATTACTTCTGAGAAAATGCATAAAAGAGAAAAAAGTTATAAATATCAGTATCTCCATTTTAATAGTTTATAATTTACTGCGTTTTCGAGAATAAATAAATCTGTAGACTTTCTATAACGATGCTTATAATAGGATCACTATAAGACAGCAACGCTTCAAAACTACCGAACTTTACATTAAATATTCAATAGCGGTTGGGGAGGAGAGGTTTTCCAAAAATTAGAAATGGATTATATGATTTATCGAAGGCTGGTGCCAGAGCCAAAAAAAAATGCAATCCATTTTACAAGGTATATGGATGTGTTTTTATACATTAAAAAACTCAAGTCTCTGCTATGGCACAGAAAATACTTTCAACTAAATATGCTCTACAAATTAAAATTTATTTCAGTTGATTTCGTGGTTGTGATGAATACTATGTGGAATGATCATTAATGTTTTAAATGCTTATTCACAGAAAAACTTATCATCAAACAAAAGTATGTCTAAAATAAAACTTCGTTTTCAGTAAATGCTCTTTACTGAATCAGTGAATTTTTCGTTTGACTTTTATTAAGGGCGCAAAATCCAATGACGTCTACGCATAATTAAAAATAACAATAACAATGATAGCAAACGGAATGCGATTGTAACAAGCTTGTTGACTGAAGATTTCTGGGTGAATCAATTCGTTTATGTTGTTGCATTAGTTTTCATTCATTTGTTTAGAGTATACAGCTAAACCTACAGAGTTGAGCATATTATAAATATTTTTGATATTTGTACGTAATTATTATTAAAAATAATTTGAATTTACAATAATTCAATTATTTGAACTTAAGCCGAATAATTTAACTTCCGACTTATGTAAATATTTTTGTTCGATTCAGTAAACTATTTTGTTTAGGTTTTGTAAGTACTTTTAGACAATTTTTTTTTGTAGATTTGCACAATTTGTTTACTGAAAAAAATAGTTTTTTTAAGACATTTTTGTCGGTAATTACAAATTTGTCCGCTTCTAGAAAAAATATTTACTAATTCAGTTATGAGTTTAGTCGATCTGTATGGGTTTATATCCACAGAAATTTTAATTATTTTGGCTTAAGTTTGGTTTTAATTTAATTTTTCAATTGAACTATATTTTTATTTAGATATAAATGTGAAGCATGTAGACAAAGAAAATTTTTACTGCACGGAGGGTTGAATTGACGTTTCAATAGCTCCCGCTAATATCATCAGAGTTCTTTACCGCTTAGACCACTCGACCAAAGTCGGTGGCTTGCAGTCAAGAGTTGAATATCATCTACTTTTAATCAATTCATACTGTCACTCTTAGAGCTGTATTTCCACACACTAAAAATAATTATAGCTACACTTGCAATTTTTATGAAATTTTAAACAAATATATATACTTTCGATGACAAAATATCACGTTTTTGAGAAATTAGGTAGTGCCACGCCCATATAAAATATATACTTTATGCAATTAAAAGCTTTATTCATTATTATTTTCTAATATTAATAGTTTTGTTTTTAAGTTTAAGAAACTTACAAAGAAAAATGGTTCCAAAAGAATTTTTAGAATTAGAAATAAGCGATTAAGTCGACTTAAGCTGTTTTTGAGTTAACATCAGTATTGTAATCTTTATATTAAAAAACCTCTGCATAAAGTTTAATTTATTTTAGACGATTTTTAATGAAGTTCTAGCTTATTGATTTGTTACTTATCTTTTTACAACTTATAATCTCATATGGAAAAGCGGTTTAATTTAACTCATAATATATTAAATTTCAAATTGAATATATTTGTTATGGAACGTAAATTGAAAGAATGGCAGAAGGAATTGTTAAATTTAGCTGTAAAATAATAAATTTCTGAAACTTAACTTAAATGTTTAAAATTGATCTACTACAAAACGGTAAAATATGACTTAAGCACTTCTTCTATTATTACCACAGGAATTTTCTATAAGAAATTTATTAACATTTAAAATTGTTGCAAAATTGAAATACAATTTTCTAAGAAACTATTAACTTTCTTAAGGAAATGGAAATTTGAATCTTAGAAATGGAATATAAAAATGAAATATGAAAAATGGAATATATAAAAATATGAAAAATTATAGGTGAGTGTAACTTGCAAAAATGTTAAAAATTAATTAAGAAAACTTGTACAAAATATAAAAATTTGTATATCACCTACAGGACAATTTACTGATGTTATTTATCCATTTTATTTAGTTGTTTTATTCTATGTTGTTTCTCAACTAACAACATTAATGTGGCAGCTTGTAAACTACCGGCAGCATTTATTGAAATTTGCGTTGATGCCAAAGCAAATGCCGTGTGTTTAGAACATAATGCAATAATGTTTTTTATTAATTTTATATACAAGTTATTTAAACGCATTATTTGTTTAACGAATTTTATTTAAAATTATATTAAACACATGGAAATGTTTCAAACAAATAAAACTCATACACTAACACACACACACATACACTGAAAATGGTCGTCGTCGCTGTTGGATGTTTAAAGTAAGAGAAAGTTTTTGGTTTCTATTAATTAAAAAAAGTTATTGTTTTTTGGTTTTCTTGCAAATTAACATAATGTTTATTTAACTTGGTTTTTAGCAGTTAATTTAATTATTTACAGCGACGACGCCCGATTTTTAAGTATTTTTAAATAAATTGTAAATTTTTGTAGTATAGTCTTATGCTGATAATTGTTAGAGTAAATTAAATTAACAGGAAATGATAGATAAAATTTCCTGTATCTTGTTTTTTTTGAACCGAAAAAAAAGTTATTTGTTTAATTGATTCTTTGTTTATTGTTTTTACTTTAAGCACATGTTATCTAGAGATTTGTTTATGTTAATTATTATTTCATTGTAATATAATTGGTTTTTTTTATTTATGTTTTTTGGAGAGTATGGGCAAAAGAGAAAGCGAGCAAGAGATAAGGAGTGGGAATTTATTTAATTGAGCATTTAAAAATAATAATTATAATTGTAATGCATTCATTGCTTTCATTTATTTTTGTATTTTATTTTAATTCTTTATATATTTGCGCATATAATAAATGTGCTCTCTTACACACACTCACTTATTTAAGCTTTATGTATTTAGTTTTATATATATATTGTATATAAATTCACTCATCATATATAAATACAATTTTATTTTATTTTGATTTCATTTTGACTCAAATTTTCCATTTTTTTGTATATTGCAACCGCTTTTTGTTAGAAACTGATCATGTTTTGTAATGAAAACGAGTTATACTTTGTTTGTATTTGTTATACAAATAAACATCTATATATATATATATATATATATATATATATATATATATATATATATATATATATATATATATATATATATATATATATATATATATATATATATATATATATATATATATATATATATATATATATATATATATATATATATATATATATATGTATATAATATATATAATAGATATGTATATATATTATATATATTATATATATAGGTAATAGATATATTATAATATATTTAGAGTTTTTTTAGTTATATTTTTATGTAGTTGTGATATTTAACATGAGTATGTTTGTTTTTTATGCTTAATTTCTTTGAGTCCCGTTTAGACACCGTTTTTTTAGTTAGATTTTGCGGTATGTGTGGTAACGTTACTTTTTAACCGAGAATATAAAAAAGCAATGTTGTACTCAAAAGACGTCCAAAAGCCGTATGCCAACAAATTCCGGGACATTGAATGCGTTCGGCGTTTTTCATGGTTTTTCGTTAGTGATGATGGAAAACTTCACTAAAGCCATACAAATCGTTGTTTTTTTTGTTGCTGTGTTCTTCATAATGCTACTGCTGTTGTTGTTGTTGTTTTTATTACACACTACATATAAATTTAACTCCTCTTGCAATATATACAACACATTTGCCTTGCATTTACATATCAACAACAAAGCAGGCATCAGGCAACATCATCAACAACATCGTCATCATCATCATTATCATCATCGCCATCATCATTATCATCAACAATTTTACCACCAACATCGTCGCGTTTTATGTTGTACCATCATGTTGTATAAAACACCATTAATTTTCTTTATTTAGTTGTTGCTGTGAACTTTTTTCATTTGATTTGAAATACGCGCGCGAAAAATTTGCTTATTGAATATATTGCCCCCACTTTACTACAGTTTCATAGGCCATACTTGCTATATCTTAAGATTTGTATATAACGAATTAGGCCTATGCCAGGAGGTTGCCATGAAGAACTACACATTATGTATATAGGAGAAATATATGCGTAATATTAGATAAGTATGTATGCACACAAACATACACTACTACAAACTTCCTAATATTTTGCTTACAAAACGCACTCAAACACATGAAAATATGCTCTTATCCAAAGAAATCAAAAGCACGCACTCATTGTCTTCCATATAAAAATATAAACGCACACTCACACACATACACACAAAAATGCAACTTCCTTGCAGCAAACCCCAAACACAACTGGCCCTTATCCACCTAAATATACATACAGCAGGCTGAAGAATCTCAACAATCATAACTCTGACTACAGCCAGCAGCAGCAGACTCACTTGTTTTCAGCAAACCCCAGCATCATCTACATCCCTGTAGAAAAAAAACATCTAATTGCAAAAAAAAGTGCTCTCCTTATGCATTTTTTTTTTGTTGCAATTTTGATGCAAGCCCATCACGAATATTGCTTTACATGCAGGCTCTCCCTAAAAGTTCTTATATACTCAAAACAAACATTGAAAAAAATCTTAAATTAAACACAGAAAAAAAGTTCAAACTGTATTAAAAAAAAAAAATAATACATTTCTCTCCCCTGGCGGCCTCCCTCCTAAAAATAGGCACAAAATAAAACTGTTTTAAGAAGACGAACGAAAGTTGCAAGCTGCAGTTTGCAAAACATACACACACACTTACGAACACTCTCTTACTACTTCCGCTCTTAAATAAAAAGCCTACCATTAATAAAAAAAATAACTACATATTGCTAAGCATTAAAGAAAAAAAGAGACAAAAAAGGTAAAAATAAAATTTTTTGGCAGCACAAAAAAGTCTATTGCAAAATGCAATAAAACTGCAAGCCAAATAACAAGATACTTAAAAATGCAGCTTTAAAAAAAGCCGGTTGCTCTCTCTCTTTTCAAAATTCTTCTGCACTCATTCTGCACTAGGCTCCTCAAAAAAATGAAAAACCCACTTGTATGCACATTTAATTCTCTTTCTCTCTCCTATTCTCTGTTTTGTTTCTATATTTTTTAGTAGATAGTTGTTTTTTGTTAATTGTTCTATATGCTAGAGTATGTGTTATTTCTTTTTTTTATGCAAAAAGGGGCATTTGATGCATTTGCTGCGCAGGTCTTTTAAATGCGTTTCGTTTTTTTTTCTTTTGCATTCTCTAAGTATATGCAACTGTATGTATGTATGTATGTATGTATGTATGTATGTATGTATGTATGTATGTGTGTATTGCGTTGCAACAACAGACTAGAATGAAAAAGAAAACAACTCTACACACGTCTAAATAAAAACAAACCAATACTAGTGCAGTTTGTTTGCACTTGTTGGCCCGAGTGTATGAGTACGAGTTTATGGGTTTTTTTCGCGCGTTTCTTGGGCGAATTTTGGGAGGCTTTTGGCAGTTCTTATGCACTTTTGTTAAAAGAGACGGCGAGAGTAGGATTTTTTTTGTTTGGTGGCTTAAGTACTAAGTGCATTTTAGTATGGTTTGCATGGTGAATGGGGCATGTAATGAATGCTGATGTGGAGCCAAAGATATAAAAATTTTATGTTATGGCTTGGTAGGGGGATTGATAAACAAATGAAAAATGTTGTTACTTCCTTTAGAGGACCAGTATTTTAATGTATCTTATGTAGCTCCTTCCCATTAATTCACTGTTAAAGTATTGTTCATTTATTTAAACTGCTCTTGAAGAGTTTTCCCATATAATATGACATTACAAACCACTGTATCTTGTAGTCCTGACTAATCATTACATTTTACACTGATTTTTTATGTCAAGTATTCCAGTAGAAGTCTTTAAGAGCCAGTTCAATTTCATCAGTTATGCTATCTTCATGCCAAGTTTTCGTTCTGCATATGGTCCTTATTTTTCTTTTATTTTTTAATTTGCTATTAAGAAAATATATATTATTATTATTTCATATATCAAGAATAAAGCTGAAATTTTCAGATTTCTTATTAACATATGCAAATCTATTGGGCGTTTCACAAATTAAATTCCGTTCGAAAGTAGAATGAAACACGTATGTAGTTGTTTCTTTAGATAACTAAACCAAATTGTTCGTAATAAAGCCTTGTTTAATATCTTGAATGATTAACGTACTAAACTGGCTATAAAAATTAAAAAGAATACTTTTAGCAGTAGCAACTATGGTTTTTTTTTTTTGTATTCTCGGACTTTTTTGTTTCCCTGGAGAGCTGGAAACAAAAAAGAAATTACCAGGATCCCGGCAATTCCCGGGAATTGAAGAACGTACTAAAATAATTAACAAGATTTTTTAGTTTCAGAAATCGATTGATTTTTATATGACGAAAATGAATCATTTAATCATTCTTTATTTTAAACTAAACGTTATTTTATATTTTTATCGAAATTTTTAAGAAACTTCGTATTTAAAGACAATTTTTGGACCGAGCAAAAGGAGAGCAGACAAATAATTAGCAAAATCACAGATGGACTGAAGTCAAAGTACTTTTATTTCTCATCATTCATCAGTGATCCAAAGACCGATTGAAAGGTTATCTAGGATAAATGTTGCTGACAAAGAGAAGTCTTAGAACAGTAAACTCAGTCCTTTACTTCTTGGTATGCAATTAAAATTCTCTTCCCTTACAAAATTTGTACTTTTATATTCTTTGTTTCAAATGGCATTTTAAAATAGTCAATATATTTATTGTTGCATCTCACAATCCGTTTCTTATTTAAGTAACACAATTTCAGTTGTTGAGCAAAGCCTTTCACTTTCAACAGAATTTGCCCGAATAACGAGGACGTTGTATAACCTATCAATATTTTTGGTTCTTTTTCCCCAGTCTTCAAAAAAATTCAGCTGCTTTATTTATAGCAGCATTTAAAGATTCCCCGCAAGTCTTCTCTTTCAAAACATCACTGTCCCCATTTTCTCCGTCACTAAATGCACCAAAAAGACGTGTATTAAAGTTTTCTCCATATCTAATTACCGTACATTTTGGTGAACATTAAAAAACTTTACAATTGCTTTTACTAAAAAAATTTGGTTCCTTTAAATAATTAATTAAATAGACAACTTTTTCTCTTCGCTTTTCAATCCAAAATAATTTAATATACACTTTGACCTTTCGTTGGTTTCTTTCCCCTTACATAGATATTATTTCATGATGAACGACAATAATTTAAAGAAAAAGTAGACTTTTTGGGTGCCAAAATCAGTACTTTTATGCATAAAAATATATTTCTAGTCCCGGGAATTCCCGGATATATTTCCCGGGAAAGCGGGAAACGAAAGTAAGCGATTTTCCCGGGAATTTTCGGGACGGGAAATCCCGGTACAAAACCCTAATAACAACTAAATATTTGCTCTAATAGCCTTCCCTGTTAGAACATGTTCAAAGTGGCTCCTTAGAGTATGTAAATTTTTTTGGCGAAAAACAAATATGTATACATACACATAATCCGAAGAATCTAAAACATTCTTGCCCAAAATTATTTTACAGCTGTATTCCTGAGAAAATTTTGAAGTACAGTGGCACGATAAAGTAAACGCATACAAAATTTATCATAAGAAATTATGTTGATCGTAAAAATGTATAATAGTGCAGTTCACACTGAATTTGCTATATTTTACTTGGTAAAATGAGAAAATTTTTAATACATTTTGCGCCAAATCCGCTTAATAAAAAAAAATATATATATTATGGCAACACTGGGAAAGAAATATATATGGGAACGCTGGAAAAGTGCACTTTAATATCAGCTTGAGAGTGATTTAATTCTCGTATTCAATTTTCACGAGAAAGTTGTATATATAATAATTAAAATCACATTCAACAGAGCCACCTGACAAGTGGTGATAGCAAATACACGTGAGCACTGACGATGGAAGTGTAGCGGCTTCCGAAAGTGGCGCTACTCTGTTGTGCTGTGTACGTTGAAAAATTAAGTTGATGTTAATTTTTCCCTTGCTCCTTGGAATATTAATCATACCCAATTCTTTCTGAATATAACGTTACGAACCTTAGCCTAATAATCAATTTAGATTCACAAAGCAAATACGTTCGAAATAATCATATTAATAAAAATATTTTCACTTCTAATAAAAAGCACTTTCTTTTCCATCATCGTTTATTTTACACACTGTATTTGACAAAATACAAAAACAGCTACTTTGTATGTATACTCTTCGCTCTCTCATTAACGACTAAATAAAGAGCATAAAGAGAAATGAGGTGTGACTCCTAAACAATTGCTTAGTGAAATGGGCAAGAATGATCTAAAATCATTGCAGACGGAATCAAATAAATTCCTAAAGAAGTTTGTGATACGCTGGAATACAAATATATTGAAATATTTTTTTTAGTTTATTTATTGACTAAAACATGCAAGACAGCATTTTTAAATCGACCCGCAATTAGAGAATAGCCCCAATATCTGCAGCAACATGCCATAACCGCTTAAGCCATATTAAATTTTTTTCTGGAGAGCAGTTGAATAGAAGAAGTAGATCATTACTAAATTCATGTTAAGTATTGTAGCTTTCAAAAAATAAGGCTTATGTCGGATAAGCACCAACAGTTTTAAAGAACTCTGACACTTTAAATCAGGGTTTTTTTCTGGCTAACATTGATCTACATTAACAACCTTAGCTTATGCATTTATGTAACAATTTTTTTGATATTAAAAATTCATTTATTTATTATGTATATGGGTCATTCTCATTTCAAATGCTTTTTTCCTGTCCGTTGAAAGTAAGTAAAATATTTCATAAAATGAACGTGTAAATTTTAAAATGAAAACTGCTTTAGCATGATTTAATATATTGTAAATAAATGTACATAAAGTTTTTTTGCGTAAGATTGTGCATTATGTGTTAAAAACGGAAAAGAAAACTACTGTTTTTCCCCTCTTCATACAAGTTAGCATGTCCGCAATGTATGCTATTGATTTTCCACATTACGAAACTTTTAATTTTTTCAAAAATTATATATATGCCGCTATTGCCGTTCTCAACTCAACTCAGTTTGGTCGTCTGATATTCGAACCAATATTCACGTTACGATATTTTTTAGGATTTTAAAGCACAACAGTTTTCGTTGAAGTTGTTATGGCGTTAAGACTTTAATATATCAAGTATGACAGAAAATCAGACAAATTCGCGTTGAATTTGAAGGATATACAAATTTGAAGGATATAAATAGTATGACCGCTATACACACTATGCAAAAATCCCGTTAGCTGTTAGTTCTGTTGTCTGTCAAGAATGTATAATGTGTCTCAAAATAATCAGCCATGGCATCAACAGTGAGATTAGAAAATAGCAAAAAAATTTGTTGTACGTTTTGAAAAAAAACCAAACTTTTCATTTACATATATTACATTATCCTGAGAAAATGTTTCTTTTTTCAGTTAAAAAAAAACGCACTTCGACAACAAAATTATCTTTAGTCCTTGCAAATAATGTTTCTGAAATCGATGGGTATTTATAAAAAACTATGCTGAAAAAATTTCAAGTTAATCAGCTAAGATTAAAGCGTAACTTGCTCACGGAAGTTTGAGGAATGCTCCTTTTCTGCTATTGATTCTTATAACTTAATATGTCGTTAGCTGTACTCCAAAATCACGTAACTAAACTTTTTTAAATTTT
Organism: Panzeria rudis; assembly: GCA_956483635.1. Lineage (NCBI taxonomy): Eukaryota > Metazoa > Arthropoda > Insecta > Diptera > Tachinidae > Panzeria > Panzeria rudis. Next base: position 36,094,923 of record OY101447.1, on the reverse strand, counting down.
ACAGGAAGGAGAAAAAACTAAATAAAATACTTCGAGTTACTGAAGTAAAGCCGCTTTATTTTCGTTTGTAATTTGGCTGATTTTTATGATAAAGATCTGAAAATTTGTGACGACATGCATTTCGATGTAATACGCAATAATTAATAAAAAATGCAATTTCAAATTTTTTGTTAGTTACGTGGTTTTGGATTTCAGCTGACGATATATAGTATTTACAAAAAAATGTCCTGTTAAAAAATTCTGTCTGAAGTTTCCAACGGCTTTTGTCTTATCGACTTTTATTTAGATCGCATATTTAACAAAAAAAAACAGCATTACAGGACAAAGACCATAACAACCGAAACTTTAAAATTATTACACTAATGTAAAATTTTTAGTAAACTTATTCGTTCTCTAAAGCTTAAAGCTGGTTCTTTAGGCATTTAGGCTACCAAACGCGAATCTGCACTCCTCATTATCAGTTATATTTATCGAGATATAACGTTAGGCAGAAATTGAACGCATTTGCACTGCAAATATTTTCATAACTGGAGAAGGATTCAGCCTAGGGATGGGCAAGAGAAAAAATAAATCGATATATCGATATCAATATATTTTTATATATCGATTAGCATCAATATATATCGAATAAAAATATTTTTTCGGATAAAGATATTTTTTCAACCATGATTATTCATACATAGTGACCAATTCTTTTTTAAATAACACACAAAACAGTACCTTTCTAATAAGTACTTAAGCTGAAAAAAGTTAATTTCCAACATCTTTACATCTTTACTTTACAACTACATTTCATGGAACGTACATCAACACAATTATGTATAATCAAAGAAAGATAATTTTTCGAACACACTAAAGATTATAAATAAAACAAAAGATTATAGTAGGAATATTCTATTCAATGAAGATTGTTGCAAAATTGCTTAAAAGATTGACCGAAAAACAAAAGCAAACATAAAAAATATCGAATTTGATACTGTCGATATATTTTGAAAATATATGGATATATCGATGTATTGTATTTAAATATATACACGATATACATCGATATATTTCTGTGAAAATATCGATACAGAAAAACTCTCACAACCGGACACTCACCGTCGCAGTATTTTTGTCCAGTTGTGAGAGGTATCCGCTAATGAGAGAGGAATATATTTATAATTAAAAAATTGGGCAACGTATTATAATTAAAATATTTTATTTTAAATGAAATTTATTTGCTGGTGTTTATATGCATTTCATTTAAATTATTTGCTGGGTTTTGTATAATTTTCAAAGCCTGCTATGCTTATTTTTTAAAATCATTTACATATCTGTAAGTTCTCAAATGGTTTTTTAAATTCTCTACAAAAGATAAAGGGTTTGTAACTGTTCAAAATTGTGGGTTTGAAGTCTACGGACGATTTACTAAAGCACCAATGAAATGCATATAGACAATGCTTAAACACCAGCAAATAAATTACATTTAAAAAACGACCAGCTGGGTAATTTTTTGTATAACCTTAACCCTAATAGCAACAAAAATAATGAATTTTCTTTGTGGAAAGCAACCAAATATATAAAACGACCAGCTAAAAGAAATGTTCCAATTAAGGATAGTAACGGTTCGTGGTGTAAAACCGATAAAACGAAAGCTGCAGCATTTGCTAATCACCTGCAAAACACATTTCAAGGCCATGAAAATACAGGTAATCATGATAACGAAATAATTGAATTCCTCAACCGTCCCTGCCCTATGGACTGGCCAATAAAATACATATCTGTGAATGAAGTTAAAAGCCAAATCAAGAAAATTAACTGCAACAAGTCTCCTGGTTATGATAGTATAGATTGAAAGGTTGCTCAAGCACTTCCAAATAAAGCTGTTATATACCTAACGTCTTTATATAACGCCATATTAAGACTTAGTTATTTTCCGACACAATGGAAATGTGCAGAAATCGTAATGATTAATAAGCCAAATAAGCCAGAAAATATTGTCTCATCGTAGACCGATAAGTTTACTGGTCGTATTCGCTAAAATATTTGAAAGAATATTTTTAGATAGATTACTGCCAGTTTTAGACAAATTGAAAATTATTCCTGAATACCAATTTGGTTTCCGAGAAAATCACGGCACTCCAGAGCAATGCCATCGTATCGTTGCCTATATTCGAGATACATTGGAAAACAAAAGATACTGTTCAGGAGTATTTCTTGACATTCAACAAGCTTTTGATAAAGTATGGCACGCCAGTTTATGTTTTAAGTTGAAAAAGATACTGCCAACACCTTTTTATTTACTATTAAAATCTTATTTAACAGATAGAAGTTTTTATGTTAAATACAACACAGAGATTTCTGAAATATATAGCATTAAATCTGGAGTCCCACAAGGCAGTGTCCTTGGACCAATTTTGTACACAATCTTCACATTAGATATGCCAGTTAATGATAACGTTTTAATCGCCACATACGCAGATGATACTGCTATTTTAACATCTTGCAATTGCCCGAATTATGCATCAAACACAATACACACTCAACTAAATGCACTACAAGTATGGTTGAACAAATGGAAAATTAAAGTCAACACAGAAAAGTCAACTCATGTAACGTTTTCGTTGCGACGAGGTAACTGTCCCGCCGTTCTTTTCAACAATGTTAATATACCACAGAAAGAATCGGTTAAATATCTGGGTATCCATATTGACAGAAGGTTAACGTGGAAAACTCATATTAGAACAAAAAAACAACAGTTAAACATTAAAACGAAAAAATTACATTGGTTACTTAATTCAAAATCGAAACTAAGCTTGCAAAACAAGGTCCTTATATACAAAACAATATTAAAACCAGTATGGACTTATGGCATTCAGCTGTGGGGTACAGCCAGCAATTCAAATATTGAAATACTACAAAGATACCAATCAAAAACTCTCAGGTCAATTGTTAACGCTCCATGGTTCGTGTCAAATAAAACAATCCACCATGATTTAAACATACCACAAGTAAAAGATGAAATTCGGAGATATAGTCAAAACTACCTAGAAAGACTGAGTCACCACGTGAACCCGCTAGCTATCGTTCTACTAGATGATACAGAAGAAACAAGAAGACTTAAAAGGCACCACATCTTGGACTTGCCGTTTAGAAACTAACAATTTTTCATGATCTCAATATAAACACTAGTTTTAACTTTTTTTCTTTTTCAATTATAATTTATAATAATGTATGTATATTTTATTTTTATTATACAGTACATATGCCATTTACATTATATATAAATATGGATATCAATTGTAAATTTTGCCATATGTTGTCCTCAATGGAGTACAACATAATGTTATGTTAATTACCACATCAAATTTTCTTATTATCCTTCGTTGGATAGATTGTAAATAAAAAAAAAAAAAAAAAAAAAAAAATAATAATAAATTTCTTAAAATATATTATTTTATAATGTTACATACATATTACTAAAGCAATAGAGAGCAACTAGTCATTATGAGTCAAAACGTTTTGCTTAACGAACCAATCAATGTACATTTTGTCTATTTCAGAGCCATCCGCTCTAAAAAATATCTTCTTTTAAAGAATATTTATTCTGGTATTTCGATTTGTGGTAACGTCGAAATTACCAATTTGATTGGCAATAACAGAAATGTTAGTTATAGTTGAAAAAAAGATGAACTGTATACAAATTTAATATAATCCTGGTGTATTTCAACGCTTCTGTCCGCTTATGAGAGGTATTTTGAGCAACATTTTCTAAAATTTAGTGTCAGCGGCCCGTTATTAGATTGTCCGGTTAAGGGAATACATATTGTATGGAAAACTGATGAAAAGGTAGGGTCTGCAAAATCTGTCCGATTATTGGGTTGTCTAGTTATTGGAAGTGTCTGTTAGAAAAGGTTCTACTGTAAATTCCTTAGAATCAATATACATTAATGTAAATGTTTAAAATAATTTTCTGCTTTTTACTGGGCTAATATCAATTTTAAATATTAATTATCTCTTACACTGTAATTATGTATTTATAATAAAAAATTACTCTACTTAAATTTTGTTAAGTTTAACTTGCATTTAATTTCAGTGTGCGTATCGGTATCAGTATCGCCGATGTTTCTTTTTGAGTAAGGATATCGGTATCGTTATGGAAAAACTGCGTATCGTTACACTCCTAATTTTTTTCATGCTGTCTTTCTGCCTACCATTGATCTACATTAACAATCTTAAGCAGCCCATCCATTAGAGAAAATTATTGCATATTGTATTGTGCACATTATTGTCATTTTGACATATACTATACAATAAATGCCGCAATAATTTTCCTGACAGTAAAAAAGTAAACATAACACTGAAATATGTTGCCAACACATTACACAATTTTCCAGTTTGTACAATAAAAATTAATAGTCTTTTGATTTTCGCCAATACATTGAGCCACCTTCGAATATGAGATTCACATTGTACAATACGAAAAATTTAGAAGTATGTACATATGTTGCTAGTGTGTGGGCCGGGGCGGTTTAGTTTATTAATTTCTATAATACATAATTTTTTAAAAAAAAATTTATTTATTATTCATTTAGCACAGAAATTATCCATACGGCCCGTGCAATTTTTATAGCCATCCACAAAGTATGCTACAAATTATTGAAGTATGTTCTGAAATGCTTACTGGTCGTATGATGTACATAATTTTGATATAAAACCGAAATATACATCATACGCTCATGTAAATTTGAGCATTGCGAAAAGTAATCTTAAAAGTATTCTCTGAATTTTGAAATGAAGTTTGGTTTGCTGGTAACGTATACTTCATATTGGTAGCGTATAGTTAATATTGCGGCATTCATCTCCGCTATATATACACATACACATAGTCCATCGATTTACATCGCAGGTATACAAAATTTGACGACGTTAACCGAAACAACGTAAATCGAGGCGACTTAAATCAAGAGATTACTTCGTTTACTAAAAATGTGTTCATAACATTTACTGTATGGCAGGTACCGCCATCTTGTTGGAACGACTACTTACATATCATTCAATTCACACTCAAAGACTCTAATGCATTTGTTGCCGTTTTCTAGGAAGGGAGGACCAATCATAATCGACTTCGAAACTCACTTAATGAAGTGTGGCCGATTTCTAAAACAGTGGTAATCAAACTTTGTAGTCAAAACTAATACTCAAATTTTAAAGTCATCTAGGCAAGGCACATGGAAAAGGAGCTAAGTTTTCAGAAAATCAATTTGTTGACCATCCAGTTGGAATTACCTATGAGCTATAATAATGTGTCAAATTCGACCACTTGGTGTAATAAAATTATTTTACTGCCTATAACTTTTACATATATAATTAAAATTTTTGCTAAGATAATAATTTATCTTATTTTCTTCACAAAAATTAAAACTAAAATTTATTAAAATCAGTCCATACAATTGCACTTCTTAAAGATAATTGACTTTAAATTTTGCAATTTCTATTTTTCGTTCGGACTTTATTTTGTTGTTCGCTTCATCAGCATTCAATTGTTTTGGCTTTCATTGAAACTTGCGCACTCATTAGGTACTATGGAAAAATGTCAAAATAGTCGTTTCAGTAAAAAACTTGAAAGATTATATCAATTTCAAATGGGTGTATTACTTCCCAATTTTTTTCATTAACATGATATATTTTGACGGAAATAGAATAATTATAAATTGTTTCAATAGTGGAAGATATTAAAAATATTGTAATATTAATATGACTGTGTGTGGCATTGCCGAATTTTTGAATGTTACTTTTGTAATATGATGGGAGCTCGATATTTGCAAAGAGGAGGGGAAATAGAAGAAGTTAAGATACTAAATTTACTTTCTTTGGGTGTGGTACTGCCTACTTTTCTACACATAAGGCAGTATTGTGATGGGAACTAACTCATCGTGTGAGGAAAAGTGTCATAAGGGTCGATGAAGTAAAATATGGTTATAGAAAAAGCTGTCGCAAGATTTAATTACGAACACAGACAAACAAATATGAATAGTTTGCAGACAAAATCGCCTTCAAGTATAAATATGTGGAATACATATATGAAGTTTAATGCGCTGAATTCAAATCACGTACAGATTTTTTTAATGGTCATGACTAATATTTCCTCTAGTTACATCAGTATATTTCACCATAACTCAAGAACAGCTTAATCGCTTGGATGCAGTAAACAACCAAAAGATGCGGAATAAAATTACCTTAAAGACTACACAAAATAATTTTTTTTTATATCTCTAATTGTTTCGGAGTAATTCAGAAATTAGCAGCGAAGTAGTAGCAACTCAAATCACCAGCAAGTAACGGCAAGTAGAATAACTACACTGAACAGAGAAACACCAGTAATTTATCCCTAAAACATTATTCGATTGAGGAAAAACACGAAGTTCATATGGCAGACAATTCCAGCAACGCGCAATCCTCACAACAAAAGCCCGTTCGAAGATTAATCTAAATGTCCGAGGAATAAAGATTTGGGGATTCCTGGAGTACCTAAAGAAAACAAGCATATTCCTCAGAGTACAGGGAATACCCATACAGATAATGTTATGGAATAATGCAACATTGCGGAATTTGACAAAGCTGTCAAACGAGCAACCCAAGAAATGCTGAACATAAGAAGAGACATGAACCCGACGACGAACGTTGTAAACAAACCTAACAACGACAATAATAATATGGCGCAATCTACTGAGAATCATTCCAGACGAACCAGAAACAACTTTAAGACCATAAATAATTTGTGGCATAAGCAGGGCATGAGCTAAACGCTTTCTAATACCCAGAGGCAAGAATAGTCTAGTGGAAAAATTCCTCTGAAGCAATCCCTATATTCTACCTGAAATAGAGTTTATATGACTTTCAAACGACAACATGCTATCTACAGTTAGACCCAAGCATTTATGACTGTAAACCATTTTAACAAAACTAGGTCCAAGGTAAAAATTGAAGGCAGGAGAAAGTACATCAGCAGTACCAAACAGAAGCGCATTAGATTTAGAGGGATATAAGGTAAGCAGATTATCAGAAGACCATCGGAACACAACAGGAAGGGTAGTATTAACATCTCTTGAGAAGAGATCGAGTGCCAAGCGATCAGCCGTAAATGAAAGGAAGACATCATCCGCAAAAAGAAAAGTTTTACAGGTTGATGAATTAGTACACTCCGCCAAATCATGGCTCGTTATTCCGTAACTATTTGTCGACGTCACGTCATGACAATATCAAAAAATTGGCACATTTCTACTCGTCATCGACAACAATTTACTATTACTGACAGTCACTTACTACTCTTTAAGACGTAAAAAATAGGCAGAGACTCTTAATAGTAGTACATTTTTGTCGACAGCGAGTAGACAAGTGCCAATTATTTGGTATTGTCTTGACGTGACGTCAACAGATAGTTACGGAATAAGGGGGATTAACATACAAAATGAACAAAAAAGGACCCAGAACCGAACCCTGTTGAACCCCCGCACCAAGACTGAGCAACTCGCAACTACTGCCATTATAGTTCAGTTTGTGAACTATATCTCCCATTAAGGTATGAAAACAATAGCTTACACGCAGTAGAAGAGAAATTAAACTGATATCTGAGTTTATTAATCAGGATCAGATGACTGATGCTATTAAAGCCTTTAGAAAAATCGAGTGATATCAGAACATTGGGTTCCACAACATTCAGGTCTTCCCTAATGGAGTCAGTAAGAGCAAGCAACAGCGAAGTAGTATTAAGCCCCTTACGAAACGCAAATTGCGATTCATACTAGCTCGAGCAAACAGATTGCAGCACCTGGACCGTCATGAGGTGTTCAACTATTTTGGTTAAGCAAGAAAGAAAAGAGATCGGCCTAAAATCATCGGGGCTATTTACCACCTTGCATTTGGGAATAAGCAAAACGCTAGGAGTGTTCCAAGAGGCAGGAAAAAAGAAGTGGTAAGAATGCAATTAATTACATGAGTCAGCAGCTGCAAGACATAAGGAAAAACAAGTTTAACAAACTTGATAGGAATACAATCAACTCCATCCAATAGCATCCGATTTAACTTTGAGCAAGGCATCAAGAATTTCCGCCTCCATCACACAACGAAAAGAGAAGTAGTCAGCAGCACTGATAAACTCCACAAAATCATTACTCTCATCAGGATTGAAATTACCGACAAAGGACCTATTCATGACGTCAATGTTCCCATCCCAAAAGTTAACATTAGCTTTACCAGCACATCCAGAATTCCAAAGTACTCTCCACAAGCCGGCAGAATCCAGACCAGAAAAAAAGCCTACAAAAATACTACCTTCTCTTACAACGAATGGCCTTCTTAGTCTTATTCCTATAAATACAGTACTGACTCCAATTTTCAAGTGAACGGTAAAGTAATAAGTCTAGAACGCTCTTGTCATAAAAGGGAAGTATTTCAATGAGTTGATCTGTTGTTCAAGGACATCGCAAATGAAAAAAGTTTTTGATCCTTAAATATTTAGAAAAACTTTATTTGTTTTATTTTCTTGTATTTTTTCAGCATATTGCACGCTAATCTGTCGGCATTGTGTGAAAATGCAAATCGAGATTTTAGGAAATACTACGGCTATGGTTATTTTTATTGCTATGGCTTACACAATTTTCATAGAAATTATCGAGTGAGTTATCATAAAGAAGTAACTTTTGAATCTGTTTTCATTCCATCTTAAAAATATTATCCGTAAAAAATTAAAATACCATTTTTCAGGACATTTAAGGATAATGGATACTTTGGCATTTTAAAGGCACTTGTAATGGAAGCTAAGTTATTTTTAAGCAGTATTTATTAAGAGATTATTTATTAAGGAGAGTGAGACCTTTCGAATGACATTAAATTTATTGATATCCGATAACGTGTTCTAAAGTTATTCAATCTTTAATACGACGAAGAATATACATATATATCGAATTTCATTAAAATCGGCGAGGAAAAGAGTCGAAAATTTTCGTTTTTACCCTATAGTCTTTCTTAAATTATATTTCCTTGAAGGTGCTGCACATTGGTAAATCATTTACAATGCATCGTTAGTAGGCAGTAAGCAAAGACTCAAAGTGATGGATATTTTCTTTAACTAATGTGTATCTTGATGTGCTATCATAATGAGCAAAACGATAATTATCTTTAAGACATGAATGCAAAAATCTTTTACTGCGACTGCGCATAATAAGCTTGGTCAGCTTTCTTCGAGATGTGGTAAATTAATGTCTTAATGTTGTTTAAAATAATAACTTTTGCCGAAAGTTTCTTAGTACCATTTCGAATGCAGTTCGAAAAGTACAACAAGAAGAAAAAAATTCTCTTTCTAAAATCACATCACACAAGCAAATTTGGTTACGCAATGCTAAAATTTTTACACTTAATACACATGTAGAGCTTGAGTCAGAAGGAAGAAGTAAAATTAAAAAAAAATGTTTGCCAAAAATATGAAAATCAATTAATCAGTTTCGTGTTCGTGCTTGTGAATCAGAACACTAAAATTTTCAAGATTCTGAAAATCATTAACATATAATGCCTGATTGACAAAAACGAAAAAAAATTTTACTTAAAAAATGTTTATGCAAATCCTGAGAATTTTTTATATAAATTTTCAAAACTTTAAATAAATTCGTGTTTATAAATCAGATGGATAGCCTTAAAATATATATAATTTTTATTTAATTGTACTCACCCTTTAATAAAAACTCATATAAAATCGTTTGATGATCGTTTCTATCACAATAATGTAGTTGCAGTTCTGGTTGTAAAATCTTAACATTTCTTAACATTATGGGAATGACTGCAATGACTAAATGTTTTTCTTGATCGATTGCTGAGTTAGTGAGTTAGTGAATCGGGAGTTAAATAGTGGAAGAATGTATCTTTTCTTTTACTCGTTTAGTTACTTAGTTTCGTTACGCGTTTTAAAAATTTTGGTTTTTACTTAATAATATAAATAATTTTGTTTAAAAAAAATAGGTTTTTTTTTCTTAAAAAAAATTCTTTTGAATCAGGTAATTTTGTAGTTTGATTTTGATTGATTTGAATTTTGTTGTAGTTTGTTGTTGTTGTTGTTGTTGTTTTAGCAGCTTACAGTTTGTAAGCATGAAAGAGATCGAAAAGTTCTTTTTTTTTGTTTAGAATTTTTTTTCTTCTGAACAAACAAAGTGTTTAATAAAATGCCAAAGTTATTAAAAAATGGAATTGTAATAAATTTTTGTTTTGGTTTTACGTCTGAATTCTATTGAATTTTGCTTAAAGATGTCATTTGATGCCAAAATTCAATGTCCGAAAGAGTATTTGCTCGAATGTTTATATAAAAAGAACGCAAAGTGAATGGCCGAAGCGGGGAGTTATCAATCGAAAGTAAGAGGAAAAAACTGATGACTAAAATTCAGACGTTTTAGGGCGTTTTATCGAAAGTGACAAATAGAACTAAAATGCGTTTGTTGGTTGGTGATGTTGCTTTAACGGTTGTAGCTATTTCTGTTGTTGTTTAATTGGTGTTTGTTATATTTTGGTGGAAAGTTTGCTGCTTAACTAAGAAGTTCTGGCTTTTTGTTTTAAATTGTTATATATTTGTTCTATTAAATTTTGAGTTCTATTGTTTTTGTGAATAGAGATGGCCAACGGTTGGAATGTTAACAAAAAGTTTAAAACTTTACATTTTTAAAGTCACATTGTTTCTGTTTTGTTGTTATTTGTTAACAAAATTTCACATAATTTTTTTTATTAATTTAAAAGCAGCATTTCACTTAAGATGGTGTGGCAGCGCTTAGAAAATAGGGCGTTTGAAAGCAATAAGGAAAATCATAGAAAGACACACTCAACGACTTGTAGAAGAACATATTGATTACAATGTTATTGCAGAAATTATGAAATCATATAAAAAAGTTTCAAAAACTAAATTTATTTAAAGCCACATCAAATGTTGACTCTGTTTAAAGAAAAGTTTAAGGGAAAGTAACTTTTTAATGAGTTTTTTTCACTTCACTTGACAAAAAAAAAACCTAAGAGTTATTCACTTGGTCCTTGCGTTCTCTAAGAGACCTTTAGAAAAAAAGAACTTTAACAAAAAAAAAAAAAAAAGAAAAACCAGGTCAAACTTAAAACTTTAAAACAAAATCTTTTTCTTGTTTCCTTGCTTTTGAAGAGTTCCAGAAAATATCGTTGTAAAATTGTTTCCAGTTTAGGCTTTCGAAGATTTTTTGGTTAAAAAAATTTTTTGATTAAATTTTGGCAATTTTTCAGTTTTTTTTTTAAGTTTTTGGTTTTTGAAATTTGTTATATTGTTCCAAAAAGTAAGTAAGCAAGTTGTTAACTAAACAAAGAATAAATGATGTGTGTATAGTATTTTATTTAGTTTTATTAATTTATTTTAAATATATTATAAAAATTTGTTGTGTTGTTTAGTCTGCCTGCTGCCGTACACTAAAAAAATGCCGCGTTTTAACAATCGCGTTTAGTAAATTTCTATGTGTGGCCATTTGCAACATAAAAATGTTGATGTTAATAACAAAAAACGACAACAAAAAACAATAACTACAACAGCAACAACATGGAATATACCACCATTTATAAACAGCGACAATACGGAAACTAACTATACAAGATACATTCACATCCGTGCATTCATACATTCATACATCAATAAACACAAACTTACATACAAACACACACTCATACAGCTTCTTTTATACTATATGTGTGTATGTATTGCAAACATATCACAAAACATTTTTAGCTTTTAGTTTAAACGTCACCGTCATCGTTTGGTTTCATCGCTGCTGTTTATGTTTGTGTTGTTGGTTGATGTTGTTGTTGTTGTTCCTGATGATTATGATGTTGGTGCGATGCTGTTTATAACTGTTTGTATAGAAACCCATATGCACACATATAAATCCATAGTGCACAATTTTTTGTTTTGCTATACTAGTCCAATCACTATGGGATGCTTGGTTTTAATTAGAAACAATAATGGAAAATGGTCTAAAAGTCTTTATTAAAACCTTTTTTCAATTTAGTGTGATAACTTTTAAAAAACAAAATAAGTTTTATGAGTCCAGAAGCTGGGGGAACTCATTTTATATGTAGCTATTAGCGCTCAAAGTTAAAGTGTTCTAAAAGATCAAAGAATTATCCTCAGATGCCGCTGGCTGAATCATGATGCAGATATTTGTTATGCAGTCTGTCATAGCCGATATAATTTCACAATCATACTTGCTCAAAAATTAAAATGCAGCAAAGCGACAGCTTCTTGAAAAATTCAACGACTAGTCTTCCAAGAAAGGCTATGGACCAGGCTGTCCCTTCTCATTCTGTAATATAGTATAGAATGTTTAGACAAAACTTAAATACCAATATGATGGAGTAGGTGCAGGATTATTTTCTTCTCCAAGGGCTGCAAGGCATGCCATACTAAACTTAAAGTCTGACATCTTTGATGCTAAATGCCTTAGAACTAGCTATTGACATATACCTGAGAATTTCCATACGTATGGAACTTCACGCTCATACGCTACATGCCTATATCAAAGGAAGTCTGTTAGAAACCACCCAACAATCTCTAGTCAGCCACATAGAGAAATCTCTTGAATATCAAAAATTTACTGTGGTGGCTTTACTTTCATCATACGTATTAAACTTATTTTTGGAAATCTTGGTATATCTAAGTCAAAACCAACTACATTATTAATAAGATGGTGAAACTAGTGATTGACTAATATCTATGGGTTTGTTAAGAACATGCCTCGATCGGAGCACTCCATTCTTCTGTAAAACTTTAATATTAATTATTTGTTATTAAGTCTGGAGCGCAAGATGGTTAAATAGTCATCTCTGGAGGACACTTGAGTATAAATTCTCAAGGTATGAAGCCTTCACTGACACTTCTTAGTGAGTTTGTGGGTTTTGGTTTAAATCCAGCTAAAACTGAATTGCTGCTCTTTACCAGAAAGTAGAAAGTCGATTTTTTTGTGCCTCCAAAGCTTAACGGGACCACCTCTGTAGTCCCATATAATGTCAAATACTTGAATGTAGTCCTACACAAAGAAAAAAGTACCAATGTAAAATCAACATGTCGCAATATTGATTGGAAATCATATGAAATTTATGAAAAATAATTTGTTATTTAACTGGCAGGACTACTATGTCGACAAGATTCTTTGTTTCGCACAATTACATTTAAAACAAATTCTAAAATTTTGTTTTTGTTTGAAATGTAATTGTACAAAAGAAATAATCGTATCGACATAGTGGGCCCGGTAGTAAATGTACTGGTATTTATTTGCTTTGTTTATAGCTGCAATGCACTGTTGTGATTAGTTGTGTGACTTGTTCTTGTTTTTTTTTTTTTGATGTTCATATTGTGTAAATGTAATTAGTCGACAAACTTCGCATTACCAGCGAAAATTTCCATATCGAAAAAATAAAACAAACTGTTGAGGGCTTGCAATGGAGTATGGCGACAATTCAACGGATTTTTTACAATGTAAAATGGACACATGAGTCCTATTTTAAATTTAAAGGTTCATTTGGGAAACCTTATACTCATCTTTTCAAAAAATCCAAGGATAAAGACGAACAACATTTGAACCGTTTTGAAGATGGGTCGGTGATGTTTAGATATGGAGATCTGGTATCAATAAAATATACTCCTTGGCCAGCCTAGATATTTTAATAGATCATGCTTTTGTTTCCTAACTAAAATTGGATTCAGCAGCTTGATAATGCTCTATGCAATGAAACATGGTTACGAAAAACGTTTTTAAAGAGAGTTAGGCCAACTTTTCTTCCATGGCCACCGCAAAGTTCCAAATTTAACATTATAGCAAATGTATGTGCATTTATAAGCTAGAAGAAAGTTTGCAAAATGACCGAAAAAGGAAGGTAGCAATCCAAGAAATAAAACTTTGTGGAACGGCCTGAAATCGAGTTTGTACGCTATTTGATTGTATCTGTTTTAGGTAGGATACAAGCTGTCATAAACGCCGATAGTAATGTTATCGGCTACCAATCAAAATATTATGTTTTTCGCTTTTGGTCATAGTTTTAATGATGTGTAAATACTTTTGAAAGGAAATACATTTGTGTAAATAATTTTGAAAACTTGGGTATAAAATTGTTTCGTGGTTTTAATCGAGAGCTAGCAAAAAAAAAATGTTTTCCAACACAGTCTATACAGATTAAATTTTCGTTTTTACCCTACTGCAAGTAAAAACGAAAATTTTCAACATGAAATTTGAATTTTATACCTCTCCGATTTCAATGAAAATTTACACATATCTTTTATTGCTATGTGAGCATAACACAGCGAAAAATTATTCCGATACCTTTTATGGTATCAATTTTATAGGCCTCTAAACTTGGGTATCTCGGCCATTTTTGAGAAAAGTTCGTCATATTGAAGACTGAATAACTTTAGAACGGATTACTTGATATAAAAAAAATTTATGTTATTCGAAAGGTTTTGGTCTCCTCTTAATGAATACTGATTAAAAATAACATAGCTTCCTAATACAAGTGCCTCTAAAATGCCAAAGTATCTTTTATCCTTAAATATCCTGAAAAATAGTATTTAAATTTTCTTTATTTTTTACAGAATGTAGTCAACTGACATGTCTTTATTGTGGTACAATTTTCAAGATGGGATGAAAACAGACTCAAAGGATACAGTTGTTTCTTTATGATAACTCATTTCATCTCTTAGCCGTGACGGAGCGATCAAAGTATTTACATATGGCTCGAAAAAATGGGACATAAGTAGCAGAGGCTTCTATATGCAAAACTTCAACGACTGTAGCGGTCCATGTGTTTTGCAAGTAGAAATCTTTGCACTTACTAGGTCGTCAAGATGGCTAAGGTATTATAGTATATCAGAAGATATCTTTATATTTGCCGACAGAAAAGCGGCTATCGCCTCTATAAATGGTCAAAATGCTACATCCATGGTGGGTGTCGAATGACGGATATCTCTTAATGAACTAGCAAGACACTAGTTTGGGTTCCGGGATAATCGGACTGCACCGAAAGCAATATTTGCCGATGGAATAGCCAAACAGTTAGTGACATTGAGTAGCGCAATAATCTATCACTTCATTGGCATTCCCCTAACTCACTGTAAGGAACCAGTCTTGTGACAGGTTCTTTTCCCTCTAGGATGGTTATACATACTTAGAATTAAGAAAAACATTTAAAAGATTATTTAAGCAATTTAGATGAAAAGCCAAGCCTTAATTTTATAACGCAGATTAGTTTGCTGTTATAAAAATAATTGAAATTGTTCGATATTTGCCTCTTGCCCCATTGTTAACCAGCACAAGTGTATATTCCATTTCCAACATTTACGGTTTCAATTTCATTGCATGTTTTCAACCTTCAACATCATTATCATCTTTATCGGCATCTAACAGTACAATATAATAAGTCAATATGAATTTTTTTTCTTCCTTGCCATTGATATTTCCAACGTTTTTGTTTTTGTTGTTGCAATACCTTAGAGTTATTGGCCGTGCTTTGCCATCGTTATGTTCATGGCCTTTTTATATGCTGCCACTTCATACTCATCATTATTATCATAATAATGTCGTTATGTACGTTCATTTCACTACAATTACGATGAAAAAAAAATCTATGATTTTTGTTGCTTTCTCCACGCTATTAGTTGCAACAGTAGTGCAAACCAACACTTCTCTCAATGCAAACCTGAAATATTTATAAACACTAATACATAAATACATGTTATTTGTACATAAGTAGTGTTTATATTGAATTTTTTCTCATTTGCAATTGTCGCTTTTTATAATAATTTATATAATTTTGTGAGGAAAAATAAAACAACCGGCGTGTATCCTGTTTTCAAATTATTTCTGTTAAATGGCTGATGACACATAAGGTGTTTTTCATGCTATTAGAGAAAATACGCATTGTTGAGAAAATTGTAGGGTGTTGTATTTAGGATATGGGGGCTTCAATAATTTTTGGAGAAAAGTAGCATATGGAGAACAGTTCTACATAAAATGGTAGATGTTCAATATAACACAAGAATAATAACATGGTTCTAGCGACTGATTCTGGGACTTATTTTAGAGGGAGTTAAAGTTCCCGCTTTTTGCACATAGTTAAAGTGACACGGTATAGGAAATCTTGTAGGCCATACGTTTATACGGTATAAGATGTGCTTAGCACTTTTATGTAAAACACCACGGGAAATATTTTTCTTCTACTTCTTCGTTGCATGCATTTATTTGTACCATCCTCAAAAAGGGGCCCTAAAATTCTGCTCTAGTTCCTCAAGGGCATCCGAGATTTAGACATAACTCGAATGCAAATCATAAAAAAACTAATATGTGTTTAAATGTTAATATCATACTTATGCACAATTAATACTCGGCATAGGAAATCTTGTAGGACATACGTTTAAGGAATAAGATAAGTTTAGTATTTTTTTGTGAAAAAATTATCGCCAAAAAAATTTTCAAACAAAAGTGTGTCTAAAATAATATTTAATTTTGAGTAAATGCTCTTTACTGAATCAGAGAATTTTTTGATTGACTTTTCTTTAAGATGCAAATACTAAAAACAGCAACAAAACCAGTTTTCTGTATCGTAAGAAAAACAAACCCCATGACGACACAGCAAAAAGAGCTCAATGTCGGAATTCATAAAATTAGTAACAAACGTAAATTGTAACAAATTTGTTTACTGAAGATTCCTGCAAATATTAGCGGGCTTTTTAATGTTGCTATGCTAATTCTCATTCATTTCTTAGAGTCCTTAACTAAAATAAAGATCTATTTGTTGAGAGTTAAGCAATGTCTTTATGCATTTCATTGGAGCTTATTATATGCGTAGATTTTTAAAAACCGTTTGAGAATTTAAAGTAATAATATTTTTAAAAATCACAACAGAAAAAAATAAACGTAGTAAGCTTAGAAACTTATACAAAACCCAACAAACAATTTATATTGGATATGCATCTATTTCTTTTTCTACACCTTTATACAATTACTGGCAATAAAAGTACTTATAAGGCAAAATGAAAAATAAAATCGAAATTAAATCAAATAAGTCTTTAGTTCAAGTGAAATTTCATATATGCTTAATGTATGCTTTTAACAAAGTTTTATAGATTAACGCTAAAAGTTCGTCTTATATATTACAATAATTCTGGCAACAAAACAACCGACTTCAGTACAAAGAGCAGTATACTTCATGGCCTTTCATATAAACAGTTTGAAAATCGGTATGCAAATGGAGGAATTGTGCGCTGATAAATATTTTGGGTGGTGGCGGGGAGTACTTGCCTCACCGATTTTGGTAGAAAAATTATTCTACCAAATCCTAGCAAACCATTTCATACAAAGAAAGAATTTTGGAAATCAGTCCATAAAGGGGAGAAATTCGCCTCCGAATACGGAAAAAACTATGGAACCAACTTTCGGAAAACCCTTTTAGACAAAATAATAATTTTGAAAATCGGCTCACTAACGACAGAGTTATGCATGGGGGGAGAGAGCAAATTTACGATCCGGAAGTAGCGCAAATTTGGATCATTTCTTCCAATTTTTTATACTGGATTAATATCAATTTTAAATATTAAAGATTTCTTACACTGTAATTTGTACAATAAAATAATTACCCTACTTGAGTATGCGCATCGGTATCGGAATCGGTATCGGTATCGCCGATATATCTTTTTTAATTATCGGTATCGGTATCGTATCGGCAAAAAGGCTTAAAAAATTAAAAATATTAAAAAAAAATTGTTTACTGAGTCAGACAGAAAGTTTTTTAGATATATTACAAAAATTCAGTAAATGCTTTTGTTTGATTGAGTAAACTTTTTTGTTTAGAATAGTAAATGTTTTTAGACACATTTTTTATAGATTTGGACAATTTGTTTACTGAAAAAAACGGATTTTTCAATGAATCCCAGCAAAACAAAAACAGCTTCCACGGAAGTCAATAGGATACCGAACTTGTAATCCGGTAGCTGTGCACATCCGAATAATTTCTAAAGATTTCTAAAGTTTGTCTAAAAATAATTTCCATTTTCATTAAATGTTCGTTACATAATCAATGAATTGTTTGGTTGACTTTTATTTAGCACGGAAACACCAAAACACAAGAAGAAACAAAAACAACAGCAATGATAACAAAAGAAATGCGATTGTACCAAGTTTGTTTATTGAAGATTTTTGAGTGAATCAATTAGTTAATGCCGTTGCATTAATTTTCATTCATTTTTTTAAAGTCTTTAGATAAATATTCAGACTTGAACACATTTAACAAAGTGAAATTTCATAAATGCCTAATGGATGATGATGATAATGACCCAGACAAAATTTTGTTTGATATAGTACAAAAAATCCAGTAAATATTTTTCTTTGATTAAGTAAACTATTTTGTTTAATATTTTTTATTATTTTTAGACTAACTGTTTTATAAATTGAGACAAAAATATTGTTTGATATTTTTCAGAAAGTCCAGTAAATATTTTTGTTTGATTTAGTAAATTGTTTTGTCTACAATTTGTGAATATCTTTACACAAATTGTTTTATAGAGTTAAACAATTAGTTCAATGGAAAAAACACTATTTATTCAATAAAATTTTTAAAATATTTTTGTCTAAATTTACAAATTTGTTTGTAGGTCCGTTCCTAGACAAAATATTTACTATTTCATTGAATTCCCTTGCGAAAATATAAATTTATTTTTTTCTGTGTTCTTACATTTGCTTGTCATTGTCAGAAGTTCTTTTCTTTTAGGCCTATTCATTGGATGTGAAGTCACTTTCATGATGCTGATTTTTTAATGTTCTTTTTAGTAAGTGCAAAGGAGAAAGTGTCAATTACATCTATAAAGAAGTTGTTCGATTGAGCCTCAATTTTGTATAAGTAAAATTACTTTTTAATTAATTATTTTTTGGTTGATAATAAACACTTCCTGAGAAGTCGAATATACATACTTGCTTATACTTTAGAAGTAGAGAAAATTGTTGAGACATTTTTGTCTGTATTTCTAGATTTGTTTGTAGTTCCGTTTCTAAACAAAATATTTACTAATTCATTGAATTTCTTTACTGAAAATAATATTTAGTTTTTTGTGTGCACGACAAAAATTTTTCTGGAACATTTTAACCCTCCTACTCTTCGTTGTGTTGGTATTTTTCGTCATTTTCTTAAAAAGTTCCGAACAACTTCCTTTCAACGGCGATATAGTGGGCTGAAATGCTTTACAAAATATTAGCCATGAATAGAAGATTAAACTCAGTACTTGTATTTTTTGATATTCAATGAAAATACTCTGCCTTTGGAAGACTTTCTGTTTTTTTCTGAGTATTAGTGTATGTAGCGTTTAAAAAATTACATTCTTAATGTAAAGACCCATATGAAAACTTAATACTTTATTTAACTCATGCTTAGAAATAAACATATTTTTATAATTGCTCAAACACGCTACATAATATAATATAAAAATCGGCGAAATAATATTTACCTAAAAATGTTCATTACAAAAAATATGAACAAATTGACAACTACAAAAATATATTTTACACAAGTTTAGTCTTCTATTGGCCGGTATTTCAGAAAAAACATTACGCATTAATGCCAATGCAAAAGCAAATACGAAATAAAAACACACTTGCATATAATGAAAAATATAAAGCAAAATGCACTTACGCATACTAATGCATTTTAGGCAGAAAATATGTATGTATGCAGTAGCATACATAACAAAATAAAACAACAAAAATCATGCAATGACAAATGCATTTATATGTATTCACGACACGACTACATAAAAACGCTAAACATAGAAGCGCATTAAGTTTTGACTAAAAACACTCACTCCATTTTTCAAAAAGGCTCCTTTCGATCGACCAATTCTATGAGCTGAACATCATGATGATGACGAACTAACAACAGTTTTTATATGTAATTGCAAATTGTTGATGTGTATGTATTTGTGTGGCTTAGTAGAATTTTCTATATACATATACGCGATTTTCTGATTGCATTCCGCTTTTATATATTTTATTTCGATTCTCCTAGTACATAGTAGTTGTGTTCAATATTAAATATAGTAGAAAAAATACTTTACAATAATTTCTCCTCTTTTTTATTTATTTATTTTTTTCGCGAGATGATAAATGGTTGAATGGACGTATGGTTGGTGATGGTGACCATATATTGTTTTTCAATGTGTGCGTGTGTGTGTTTGTGGGTTTATTTTGCATATACCCGGTTGGCCATATCTTTCCGACATATTGCAAGACCAATACTTGGCCATGTTAAAGCATCGATGGTCTGCTGGTGACAGCTCAAAGAGTGAGGACATTTTCGAACAAATGAGCGCTAAGTTCATACATGACAAGAAGAGCTACACTGTCACCCATCTTTTCATTAATGACCATGTAAATGACAATATCCGCAGAATTATCCCCATGATATTTTTTTGTTTGTGTCTTTTTTACACATTTTCTACAATAAAACTTTGAAGAATTTGTCGCTCAGAGAGTATTTAATGCGAGAAGTTTTAATAGACATTGTAACAGAACGTTTCATTAGCTCTATTTCGCTCAATTCTGGCAAGCAGGAATGTATCAAAATGATTCAAACAGGTGACAGGCTGAGCGAAAATTTTAACAAAAAGTTCATTTGCTGATATACGAAGAGTATTGTTTTTTGTTTTAACGAAATTATAAAAAATTTTAAATTGAATGTTGAAAATGTCGAAATTTCCTTAAGTAGTCGTTAATGAAAATGTCCTGTACGACAAGTTGGCCAACCGGGAATTTTTATATTAAATATATTGACTCCAATACCTTCACCTTTGTTTAGAATATTTTTGAAGGATAGATGTTAATTTAACCCAACATGCTTGAGAAACTTATTTTTTTAGGTTTGAAATAAAAAATAGTTGGTTTAGAGTTTTGACAAGGATTAAATGAAGTTTATTGTATTAACTTTAATTAGCATGCATTTGAATTTTCCTGAAGGTTTGTGTTATTATCAACGAACGACTGACACTGCGGCGCCTAATGAATCTCTAATTAATCCAAGCTCTGTATGACAGTGCTGTCGAAAGTTAGCAGTATCATACAGAGGCTGTAGATGTCCTTATAATATCGTCTAAATAAAAAAGTCAAACAACTGGCTTCTACTATTAAGCAAAACTATACATTTGTGCTATTGTTTGATATTTTTCCATGCAAAAATTACAAAAAATTAACAAGCCAGGTTAATTCTCCATTAAGGATAGTTTTGTCTGAAACGACTAGAGAGATAACCAGTAAGCAGTCAAATGTTGATTTTGTTGAACTGAATGATAGCTATAAATAAAAATTGTTTGCTTTAGCTTACCTCATACTTATAAAAGCAAGCCAAAACACCTATGTGGTCAAAATTTCCTTTGCCTGTATCAGTGAGGTGACCCTTGACCGATTCACAAAAAAGCTCCGAGTCCAGAACGGTAGAAGCAGCGGTTAAAATGGCTAATTCATCTCCTAACACATTAACTTTATATGTCCTATGGCCAGATATCCAGTAAATAAAGATCTTGTTACCTATTGATAGTTTTTGTAGTGACTCAAAGCATTCTAAAACAAGCTTAGATTAGGATTGTCATGAAAAAAGAGATTTTAAAGCAGCCTAACTACCAGAAAACGTAGCTATACTTGCACCTTCAAAACCGTTATTAACTTAATGACGGCACAGGTTCTTATTGCATGAATTTTCGCCTGACATACCGTAGAACATTTGACCGTCGGTACAGATATTTTGAAGTTACAATTTTTTTATTTAGATCTATCCGTTAGACACCGTAAGCTTCTGGAATTCATAGGAGTGCCACAATCTTTCCAAGAATCTCGAAACGATAAATTGACTTACACAGCATCGATGAATCCTCATTGTCAACATGCATAATGTAAGCAGATCTAGATGTAGGAGATCTTACGAAGAAAACTGTTCATTTGATGTAGGTTATAAGCTACTCTCTACACTCATAGACAAATCTATCATTGCATAGGGCATCTATCGTCAGAACTCTGATATTAATGCTATGACAAATATCATTAATAAAAAATGACATCAATACAATGTCAATTATTATATATTATTAAAGTGTAAAATATGTAAAAAAGAAATAAGATAATAATGCTATACAATGTTTGAAATTTATATTTTAGAACAAATTATTGTTAAAAAAGTTATTGTTTTAATTTTTATTTGTGTGCTTAAGCGCATTTTTAAGAAGTTAAAAAACATGACAATGAATTGATGAACAATTATCATCATTACTATCACAGAGCTAATAATAAAATATGAAAGTATTTTTAAAAACTAAGCCAATACAGCAAACATGCACAGACAAAATATTGATGCAAACGATAGTATGACACCCTTTATCATATTGGTAGTACTTAGTAATTATATGTATGTCACATCACTAATGTTTGTGCTGCCGATGTTTTTGATTTTTGATAGTTGCAATGGTAGAGGGCGTTTATCTATAAATGAGCGATGAATTAATCAAGACCAAGGTTAGAAGAAAAATATCATTATTCTATTGATGACAGCTGATGTAAAGTGTTATTGGGTCAAAAAACGGAGACATTTGCCATATTATTGATGTCAAATTATATCAGCGCTGTGACAGTTTTTCTATCAGCGATATCATAGTGATTACAATATATCATTTAATTGATGTCAATTAGTTATTTACCTGATGGCGGTATGTCATTGCATTGATGATAGATTTGTCATCATTGGCATTGATAACCACCTTATGTAAAGGTTGACATCATAGTGATGAAAAATGTCATGTGTTCAGAAACGATGACACTTGACATAGTGTATGCTGCCTTTTGTTGGTGCTAATGCAAGGTGGATCTATTTACCAGGTAGTCGCAGTTCCTTGAAAATATCAAATTATTAAAACACATATACAACATAACTTGTGTATTTTGATACAAAATTAAAATAGTAAACAACTGTGGAATCAAGAATACCTGGTAAATAAATCTAATTTGGTGCTAATGCCACTTTATCAGTGGACTTCATATAAATGTAATGCGTGCAGTAGGCAGACACGTATACATATTAAGTGGGAAATGCTTTTTTTCCACGTAACTTGCACATAGGTATCCGGGTGCCCTACAGCGCAATATAAGGGTTAACAGCAGAGAGATATTCCCATTTATGTTTTAAAAAGCAGCTCTCTTAGTTTCTCAGGAGTGAAACTATGAAGTCTCAGGGCACTTCGGCTATATAGAATTTTTACTGCTTGCTTTTTCTGTTTCTTATCTGAATTCAAAGCTTTGCTAGAGTATGCAGTAAGGCAGAATAAAAATATTTGGAACATAAATCAGGCATTTTTAAACGGATACTCCTCTTGGAATATAGTTTCACAAGAATTAATTGCACACGGGCGAGCTATGAAACCTCAAAGTAATGCACTTCGGCTATGTAAAAACTTTTACTGCTGGCCATTGTTTTGTTTCTCATTCGATTTCAAAACTTTTTTGCTATATTATATCACTTGAAAAGATCTAAAATTACATGTTTGTTTGTACAATTATCTCTTATAGTTAGTGAGTTGTACTCATTTAGAAATTTAAATTTCTCAATTGCTCAAAACTTTGGTCCAGTATTTTCCAGATATCGGATGCAAATATCATTCGAATTTTATTTATATTTCTTGGTTTAAAAAAAAAATTAAAAACCTTAAACAAATTATGAAAGTCTGCCGTATGAGTTGGCACATTTTTCATTTTAAAATTGAAAATGCCAAAAATATTGAACTTAAGACAATTTCGCTAAATATTTACATATGAGTGATTCCACGTAAAACAGCCCTATGCAAGGAAAAAATTATTTTCTCATTTTTAATAAAAATCTCTCAATTGATGTTTTTTTAGAGAAAGAAAATTATAGAAAAAATAAAAAAATACACTATTTAATATTTTTTAATCAATTTGAGGCACTTTTAAATGATCATGCAAGAAACATTTTGCTCTCCCTCTTTGTATGTTTAATACTTATTTCAGATTTTCTTTTATTCCCTTTCTCATTATTAATAAAAAACGTTATCTCTGAAAAGAATATACTTTTTTTGCTTTTTATTGAGTTTAAAAAACTATTCAGCTAGAGTATTCTGCTGTCTATAATAGAACGGATAGCAAATAATTTAATGTCTTATTATTTTCTTATGAGTTTATCTTTATATTATTTATATTAATTAAATCAATAAAAAGTTTCATTTGTTGGATTTTTTTAAATTTTCGTATTAGGTCACACCTGTCGGTCACACCCGTCGTTTGTCAAACAGTAAATACATAATACAACTAAAAATACTTTGAACAGATATCTGGTCAAAATTTTACAGAATTTGTACTGAAATTCATAATTCTTTAAAACTAAGATTTGTAAGGTCACACCCGTCGCAGCTTTCAGATGACTATTCTGAGCAGAAATTGTGTTCTATTAGCGTCTACACGTTATTCAACGACTTTAAGCCTAATGTCTTTGCGAGTCGCAACGTTTTTTTAAGTAAAAAATTTTATATTATTGATTTATAACAAAAAATATGTGTAAAATGGTCACACCCGGCTGAATGGAATTACTCATATATTAAAATTATTATAGAATATATAGCAAATGTATACTTATCTGAAAGGTATCTGTACATAAATGAATCGACGATAAAAAATATTAAATTTCCTATTTTAGTTAGGCCAGGGCCCTTCCCAATATGACCTATTTTAAATCAAAATTTTGATTTTATCCCACATGTTTTAAAATTCCAAAGCTGCGATTTAAAGACAATTGCCAGTTATATAAATATAAATAAATGCATTTGTTTGCCAGAGTCTTAAATAAGCCTTGGACCAAGTATGGACGCTATGGACAAAACTATTCAAAATAACAGCTTTTGGAATTTTCTTAAGAATTCTGAGATTCCAAGATAAAATTTTATTTTATTTTTTCTTACATGGTACTTAGTACATAAATTCCTTGTGTTTATTATGATAAGACCGTTTAAAAATGCCAGATTTATGTTCCAAATATATTGATTCTGCCCCACTGTACATTGTAGTGATGAGTCACGACTATAGGATATATAGGTTTCTTATATCCAATTGCATGGGAAAACTTTTTAAGCCCCCTTTTTGAATTCCTGTCAAAGTTTGTTTATCCATACGGCCGTTCATATTCAGTTTAATTCTAGGATCGTGTTCAACTCTGAATGAAAACGAATCTCATTTTTAGGAATAAAATAATGTTTCTTCTCGTTTAGCAAAATCAAAAACATATACGCAAAATAAATATTGGTTAAATTTAAACATCAATTTAATTTGGAGTTTCCAAAAATGAAAAACTAATAAAAATTCCTTTTGTCTTAAAAACATCGGAAATCCTTAAAATTTCTGAAATTAAAATTTACAACAACACTCTGCATACTTTTTCCTCATCTTTCATTAAGGCCACTTAGCAATTTGCTAACGTAGATGTACAACAATGATCAACCAATACTATGCTTTGTAAAATGATGTGGTCCTTCAGTAGAGAACTCACAGTAAAATCAATGCGTTTGTGTGTCATTATGTACACTTATAAGAGTGGAATATCAAATACATACACTCGTAACAAGGCTCTCACACTTGCTACTACATAAACATTAGAAAAATGGTAAATTGCGTAAATTGTGTATGTGTGTATTTGCCTTGCAAAATGCATTTCCAAGCCCTACAAAAATTAACCAAATAGACATCAGGACTAAATCAGGACGATGGTAGGAGAGACGAAGATATAAAACAAATTTAGATACATTTAACACTAAACACCATCATGCAATGTCAAAGACATGCATGTGTGAGGCTTTTTTGTTTTTGTTTTGTTTTCAATAACAAAAATTGATGAGTTTGAGAATCTAGCCGGTTCGTTTGTGCTACACAGGTTGCAAGCTGCAACAACAGATCCCTTTTATTTAGATTTAGTTAATTGCAGTCTCTACATATGCATGTCGTTATGTATCGATGCATGTCTAGTTGCTGGTTACTTTTGCTAATATTGTGTAGGCTTGTACATAGTACATATTCTCCACCTTTAAAATAATCTTTTTTTTTTCATTTACAAGTATGACCACCATTTCTACATTCATGTATATAAAGTTTTTCCTGTATTTTTCATTTGGATATTTGTTATTCAGTTTTCTCTCAAAATTTAACGTGTGAGTCCTGACACCATCAGAGTCTGTTATTCCCTATATTCTATTCTATATTCCGGCCTGGACGGTTTGGGGCACTTTTATATTACAAACTACTAATAGAGCCATGGCTAGCACGAATAATACCATTAAGTTTGGAGTTAGAAAGAGAAAGGTTTTTGTTTTTGTTGTTGTGTTGTTTTTGGCGAATGAATTTGAATTTGCAAGTGCATGTTTTTTTTCAAAGGCTTTTCTTTGTTGAATTTTTCATTTCATATTAAAGTTTATATGTTTCTATTAATTTGTATAAATTGCAATCTTTGATGTTGGCAAAAAAGAAGTTAATTGTAAAATTGTTTTGATTAAAATCAAAGTTTCTTATTTTCTTTTTGATTTAAATAAAACTGTATAAAAATAAAGTGTCAGCTATGTAACAAAGTTATTTATGTAACATATACTTTGAGAATTCCAGCCGTTGAAAATCCTTCTAATTACAGTACGAAAAAGATGTGAAAAAATATAATTTTAAGACAGAGGCGACTAATAGACCATATGAAAAGGATTGCGCAGCCAATTAGCATGGGTCAACGATATCTATGATTGCCTGGTTTTTCTATTTGTCCATTACTTTTCTCTTTAATGCTTACATTCCTGGTTACCTCCAAAGCTGTTGAGGAACATATATCGTATATGTTTGCATTTTTATTCATCCTCCGATTGGAAATAAACGGGCTTAGTGGGAATATTTACATCAGTTTTCTGTAATCAGTTCAGACATACAACCAAATAGTTTAGGTCCCCTAAGAATATGACATACATAAATAGAAAAGCAAAAATATATATTTTGAACTTGAGCCACCGCATAGCAAGAAGATTGTGGTACTTGTAATGGTATTGCTTTGGCTAATGCAACACATCGTGCCAAATATGTCATTCACACAGAAAAGTTTTATATTAAAATCGTCGACACCTAGATTAATTTAACATTTTTGGGTAATGATTTTGCTTCATTGGTGTTTCACGTTAATTCAATACGATTTTACAATAACATTTGTTCTTTTGAAATAATTATAATTCATGTTGATTTAACAATTCAGTACGGTTAAATCAAAATGAAGTCGAAACTGAAATAATGTGAAGAATCGTGTAGAATCAAACGTATTTCAAGTTGAAACAACGTGAATATGAGTTTTAAATAATACAAAAAATCATGTTAAATCAAAGTTGTTTCAAGTTGAAACAACATGAATTTAGTGTGGCTATGATATTAATTATTTTAATTACCAGATGTGTATTCGCATATTTACCAGAAAACTTTTGCTGAATTTGGCTGCCTCAGCCAAGATTTGAAATCGGGACACTTGCTTGGTAGTCAACACGAATTTTTGAAAAATAAGGAGGAAAACGATGCTAAGTGGTGTTATTTTATTTTTTAAAGAAAAGTTACACAATCAGACAATTAATGCCTACCAGTCAATTAATTAATGTGTCACATATTTTTTTTGGAAAGGTATAGTCTAGAGAGAACAGGTGGTGTAGTGGGAGAGAGTTTGAAAGCGTAATTAATTTACAACTCTGCCATTGCGTATTTTTTGTTAAATTTTGCATAAAAAAATAGATGCGAATTATGCTCAATAAAATAATGTTGTTGAAAAAGAGACTACATTCAATAACATTTGTCATTAACTTAATACAATATTTATCAATACCGCGCACTTTAAAAATCACGCAGTAAAATGTATTTGATAAAAAAGTTATTGAAAAATTGCAAAAAATTAATCAAAATAGGCGTTAGATCAAAATCATATATACTTAATTCGATGTATACATTGACATGCTTTCCGGTGGTAAATATATTGAAACAAATTTTATCTCATTAAAAATAACTGGGATATGGCTCAGCTGTAGAGTGCATGCTTTACATTTCCATGCTTTTATATATATTTTTTAAGTAAATTTTAAATATATTTTTTTATCACAATTCTCCCAAGTTTTAATAAAAAAAAAACTTACTTAAATTGGATATACATATTTTTTTAAATTTTTGTTGTTAATATAGCAGAATTCTTTATCACAGGAAATTTAAAAAAAAAAATGAATTGAATACCGAGATTTTTGTTATCAAAAACGAAATTTATTTTTTTCTGTGTTGCAGGCTCTTTGGTGTCAAGTAAGGATATTAATTTGTTTTTATGCTGTGTAGCCATTTCATTAGTTCTTTTACTTTGCCTACGATTCTGCTACAATACCGACGAAGGAGGGTGCTGCGATGTGCATTAGGATATCTCAGTATTAATCGCTGCCGGTATTGCTAAAGTGATCAGTGCTACTATGCCTTCATCACTTTACAGTCCAACAACAATCAAGACAATGATACACCAATGCACATCAGCAAATAGCAGTGATGTTGTGGGCTTGCCTAAAACTACTTTTGAACTCAAGATCTCAGTGTTTGTAGTCAACGCGCTAACCATTCATTTCAGCCAACAGCACCCTCAACATATTAAACTTTTTCTTAATATTAATAATAACAAAATCGTTGACTACTGATCTTTTCGAGGGAATATTTGTAGTTATATAGGATTTGATGTACAAAATACCAACCAGGTAAAAAAATAAAATTTCCTTCTGAGAAACTCAGAATACCTAACAAATCACAAATATATATATTTTTGTTGGTTTTGCCCATAAATTCCATATTTGGTTTAAGGCATATAAAGTGTTTTGGCGAATAAATAAATACACATAAAAATTTTAGCAAATTAAATTTGTTTTTTAATCCCAACTTAGGGATTATAGAAGATGGGTTAAAATCAAAACTTTGCTGTAAAATATGTCGAATTTAGAAATGTGAAGAGCCAACAAAAAATTTTAATTGGACTATTTTTTTTTCTTAACTCATGCCTGCGAAGATATATTTTAGACACAAATATAATATTGTTACGAATTGAAAAATGCAGATTCAAATATAACGACATAAAAATGACAGCTTTGATGATAATCGGTATTTGCTACCACTAAATACAACACTGCCTATGTAATATCAAAATAAAAGCATTGGCAGTACTTTTGAAATAGCCGTTAGAACTCTCTGGAAATAGTGCCGAGAACATCCAAGATTATTCGAGAATGTTAAAAGACATTGTAGATAGCGATAACATGAAACTTAAACAACCTCAGCTGTAAGAAATGTAAACTTGATAACAGCGTAATTTGTTTAAGTAGCAATTTTGACAACAAACATGGACAAGAAAAATCTCATGCATACTACACACGCACATACATTACACCATAGTAAGACCAAATGATCATGCCGTACACTTAAAGATGAAAAGATACCTACATTATAGTACAGTTAAAGATAAAGGGAGACGGCTGTATTCCGGAAGGTTGGAGAAGCTACCAGAAGGTTTCATAGTTGACTACAAAAGGAGGGCTGCCGGACGAACGTGATTTAAGTGTGTTTTTGGACGAGTAAACATCGCCAAGAATAGTTAGTGTATACATTGCGTTTAGTTGTACGTGTTTTTAAAGTAATAAATAAAGTGTTACCGAGAATTTATTTGTCAAATAAATATCCGTATTTCATTTTCATTGCAATTCAACGAATTCTGTGAAAATAGTAAAACCCTTTTTATGTAAAGGATTAAAAACGTAACAATATTTAATTTTATGTTCCTGAAGAATATTTTTATGGAGAAAAGAATGATGTTTCAAGATTCGCAATATATGCATATTTTCCAAATCAGTATTAATCTTTTCATAAAGTTTTTTTTTTTAACAATTTTAAAGTTTTTTGCTTTCAAAGAAACAATTGTGACAATCTGTTTTTATTAGACTTGGAAACTCGTTCGAACTCGTTCAGCAGCTCGCTTTAGAAACAAACCTGTGATCAAATCCATTTAAATTAAATGGAAGGAACGAGTTCGACCCAAGTATAGTTATTACTTGGAATCGATGTCTTGAAAATGCTGGGCAAAAGTTTTGAAAAAATTATAAATTAAGTTATGAATTTGGTCGAACTGTGCGGTTTTTATCCAAAGCTATTTAATTATTTTGGCTTAAGTTTGTTTTCATTTTAATCTTTCGATAAAAATTTTTTTTTATTTTAGAAAGAAATTCTAAAGCATATAATAATTGAACATTAAAAAAAAAATTTTGCTGCATGGAAGTTTGAACTGACATCAGATATTTCGAGACCACCACAGTCTTCTCATCAGAGATTTTTTCGCATAGATCACACTGCCAGCGAAGGCAGCAACAACCAAAAATCTTATTACTTTTTTTAACCATTTAACAGATGAGTCTCCATCTCGTGACTATTCTCAACTATTATGGGTTTTGTAAATATTCGGAACTTTACTATTTTTCTTTATCACGTAAAACTTTTTTAAGCTTTTTAGATTTTTGTCATTCCCAGCGTGAAATATCATTTATATTTTCAAATGCTGCGATTTTATGAATGTTTTATTTCTGCCCAACTTTTCCAACAGTATGCATTCTTGTTTAGCTAAGTACTTTTAACATTTTAATATTTAAATTATGAATTTAATAGAGAAGACTGTGGTGGTCTCCAAACATCTGATGTCAGTTCAACCTTACGTACAGCCCAATTTTTCTTTGAATATTAAATTATTACATGCCTTAGAATTTCTTTCTAACATAAAAAATAACTTAAACAATAGATTAAACTGAAAACGAACTTAGGCCAAAATAATTAAATAGCTTTGGATAAAAATTGATAAACTTAAATTTGAAAATAAGGGCTAGAAGGAAATAAGGAGACCAGATAAAACTTAGATTTCGTGATATAATGAACCGATTCGGTTGAGTAGATTTTGAATATATTCGTAAATAAAGTTTTTGAAAAACGGGGTTTTTAACTGACTTCAAAAAAGGAGAAAAGCTATCAATTCGTCATGTATTTCTTTATGTATGATTCTTCAAAACTACGCCATTTATGAACCGATTTGGGATTTTTTTCTCTATTCAAAAGGATGTACACGCCCATACAAAGGAAATACACATTCGTTTTCAACTACTTCTACTCAACCAATTTTTTTTAAACTTTACACTCACATTAAGCTTCTATTTGAATACTACATCAAGTAAAAAAAAAGTGGGCTGTGCCACGCCCATGCAGAGTAAATATTCTTTATCAACAACTTCTACTAAACCGATTCTTATGAAATTTTGCATTCACCTTTAGTTATATTTCTAATACAACATAAAGCTTAGAAAAGTGGGCAGTGCCACGCCCATGAAATGTAAATATGTATTTCAACTACTCCTACTTAGCCGATTCTTATGAAACTTTGCATACACATTTTGTTATCGTTACAATGCAACATTATGTTTAGAAAAGTGGGTAGTGCCACCCACGCCCAGGAAAAGTAAATAAACATTTTAATTACTTCTACTTATCCGATTCTTATGAAACGTCACATACACACAATTAGTTCTTGTAAAAGTACATAATGATAAGATATGGGGCGGTGTCACGCATATTTTATGGTTAGGTTTTTTTTTGTAAGAATGATCTTAAATTCTTTTTAAACTATTACACCGAACGAATCCAAAATCTAATCAGTTATTAAGCTCAAATTTGATTAAAGCCGATTGATGAGTTCGAAAGATATCGTTGGGGGAAAAATTGTTTTCAACTCGATTTTAAGGATTCATTTAGTTTTTTTTTACTTAAGAAAGTGCGACGGTTGCGGACAATTTGATCTAAATTGGTAAAATGGTTAAAAAGTAAAGAAAAATTTATTGTACTGATTGTTAAGCTTCCTGTTGAATTGATTTTCAGGATTCGGCTACTTTTTTGGAATTTTAAAACTGCTTCGAGTGCCACAAATTTGATGTAAATCAGCTTAGTAGAAATATCGCCATCGAAAAT
This sequence comes from Panzeria rudis, assembly GCA_956483635.1. Lineage (NCBI taxonomy): Eukaryota > Metazoa > Arthropoda > Insecta > Diptera > Tachinidae > Panzeria > Panzeria rudis. The sequence continues at coordinate 36,062,794 of OY101447.1, read as the reverse complement.
TAAAATTTTTTTATTTTAATTACAGCAAATATTTATGGATTTCCAGCGCTTTGAGCTCGACATTAGCAGAAAGTTCCAGGGATGACCTGCAAGGTTAACCGTATTCCATATATATTTTCATGATTTCTTAAGGACTAGTTTCTTCGAATGTATTCCTAATACCCATCTGAATAAGGCTTTTTGAACTAATGAAAAAGCATGTTTAAAATGTTGTATTATGTAACCAGCGTAAAAGGAATACAAAAATGGAACGTCGAGATCGCATTGCCATATTTTCGAGTGGTAAATACTTTAAAACAAGTTGTGGGTCTTAAAAAATTAAATAGGAATTGGCTTAGTTGTTATAAAAAAAAAACAGTTTGATTTCGCAAGCAACTTCTTTTTGCTTGTTTTTAAATCATTTTACACAAATTTCCTACATTTTAAATTTTTATCTTATACCCAGAAACTCATGTATTTAATCCTTCAAAAACACTTTATTATGCAATAGAAATAAAAGAATCCTTCTTTACCAATATAAAAGTGTTAACGACAAGGGCTACAAAACACTAAATCATTTAGATATTTGTAAATATAAAGAAAATTTACCGATAAGGCATTTGAAAGATAAAATTCCAGTTCGACTAAAAAAACTTATTTTATATCACCAGAAGCGTTGGCAAAAAGTTTTTAAAATAATAAAAAAAGAAAAAACTGCAAAAACCACCTAGTGCGCGCAAACATAAAGAATATATCACGAATAAACTTCTAAAAAAAGTTCCAATGCAGTGAAATGCAAGACAATACTTAAACAGGCTGCATAGGGAAACGACCATCAACGTCATCAACAGCAGCTCCATGGCCATTATGATGCAAGTGATAAACGCGAATTGAACCAATGCAGTTGCACAGCCAACAAATGCAACAAAAAAAATATGCCCAGAAATTTCCATTACAAGAAATAAAACCTAAGGAAAGGAAGGATTTTTTTCGGGGAGTTGCAAAACAAACTAAACACCAACAAAAGTGCAAGCAAGGAGGAAAAGAATGCAGTTCGCATTTGTTTGCTGCTAGGGATGGGGAGGCAAAAAACAACAAACGACAATAAGAAGAAGTAAAATCCATGAATATAAAATGCATTTCAATAGCAACAACACATCCTGGCAGTATCTCCTTTCCGACCCAATGGAAAAACATTCGTATACACAATTTTCTATTTGGGCCTCAAAACAACAGCAACAACAAAACATACTTGTACATATGAAGGAAAAAACTGCAGTATATTTCCGCGAAAAACAGAAAGTAGAAAAAACTACTCTACTTACAAAGCACTTGCAGCAGTTTTATATTTAAACAAATGTGTGAGCGTATGTGTGTGTATGTGTGTGCACGTGTATAGGCGTGAGTATGTGTGTGCTTTGTTTTTGTGTGGTTTATTTTTCTTTTTTTTTATTATATTTTGGGTAGGAAGTAGAAAGGACATATGCACAAACACACACACACTCACATACATACTAACTCGCACACAAAACAAACGTCTAAAGTTTGAGGCATGTGACGCATTGCGACGTGTACGAGAACATGGACTTTTTTTTGTAAGCAAACAAATACAGCATGTGCCACAACGTAGATTTTAAGCTCAAACTACAAACTGTAAATGATAGCACGTAGCAAGCAGCAGCAAAAAACTATAAAAAAATAAAAATAACGCGTGAATCTCAAATGTGAGATGGTCATATAATATTGTATAACTAAAAAATGCGATAAAAAAACAGAAAAGACAAAACAATAGAAATCTTGTTTTTCAGTTTTTTCAAAACTTAACTTGGTTTTGTCGATGTGGGCCAATATGGAATATTCAGCTGCAACAATGCGAAAAGTTCTAGAGTCTATGATATTTTATCTGATGAAAGTATCTTACCTATTTCAATTTAATAGAAACAGATGATTGATTTATGGAACAGTTAGTTGATGCCATATCAGCGATCTGCATATCAGTATGCTTATACTAAAAGCCAATCAGTTATAAGTAAGATATGAGGAATCAATGAAGCCTAAAAAATAGTCATAGAACTTAGTTTTAACAATGTGAAATCGAGCATTCTGGTGAATCTAGCTTGACATCGGTCACACTCGCGTTTGGAAACTACTGACTTACAGGGTCATTACCTCCAGTCTGAATTGTACCTTTAATCTCATTAATCCCTTTAAACCTAAAATCCAAATTAAACCTTTAAGGACAAAATTTACACTAATTTGTTAATTATTAGTAAACTAAAATGATAACTGTTGTTTAACTAAAACTTCGTATTCACAGTGTTTAGTTAAGCTAATAATTTTTATAATGGGTAAAGAATGGTAGCCCTATCAAATATGAATAAACAAGCAAAAATAAAGAAATAAAGAATACTTCACATCTTAAGGCGGCAATTTAAACATTTTTAAACACACAAAGCTAATGGCGCAAATATTATTTTTTCGCTCCTAAAGGTATGCCTATATGCATATAATAATTTCCAAAGCATGGTGTAATAAGTATACAGGTTCAACAAATACAACAAAAAATTAGATGATGCTTGTCAAAATAAATACACATGCTGGATGTGGCTTACGTACAAATCTACCAGAGAAAAAATAATCTGCTGACGTTTCGCTACCACCTGTATACTTATTATTATACCAAAGCATATAACTAATTGTTTACCAATGGCATTTGGCATTTTAACTAATGGTTAACAAAGAAGTGTGCATTAAATATCATTGGCTAAACTATTTTCATTGGTTAATTAATGACTGTGAATTTGGGCCTACGAAAATTATTATTTGACATATTGTCATAATTTGATTTTAAATGATATTTATTTTGAATTTATTTTGTGAATTCTGATGTAGAAAAATAAAATAGAATCATATGGAATATAAATTATTTGCTGGGTTTTGTATAATTTTCAAATACTACTGTGCTTATTTTTGAAAATCATTTACATGTTTGTGAGTTCTCAAATGGTTTTTGAAAGTTTGTACATAAGATAAAGGGTTTGTAACTGTTCAAAATTGTGTTTGTAGTAGAGCTGGCAAACTATCGATAGTCACAACATTCGATATTTTCGATAGTTTGTTGAAAAACTATCGATAGTATCGAATTTTTTAAATTATTATTTTGCTTATTCGCAGAATAGGGAACAGTTCAAGTATACCAACACTGTTTAAAACTGAAAAAACAAAAACATTTTGCAATAGCCAACCAAAGTACTCTAAAATACCTTTCTGCTGGTACATAAACTTTTCAAATTCATGAACCCATTTCGAGCCAAAAGAAATTAAAAAAATATATTTACCCCGACCTTATACGTAAAAACGCCGTTATCTCACACTTTAAAATGTTTATATTTGTTTCAGATTATAAGAGTTATGAGCAATTGAAAATAAATGTCTTGAACGCCGTAACGGTCGAAACAAGAGAGTTGGTTAAAAAGTGCTTTTACCCCATTTTTGTAGTTTTAAACACTATCGGTATTCTTGACTTGTTTCCGGTTCTGTGAATAATTAAATAAAGGTATTTAGACATGAGCTTTAGAGCAGTTTAAAATAATACCCATATCGTTTATATTCGTCGGATATTGTAGGAGGTATGAACATATAAAAGTAAAAGTTTTGAACACCGTAGCTCTGGAGCCAAGAGAGCGCGAAAAAAATTGCGCTAACATCTTTAGTTTATTTTTGTTTTTTTAATTTTCAAGAGTGTTGATATTCTTGACTTAAGGCCACAACCGCCTTCTTCTAAAAATATTCTCATGATTTAAAGTAAAAACACTTATTTAGAAATATATAAAACCTTTTGTGTACTTATTCTTAAATAAAATTTTACCGTCACCAGTGTTTTGTCAGCAGAAATATGAGCCGAATGGCTAACAGCTGCAGCTTATCGGTGTTGCCACACAGAAAAAAAAAATATTTTTAAAAATTAAGTGAGCTGCCGTCAGCACTTGTCACCAAGTTTATTGGCGATTTTCTATTAAAAAAAATTCAACGATAGTATCGCTATCGGAAAAAACTATCGATGGTCTACGGGAAACAGAACTATCGATAGTATCGACAGTACTATCGATTGTTTGCCAGCTCTAGTTTGAAGTCTACTGACGATTTGGAAAGCACCACTGAAATGCATAAGCACCAGCAAATAAATTTCATTTAAAATCAAATTATGACAATTTGTCAAATAATAATTTTCTTAAAGGATTAATTAAAAAATTATATTTTGAGATTTTTTAAAGTTTTTATGTCCTGAGTGCTACATTTGCTTTGGCGGTTGTTTCAGGAATGATTTTTGCGAAAAAAAATACAACACAAAAATTAGTTAAGCTAGTAGATAGGAGAGTAGTACGATTATACACAGAATTGTTCAATGAATTCAGCATGTATAGAAATAATTTTTTCTTCCCAAAATATGGTTAAACCCAATATAAGGAACGTCTTAATGTAAATACCGTGCCACCTTTAACACAATCGAAAGATTTAATGAAACTGTTATGATAACGATTTTTGAACTTATACCACGCAAAAATGTTAGAAACAGTAATATCACAATTTAGGAACTGTTGGACTAAGAATTTGGGGATTATATACAATAAAATTAGAATAACGTATATGGAACTATAATTCTATTTTCTTAAACTACATATAAAATATGTAATTACTTTAATACATATAACTTTAACAAAAAATACTTTTAAGCAGTGTGAATTTTTGTTGTTAATCTTTGTTTTTATTCTAAATAAAATAAAATACATGTACTATATTACTTTTGTTTTTATTGAAATAAAAAGCTTGTAATGAAATATATTTCAAAACAGTTTTTTTTTGCCCTTTCAATCGTCAATTTTTTATTTATTTTGTATAGAGACACAATCAGGCAATTAATGCCTACCAGTTAATTAATTAATGTGTTACCTTAAAGCTTAATTGATTTACAGCCCTGCTATTGCGCGTTTTTTTGTAGATCAGTGTTGCAAGCCCCAGTGGTGATAATAAGAGACATTGAGTTGTGTAAGCTGTGTGTGTAGCCATTTTGTTAGTTCTTTTACTTCGCCGACAATACCGACGAAGGAGGGTGCTTTGAAGTGCATTAGGATATGTTAGTATTACTCGCTGCCGGTACTGCCAAAGTGATCAGTGCTATGCCTTCATTACTTTAACAGTCCAACAACAACCAACACAATAACTCACCAATGCACATGAGAAAAATGCATGATGTTGTTGGCTTGCCTGAAACTATTCTCGAACTCAAAACCTCAGGGTTTGTAGTCAAACGCGCTAACTACTCAGCCAACATCACCCTCAATTTGGCTCAAAAAAAACTCAAAATGTATCACTAGCCAACAGTGCGAAAGAGACAACATTTTTTTTTAAAGAAAAACAGAAATTTGTAAACAGATAATATTCTTTATACCAATTCTGCCTTTCAGCTGCTGTTAACTTTTTTAACGTCCTAAAATTTATAGATAAATTATATTTAAACATTTTTTACGTGACGCACAATACATTTTTATAAGAGTTAAATCTTTTTTCAGAACACAGATTATACTATATTTTAAATTCAATACAATTCAGATGTATAATCTTCGATGTGTATTAAAATAAGCTAATTAGGTATTCACTAAAAAATTATTTTTCAATTATACTAAGAAAATATGGATAACATTCAATACATTTCTTTGGATACAATAAAATATTTTACTATACATTCAACGAACACGAAAAAAGCATTTAAAATGAGAATAAGCCATATACATAATACCAAGACAGACCTAATAGTTTCGTCCAGAAATTACATAGTTGAAATATTGCACAAACTTCCGATAAATTAAAATTTTTCTGGTTGGGCCACTTGACAGGTCATACAAGTAATTACCAATTTTTTTTATTCTAACTTATAAAAGAATTAATTATTTTATTATTAATAGTCAAAGCATAAAAAATAAGAAAGATTTTTGTTAACCCTCATTTGACTTACAAACACGTATGCATGCATGCATGCATGGATTAATGATTCAAACAAATGCATTTATATTGGACATGCACTTGTATGCAAATATGTTTACTGAGTATTTCAGAAAAAGAAAATCTTTTTTGCCTGTAGTTTGTTGCTATAGAAATTGCATAAAATTGCTGTGATAATTTTTTTTATAATAAACTTTTTTCTTTTACATTTTTATGTTTTTGATTTGGTTATGTTAAATCCTCCATTTGTTTTTGGTATGCATCCTATGCAACATAATAAAAGTGACAGCAGCAACTAGGATAAAAAACTCTTACACACAGCATGTACAGACACATCACACAAATACATACATACATCTTCTCCAAATTATACAAGCAAATGTATGTGCAAGCATTTTGTAGTTTGATTGCTGGAGTTGCTATTACTGTTGCTGTTGCATTTGTGGTAGTCACTAGTTGGCGATTAAAAATGCGCGCTTGCGTTTCAAATAAAAATGAAAAAAATACATACAAAAAAGGAATAACAAATGCAACAGAGAAAAAAGTGCAAAAATGCTCCGCCTTCAAAACACAAAACGGTAAGTAAGATGCGTGCGGTGGCTTTAAAACCATGATAGCACCCAGTGTCAGTCAGTTGGTAAATGGAATGCAGTTAAATCCATTAATGCAATGCACTGCACTGATGTAGAGTGTGGCGAGTGAGTGAATGTTTGGAAGAGAAGATACACAAGCAATTTTGCAATTGTTTTGGCCCAACTATTTCTCTATTGCCAATGCAATTTGTTATAAAATGCCTCAAACTTATATTTGAAAGCCTAAAGCTTAATAAATTTTCGCTGCTACAGTTCGAGTACTAAAGTTTATGGAGAAAAAAGTTCTACATGCACTTACATTTATATAAATAACTTTTGTCAATTACATCATTATCTATGATTGACCAACAGCATACTACCATCAACATCATCATTAACTTGGATATCCTGCGTGTTTTAAAAATATTTTAATAATAAAAAATTATACATATATATTTTTATTACTAAAAATTAGTAAAAAACAGGACTAAAACTAGAATCCTTTAAAGATATAAAATGCAATTGCCAAGATTTGAAGATTCCACTTTTAATTTAGTTTTTTTTTACGCAGTGGAGTTTTTTACTTTTTAAATTTAGTTTTTATTTGATGTAGTTTTTGTTGCTATTTCGTACACAGTTTGCGAATTTCCAATTTTTTAAACCAAAATTGTAGCCGTATGAGTAATATAATTTCCAATTTTGCTTCACATGTTTTTTTCGGAATTAGAAATTCGTAAAAAATGGCCGTTCAATATATCGTAAAATTTTTTTAAACACAAGGGGATTGTTACGTTTTTTAACAAATAGTAAAGAAAATAAAATTAAAAAACTAAGGTTGGTATATAAAATATTATGGCTTTGCTATTACCGGAGCTATTTACAAAATCGGGAACAGAATGGTGGCCAAAACCCAAAATTTTAAAATTCAAAGTTAAATATCTCTAAAAATATTCAAAGCATCTTAATGTAGGTTCTTTCTTTGTCTACTTATAAGGTTAAAAACAATAACACAGACAAACAAAATGAGTTTTTTTTCGGTAAGGTTAAACATAGGGCCTGTCCCACGATGTCGACAAGTCGATGTCGTTCTCTTATTTATATTGAAAACAATAATAAAATATTTTAAATTGTTTTTGTTTTCAATATAAATAAGAGAATTACATCGGCTTATCGACATCGTGGGACAGGGCCATAATGTCCACACCTGATGAATTTTCATCATGACACCTAATATAACGTCGGGAGAATAACTGTAAATTTTTCATTCATATCAACACATATTTTCTTCTTCGTTGTACAGGTAATGCTGACCTTAGACGACATGTATTTTACTTGTAAAATTTCCCACTGCAAAAGCTATACATGCCGTGTGAAACATATGAAACATTGTCAGATGACATTTACAGAAGCAAAGTCATATGAAAATTTTTCAATTAGAGCGTGTTCTATTTTCATCTGGCAATGCATATGACTTCAGCTGTATTAAATTAACAAAAGTGTGGTTTGGCTGAAAAAACATTAAAAAGCATAGAACGTTTTATATATTTATGAAAATTGTGCAAAAACTCAGCTGTTGTGAACACTCAAAAGTTATGTTAGATGTAATTGCACATGTACGTGTAAAAGCAGAAATTATAAACCAGATGTAAATTGACAATTTTAACAAACATGCGAAGTTACATATGTCTCACACTCCTGACAAGCCATATGTAGAAAACATGTAATCTAAAGTCAGCATAAGATTGAACATTTAGACAATTTTATGGACGACAATAACCACAAAATAAATTGAATTTTTTTATTATTAGATTTATTTAATAAATATCATAAAATTTATGGCTTTTAATTAAAAACTACTTATTTCTTATAATTTTCACTAATTCTAATAGAGAAAATAAACGATAAGGTAAAAACGACGAATAAAAAAACATTTCATATTAAAATATATTCATCTGACCTTGGGGTCTGATGATTATATCATAACGCTGATATAAAATTAATAAATTGAGTCTATACGTGATGAATTTTCCTCATGAAATAAACTTGACATTCATCATGATATAAATTTATCAAGTGGGGACACTATGTAAGGTGTCGTAGTCAATTTGTATACAGTTGGTACTGAGCAGCAATGCAGCCTATAAACTACTTTTTTTGAATTGACTCTGTATCTCGAGATTTTCCGTTATATAGAAAAATGGGGATGCTGCATCACATAAATTGCTTTCACTTGAGAACTAGTTCTTCGATTAAATTAAAAACAACACAGAAGGATCGTGGAAGTCACCTCGGGGAATCGGGAAAGACTCCACGAAGTGACTTCCACTTTAATATTTTATAATCCACTGTGAGATACAGAAATTTATTGCACACATAAAAAATACGTAGATAGAAAAAACTAAATTGCATTTTCTGTAAAGGAATTCAATGAAATAGTAAATATTTGGCTAGGAATGGACCTACAAACAAATTCATAAATATAGACAAAAATATCTCAACAGTTTCATTGAAAAAAACGTTTTTCAGTAAACAAATTGTTTAAATCTATAAAATAATTTGTCTAAAAATATTTACAAATTGTAAACAAAACATTTTACTAAATCAAACAAAAAGATTTACTGGACTTTCTGAAAAATATTAAAAAATATTTTTGTCGGAATTCATAAAACAATTGGTATTAAAATAGTAACAAATATTAAAGCAAATAGTTTTTTTATTCAAACAAAAATATTCATATACTGGATTTTCTTTAATATATCAAACAAAATGTTTGAGTGTGTCATCATCATCCATTAAGAATTTATGTAATTTCACTTTGTTCAAATTTGAATTTTTATCTATAGATTCTAAGAAATTAATGAGAATTAACGCAACGACCTTGGTACAATCACACTCCTTTTGCTATCATTGTTGTTGTTGTTATCATTTTTGTGTATGTCGTCATTGATGTTATTTTTTTACGACACTGTTTTTCTTGTTGTTTTTGGTGTTTGCGCCCTATATAAGAGTCAAGAAAGAACTTTTACTGAAAATTAAATTTATTTTTAGACAAACTCTGTTTGAAAATTTGATAATAGTTTTATCTGTGATACTACGAAAGTGAAAGAAGTGTATTTCAGTGATGATATTTTCCTAGGAGTATTTTGTATTTCTAAGTTATTTAGCCTATTTCTTGTATCTCCAAAATGTTTTTTAAAGTTGCCTTTATTTTGTATGGTGATACTTTTTTATTTCTTCTGCAGCAAATTTGGTCTTTGTATTAGCCAAACATTAGTTGCGCTTTTTCCTTTTATCATACCTAGTGCAAGCCCTCGGCCTTCAATGCTAGTATTTTCCCTGAAATTTTCGACTCCCAAACCCTACTCCTTATCCAAAATTAGATTGGTATGTTCCAATGTCGGTTCATCATTACTAATGCTGCTGATTTTATCCAATGGCTGGACCTGTTCTTTGCAATTATCACTACTTTATAAGTGAATTACTTTCTACGGAAGAGTAAAACGCTTATATCACAATTTACTATATGAAGTTTCTAGAAAAATTGCTGTTGTCAAGCTGAGAAATTGTTAACTTTAAAACAGTGGTTTAGCACGATCTCTCAAATAGGCTTTTCCTTAACCTTTATGTCAACAGCAACTTACCTGGGTATGTTTTGTGTTTTAAATTCGATATATCTTGAAAATTAACATCCACATTGATCTGAAATTTCATTATATGCCTAACAAAAGTGTTTTTATCCTTATTCCTGTACTTGAGTAGAATTGGACAGCTTATGTTAGAGATATGGCCACCTTTCGATTTCTATCTATTAAAATATCCATATATATGCAAAAGCAAACTAAGCAACATTACATCACCAAACTTAATAATAAAGGAATTTCCAAGGTGTACTAATGCCTTAGATACTATCATAGTACAACATTTCATGTAGGACATATTTCAATACCTTGTCATATATTCAAATACTAAACACTAAAAAACTTCAAAAGCTACACATCAAAATATTAAACCAAACATATTTATGTACATACCACGGTAGATCAACAAGGTATAGTTATCGGCGAATTGATATAACAAAGCAACTTATTTGTTCAAGCAATTGTCAAAACAAATTAACGACTTTACATTAAAATTTTTTCAATGTATTTATATACAAAACTTTAGAAGGAAGTTTTGGCCGTTCCTTGAACAATCAGCTGTGCTGATAGCGCCACCTGTTATGAACTCGCCTTGGTACATACAATAAAAATACAGAAATTAAAATTCAAAATAAAAACGGTTTTATACGAAAATTATTCAGCTGAACATATTGCAGGCCATAAAAACATATTTAAATAAATAGCAGTGTCATATTATATCTTTTTAATGAGAATATCAACAACAAACATACAACTATTGTATAACGTAACCTACAACAGTTAGTACACATAGGACGCCCTTGTGAATTCCTTTAATAAAACAAAAAAATTAATAAGAAATTCCCATACAAAATGTATGTGCATACCCGGGTATGCTGCTGTAGACGTACGTATAGTATTCCCTGCAAACAATTGGAAGATATCTCCTAAGGCAATAGTTTAGCAATATCCCTAAATTGTCATCTAGATGAAAATGATCTAAGTAATTTATTTATTTTCTTTCTTTTTAAGAAAATATAGACACAAAAATATATAAATTAATAAATTTTATTTCAAATTTAATAACATTAAATCAGAAATGTTAAAAGCTCCCGAAGTAAATGGATGATAATAACTTCAAAATGGCTGGCCCGAAAAATAGATTAGAAGATTTTAGATGAAGTCGCCTTTCAAAGAAAAGAAATTAAAATCGATCTAGCCTTTTGGGAGCTACGGTACCACCAACGCAGACTCAAGAGAATACCACTAGAACACTCGACCAAGTCACAGAAAAAACTAAAGGTGGAGGTACATACCACGCGTTACGCGGCAACGCTTTTCTTACTTTTCGAACTTTTAACGCTTTAAGAATGGCAAGTTACACACCACGCTTTGATGCTATTCTGCTTATACAATTTCAAGCCTTTGCCGGCTATATTTTGTCTTGCCTTTAAGTTTTATTTATCTTTATATATTTAATGCAGTTTTCATCCATTTTTAATAAAAAAATTAATTTCTAATAATTTATTTCCATTAAACAAACATTTTAGCATATGAATCAGGCAGCACTACCTGTCATTTTGTATACGACGCGTGAAAGTTGAAGAATGTTCAACTTTTTTCGAGTTACGCGCGTCGCAAACTTCGCTTTGTATCTTGCCTTATGGAAACACACTATTTCAACTTTTTTGACAGAAATCTGTAACGCATTAGCGTATTTAACGCATGCTATGTACCTTCACCTTAAATCAAAATCAGTCCGGCCGTTTAGGCTCTACGAGGGAACAGACAGATACATATGCACCAAATACACCCTACAAACTTATAACACCCCTCCTATTTGGTCGGGGGTTAAAAAGGGCGTAATCTCCACGAACATTAATTCTAAAAATGCTAAATCTTCTTTTTATCTTCCTAATGCTATTTTGGCGATATCTTCCTATCTTCTTATAAGTGGTTATCTGTCGATATTGCTAGTTTATCATCTAGAAGAATCGCTTTCGTATTGTGAGGGAGTATTGCCATCGAGACACGTTTCTTCCCGAAGGAAGTATCTTCCGCAATAGGAAATCGATTATTGCCGCAATAATATTTTTCATCCATTGTTTGCTGGGTTGCTTTTGACATAAAAGTTAAATAAAATAGGGTAGGCTTTATTCAAATTAGTTCTTTACAAAAGTCTGATGTAATTGTTCTAGCTGCCAAATCGCAAGCTCGATCCAGACGTAAGAAAAAACTTAAATCATATTAAAGATTATCGGTTATGTTCTGAAAACCTTTTCATTTTGAAATCGCCAAATTTCGGGAAACGGTTCAGCTAAAAAAGCTCACATATTGCAGCTTTTTAATAAGCTTTTATGCTTTAGATATTTGAGATATTTTATCCGAACTTAACTTGGAATGTACTAAATTGTGCGATTAAAACAACACTGCTTTCCTTTTTTAGTTTTTAACGTGCTTTTTCCCAACTTAATATTTTACTTTCTAAGTAAAATATTAAATTTTTATTAAAATACATTGAAATTGATTATGGAGGGGTATTAGCTAGTTCCTATGGCCATTTCATTGGGGCTAATGCAAATCGTCAGGGAACCTTTACCCAAAAATCTCATAGAAAAACTAAAGATATTATATTAAACTCGTAATCATAAGAATAAGAAGTTTATAATATCAAAGTTGAAACATGTTTTTTATTTTCTTTACTTGCGTACTACAACAGGTTGGTTTTTTTTCCAACTCTAAATTGTAGTTGTTTTTGAAATTTTGCGTTTTTGAAATTTTGCGATTTCAAAACGAAATGGTTTTCAGAACATGCCGGTATATTTTGAAATTATCAAGCATAAAAATAAAATAAAAGAAATACACATCGTGGCACCAGTATGGCGTCTTTAAAAAATTCAAACTTCATGAAGTAATTTAAAATACTCATTCAACAGACTACAAGACATAAAAAACCAATTATAGCCGGTACATCTTCAGTTTAAATTTCCTGGCAGTGCATTCAAACAAAATAATATAAATGCAAAGTATAGAAATCAATGGAAATCCATTTAATTGCATAATTGCAATACGAAGAAGAGGGTGTACTTTTGAACAAACAAATAAATTTCAACAAACGTAGAAAGAAGAGAATCGACAAAAACAAAAAACACCCAAAAAAGTACAAAACATTCTAAACAAACCTTGGTAACAAAATGCAATTTATACAAGTTATCGATAAAAGAAATAGGTAAAAAAATTTAAAGCAATATTTTGCAAAAAACTATTAGGGTGCTACATAACGATACAAAGGAAAGTTCGGCTTAAATAAATTTCTTTTAATAAAAAAAGTTAGTTAAAATAAGGAGTAAAAGAGAAGGTAAGTTTTTACACAAGTTACATGTGAGCATGAATAATCTTTTTCTTCACTCATTTTAATAACACTGCACAACACATATAATTAACATAGTTCTAATGACTGATTCTGACAGAGGTCACCAAAAAAATATGTATATGTGTATTGACGTGCTAAAAATTTATATCTGGGATTCATTTTAGGGGAAGTTAAATTCCCTCCGCCTCTTTAGCACATAGTGACCCTGTAAGCCTTACAAATAAGCTATTAGATGTTTTTAGAAATTTGATGTAAAACAACAAGAGAAACATTTTATTCATCAGTCAACTCCACCCAAAATGGATTCCAGATGTAAACTTTTAAAACGCCGATGCACTTGCAGATTTTATTGGTGCCCTCTACCAGAGTCAGTCTTTAGAAATTTGTTGTATTGAAAATATTAATTTTTGTGACCGTTTAAATTTTTTGTGATTCTATCTCTAGAAATTTATTTGTCTGTTCAAAAGTACACCCTCTTCTTCGTATTGCAATTATGCAATTAAATGGATTTCCATTGATTTCTATACTTTACTTCAATTCAAGAAAACGTTTTTTCTCTCACATATTTTTCACAAAAGCAATTCAACAACTTTAAGAGCGATATGGATAACAAAAACAATGCATATTGAAGACTAAACAAATATTACTCAAAATCACGGTTGCCCCCTAATAAAAATACATGCCAAAAATGCATTATTACTTTTTGAAAAAAAAAAAATAACACAAACAAAACACAAAATTACACCCAAGAGCTTAATAAGAATCTATAAATTGCACAAAAAGGACCCCAAATGCTCGCACTTCCAAATGCAATAACAAAGATAACAACATAAACAAAAATAGAAAAAAAACCACAACAAATTTTAAGAAACAGATACAAATTTTACAAATTGCAAACAACTTTTTCGGAAAGAACTAAAAAAGTGCATGCAGAAGTAGATTGAAGTAGTGCAGAGCAAGGATACATACCCACACACACACATGTGTATGATTATAGACAAGAAAACCAACAAAACATCACCCTGCATTTTTTTCTTTATTTATTTATTTATTTTTTTTTTTTGGCAAAAAAAATGGGCTTAAGTGAGAGTTAATTGCGTTTGTCTGTCTACGGATTTGTACATGCATGCACTCGCATGCACATGGACAGACGTTAACTTATAGGCTGAATAAACAGTTAAATGGATGGTTGGCCAAATAAAATTGAAACATAGAGAAATAAGAAGCATGCATACCTTAAATAGCTGTATAAAATAACAGAAGAATGTGTGTTCCAAAGACTTATAAGCACTAGACATAAACAAGACAAGAAAAAAGAAACTAGAATGAGTATTAGACATCGATAATGATAAGCGAATGAAGCTTCAGACAGGAAATCGTCAAAAGTAGAGTAAAACAGTACAGTGCCTTTGCTCACATATATAGAAAATAAACTTTAGGCAGTATGAGCTATAAAAATCCTAAAATATTCAGATATAGTAGAATGGTAGACGCAATTGAAATTGCAGACTTATGATTGCAATTTGAAATTTGTTTTTTATTTTTATGGTTTTAAATTGAAACACATGAGAGCTGCCACATGAATATAACAATATTAGATTTTGAGTCTACACAAGTACTTGCGTTTTTGGTTTGCCTTTGGATTAAAGTTTATACTTTCTCAAAAAATGCATTGAATAATTTTTATACAAGAAGTTCATTGCCTTTTTAAAGTCGGGTTCAAAATAGACATGTCATAAAACTTCTAGCCAGAGCATAAAGAGCAGTTTTGTGCGTCTGGCGCAAATAATCGAAGCGGATGTGATACCAGGTGACAGAAATGCTTTGTAAAATATCGTTTAATAGACAGTTGCAACTTTTGTTGATATTCCTGTTAAGGCTCCTTCCTGCATACAGAAACAACCTTGGCAATGAACTGAATCTATTTTTTTATATTTATCGAATAAAAATTTATTTGCTGGGTTTTGTATAAGTTTCAAAGCCTAATATACTTATTTTTGAAAATCATTGATATATTTGTATATTCTCAAATGGTTTTTAAAAGTTTGTATATAAGATAAAGGGTTTGTAGCTGTTCAAAATTGTGCTTAAAGTCTACTGATGAGTTGGTAAAGCACCAACGAAATGCTACATTAGACAATTGCTTAGACTCCAGCAAATACATTTCATATAAAATATAATTATGACAATATGTCAAATAATAATTTCCTTAAAGGTGATTATTTGATTTAAGTTTTATTATAAGAAAGTTTTTTTATTTCGTGTTAAGCATGTCTATATGCCTGCATTTCATGGGTGCTTTACCAAATCATCAGTAGACTTCAAACATTCGTTTGAAAAGTTTCAAACATTTTATCTTATGCACAGACTATATTTTATATTTCAAAAAATTAAACTTTTCTAATATAAAATTGGAAGAACATAATAAATTTGAAAAATTTTTAAAACATATTTGAAATTTGTATACAAAATTGAATTTTGTAAAGAAAGGATGATAGCACGGTTTTTCCGTTGAACGTCATATCTCCTTTTTTTCAAATCGTAATATGTCAGAAAAAAGAGATAGTGGAACTACCATGATGGAAATGTAATGTTACGTTGGTTGAAAACTATTAAGATCTATTACAATTATGAAGGCTTTCGTTTTAGTGTCACTGTTAAATTTTAACATTGCAAGCAAGTTCCTTAAGGGTGTTGGCTGTTTTAAAATTCATATATGAAACATTTAACATTTCTTTCTTATCAGAACTCATGACTGATGATTTGTAAAGCAAATACAATTATTGAAGTTTTTTATAATTTTAAGCCACTCTCACTCGGCGACTTCCTGAGTAAACAAATTGGTTAGTAAAAACTTTTTATGTGAGTAATTGTTATGCTGCCAAAAACAGAACACAAGTTTAAAATCAAAAAGTATGCTAAATTCTCTCAAAATTTTTTAAATGGTTTTGCACAGTATTTTGAAGATATGAAGAAAATAAGCTTTAGGGGTCTTGCACTAATCGAAAATACAAAATACCAAAAGTGCAAAAGCTAAACATTTAGCTAAACTTGGAATTATAGAAATTGGTTAATATCCAAGAAATTTTAGTACAAAGAACGTTGTCTGAATTTATAAATGGTAGGTATAAATGGTTTATAAATGGTTTGTATAACCTTTCGGTTTTATAAAAAGTAAATAGTTTTAAATATACCGCCAAGATTGGGATTTTTAAAGAAAATTTAAAAAAAATTTTTTTTTAATATATTAACGAAATAGCAATCATGATACTAACTAGGAAACTTTATACGCTTCACCCAATTTTAATATTAAATAATCGCAGCAGCAAACTTTTCTTAAACTAACCCCATTATCAACAAGTTCAGAATATTTTAACGACCACATTCCTTCTGTATCTCATGCTCAAACTTATAACCATAATGACTTTATAACATGTCACAATTATATAATGACCATTAAGTATGATTATGAATTTACAACGCATTATTTAATAAAACTTTTTCGTTTTGTATTAAAATAAATAATTTTTCATACAAGTGTTTAACGGAAGTTAAGAAATTCGTCAAAATCGTGTAACTTAATCCAAAGACAAGCAACTTTTAAACAACAATCAACCACCTCGAAATATATATATAATTCATAAGAGATAATATAAACCACATGTGAGTAGTATGTCCTGTCTGACTTAGTTTTTTTTTCCTTATGACTTTTAAGTCTTGTTAGACATCAACACGGTAAACTTAATTTCAATTAAACATTGCGTGACATGAAATTGTGACATTAACACTGACAGGGAAAACAGACTAAATATACAAATAGATTGAGGAGGCATCAAGCAAACAGTTGAAACTATTAAGTAAATGTGTGTGTATTAAGGAAGAAAAGGAATTTCCTGTGCAGAAGTATGTTTTAATAAATTGTATCCTTGAAGGAAATTGAAGAAAAGTGGAAAATATATAATGAATTATGGCAGGGCTAAAGTCAAAATTAATCTTCTAGTGTACTTATATTACCAAAATTACTCTAATATTTTGAACTTCTTGAAGTAAAGGGGGCTTATCCCTCCCCAAAAGGGCCTATCTACGCTAATGGCTTCACTAAGGGTAAGTTTTACAAACAAAGAACGTTCCATATCAATAATAAATGTTTTCCATAGAATATCTACAAACTAAAGTATAACACGAAAAATTTCCATATTGCGCCCGATGCACCCATACGGTAACGGAACAATGCAATGCGTCAAAAGTGGGTGAGATATATATTTTGTAATATGTTGATTTATGTCAAAAATATATATGACTATTTGGTTGTATATTTATAATAAAATATTTTTCGTAAGCGAGAAAGTTAGCAAATTTGCACACATACAATATTGTAGAAACATACTTAGATACACACCCATAACAACGAAACACGATAGCAATACAAATGAGATTGGGTTGTTTTCGGTAATAACCATAAGTGTTTCCTCAAATTTACATGATCACAAAATAAGTAAAAAACTTGAATGATCGCGTAAACTGTCTATAAGCTAATTTAATACTCACACAAGCTACCTTTCACAGTAGCGTTGGAAGAAATTGTAGACTGAAAAATAAGTTATTTAAAACTTTTCTTTTTTTTAACTATTTCTAAACGACATTTTCAGCTTTTTCCAATAAGGTACTTTACTACACCTTAAACTTAAATAAAGAAAGAATTTGTAGTTCTTTTTATAAACCATATAAATATTTAGATTAAAACCTACAATTTAATGTTAAAGAAATGCAAATATTATAAAACGAATAAAGGACAAATAGCGCCACTCACAAACAAACACAATTAAAAGTCATAGCAAAGTCTAAAAGTAAGTAGAAGGAAGGAAGAACAAATGACTGTGTTTAGCATAAGGAGTGTTCTTTATTACAAGAATTTTTCTCAAGAGACTTAAAGCAAAACAAAGGCAATGACAACAAATATCAGCAACAACAACAGCTACAAGAAAATAATTTCAACACTAGCAAACGTATACACTGACTTATTTCTATACACTCAGGCACATATTCAGGCACATATATGGTAATTAAAGTAGTTAAGCTTAAAGGACATTTACTCATTTAGCAAAGTGTATAAATGAAAACATTAAGAAATACTAGTGTATGAGTAAAAGTCCTTGGTTATGTGACAATATAGTTTTATTTTTTTTTTGTTATTATCCTCGCCTTGTTGTTTTATAAATTTACTTTGATGACGCCAAGTCTCTGTGGCGTCTTATTTTATTCTCAATTTTAGCTGTTGCTGTTCTTTTTGTTGGGTTAGTGATAAGGATAATGAAATCCTTGAGGTAAATGACTTGAAATATTTTATCTTTAACTATATATTTAAGTGTGTTTGTAGGTGTAATAAACTATAGACTATATGATACATATGATTACAAGTTTATAAATTGTGTGTGTATATAAATATTTTGGATTACGAGTTTGTTTAAGTTAACTTATTGTCTTTATTTGCATGTTTAAGTAAGTTACAAGTACAAAAATTAAGCAAAGGTGCGGCTCTACCACATGAGAATTTAAAAATTTTCATTAAATGGAAGATAAAATACAATGACAATAATCAACATCTTTGTTTTGTTATGGTGCTGATATATGGATATGTCATAAGAAAATTTCTCAATTTTGTTATATTACTTTTTATTTATTTTTTATTTATTACTTTGTTTTATTATTAGATGTGAACTCTTTGAAAAGTATTTTGTTCTTTTATTATTTAAATATTTTCCGTTAAAAAATATGAAAAATCGATATAGGTTTTAAATCTTATTTTAATTTTTTTGACATGGCTTTTACTAAATATTTAAAGAAAAAAAATTGTATAAAAAAATTTTTTTTTTCAAAATTCCATAAATATCTCCGAAACTATTTGACCATTTGAAAAATGATGTGCGTAAAACTTGCAAGTATTTTTATTGTAAATTTTTTATTTTGAGTCAGGATTTCATAAATTTTGTTGAAATAGCAAAAACTTGCATTGTCGTTTGTGCTCTAAATATCTAAAATTATGAAAAAGAGTTTTTCGATTCAACGCATAGTTTCCGAGCCAAAAAAAAATAATAATTAAAAAACTATAATTTTGGAAATTTTCTCTGTTTTTTAGTATTGCCGCATTTGTTGTCAAACTAAACATTCTATAAAATCCAGCCGTATACCAAAATTGCAGATATGACAGCCTTTTAATGGTGTGTTGAGTTTGGCGACCAAATGCTTTCCAGCTTTTGTTTCATTTAAAATATAAAATAAGAATATTTTCATTCTTACGTTATTTGTTCTACAAGTTGTTTTACTACTGACCAATTGTTTATTTATAATGAAAGATAAAATGACCAATTACCTATCAAAAATAAAAAAGGGTATATTATTATTTATTAAAAAAATTACAGCGGGAAAATCAGGGCCATTAGATATGGCAATTACGTTAGCCTAATATGTCCCCGAAGCAATAAAACAACTTAGGTATGTATATCTTGAACTTGAAACCCCAATTTTTTGACATATTGCCAACTATAGCACCGCTGTAGTGCAGTGTAATTACTTTTTATTGAACAAACTGGGTAAAGTTATATCACAAAGAATTTCATAAATGTTCATTCAAAGGCGCTTATTAAGTAAAAGTTAAAAACAACTACATATTACTCAATAAAAGTGTAATTGTACAACTTACTTAAAGTTGTACATTCGAATATTTTTATGTGTATATGAGAATCTTTATGTATACAAGTGCACTACACAGATATATAAATATTTTTTGCATTAATTTTTCCAAAAGGTGTCCAAATAAAAGCCACCGAAAACATCAACAATCAGATAGCCACTGCTCTTACACCGCATCGTAGATGCCCAAGAATGAAAAGTGTTTAAAATTTAATTGACATAAATGAACGAAAAATAATAAAAACAAACTAACAAATAAAAAAAAGTACCAAACAAACAATGAGAAACCACGAAAAATAACAAGAGTAAATAAAAAGTATAAACATACAAACACCCGAAATAAATACTTAAATGGGATTCAAAATGAGCAACAGGAACTGAAATAAAAAAGAAGGAATAAATAGTAAAAGTATCGTAACAGCCAGGAGTTGCAATATTATGCTCGTAAATGAGAAACAAGCAGTGTCTGAAGGCAAATACTGGACGCTGTTGTCGATGAGTATGATGACACCAGCATAATATTTTTAATACACTCAAGCATATACTTACATATGTTAAATTGAATAATTTGCTGTTAAAAGAATGAAATCTTCAATTGAAAATAATTTTATTGTAAGAAAATTAAGTTTTTCAGTTTGTTTATTTTATTTGGTTAATGTATCTAGCACAACAAGATTAATATCATATAAATATTAGTTAAGTTGTTGTTATAATGAATTATTTACTTGTAACAATTATTATCACTTCGGATGAAACACATAGTAGAGTCAAATATCATTGTTGAAAAACATTAAAAAAGAGAAAGTCTAATTTCGCCACTACTTTAATAATATCTCACTAACGGATATTATAGTTTTATTACTACTATGTAGTATAACTAACGGACGACAAAGCTGTCCATATTCAAGATTTAAATAATTTTAATAAAATTTAAAGAAATGTTATTTAAAAGTCACTGACTATACTACAAAAAAACAGCCACACAATGTATATACTGTAGAACAAAAATTTCTTTTTTTCTTTTTCAAGGTTCTAAAGACTGATTCCGGTAGAGCGCATCAAAACAATCAATGGTATATACCATAGGGTACATACTGGCCAAACAGAAACTTCAAAAACCTAAATGTGCTGTCAAAAACCTAAGTCTAAGGATGTATTAGTAGAACATTTTGTATTAGTATTGGTTTAAAATAAAAATATCCCCACAAAAAGTATTCTAAATTATTTGTATTTTTTATATGTACATGAATTTTTAGAAGTTTATGCAATTATTGTTATATTAATAAATGAAAAAATAAATTTAGAATGTTTCTAATACATTCGGGCTCAAAAAATATTGATTTGCTAAACATTTTTTTGCAATTTTTCTATTTGGTACCAAAAAGTTTTTATCCCAAATAGGAACAAAAATACAATACTGTTCAATGAAAAATAGGGTTGAAAACTTTGATAAATTTCAACACACAAATGTCAACAAAATTAAAAAAAAATTGTTTAAATTACAGCAAGAAGAAATATAAAATTTACATCCAAACAAATAAAAAAATTGAATAAAACTAAAAAGTGTTTGTGCGTGGAAAAAAAGTTACGATTTAGTGAAAAATGATAGTCTCTCAGTGTGTTGAAATGCAAAAATGGTGTCCTCTCATTTTTATTGAATTCACAATATCTGTATGTGTAAAGAGAGTTGTCATTATTTTGATGACAGTGCGAGAGCTTGCTATCTCTGTTTATCAGTGGTATATACTGTAGAACAAAATTTTCTTTTATTCTTTTTCAAGGTTCTAAAGTACTGATTCCGGTAGAGCGCACCAAAAGAATGTATACGTGGGATTAATTTTAAAATGAAGTGAAATACCTCGGTATAGGAAATCCTGCGTCGGCATAGGAAGTGTTATAGCTATTACATTTGAGGTATGAGATATCCTCAGTACTTTTCCGTAATACATCATGAATAACATTTTTGTCTACCATTTTAACCCCATAACTCTTCGCAGTATGGGTCTCTTTGTCTATATCCCCTTCAGCGGTGATATAGCGGATAATAATGTTCAATATAAATGTTTCTCGTGGTGTTTTGCTTAAAAATGATGAGCATATCTTATGTCTTACAAGATTTCCTATTTCCTAACGCGGGTTCTATTGAAAAGCCTATAGTAGAAATTTATGGCAAATATTTCTGCAGAACTCTTGTGGCCGACATATTTCCGCTAGAGAGGAGTTTTTGCACCTTTTATTATGAAGACCCCTACAATGAAGAGCTAGAGGGTTAAAATGTTTTACAAAAATGTTCTTCGTGCTGTTTTACATAAATGTACTAATCTCATTTTATATCTTGAGCGTAAGTACTTTCAAGTTGAATGTGGAGGAGCATGGGTGTATTTGAAAACTTTTAGTAGAATTGTAGAATTTAGTAGAATTGTAGAATAATTCAGCCCACTATATCGCCGCTGAAGAGAAAGTTTTGGGCCCTTTTTGAAGAAAAAGTTTAAAAAAGCCATACACCGAAGAACATTTAAACCGAAGAGGGTTTAAATGTTCTAAAAAATATTTGGTGTCTTACATAAAAAGGCTTAAACTGAAGTTAAAAAACACAAAAAAGGCCAGCAAATCTGTAGCTTTTGATACTTGCGATCCGATGTATGTAAAAATCATAGAATAGGACCTGAGCTTTAAGAATTTTTTGAACTTTAACAACCCTATTAAAGCACACGTTGAGCTACAGGGTGTCAAAATAGACTACCTTGGAAATGAAAAAACTTTGTCGTCCTCATAAATTTAACAAGTATTATCCGATTTTTTATGTAGGACGTATAAGTAATATAATGGTATCATCATATTACTCATACTTAAACTTTTGTCTTAATTGATATTAGCATTTTCATAACATTAATATAAATTTTTTTAAATAAAAATAAAGTTACCGTTTAATATATCGTTCACATTTCTTAAACATAAGAGGATTGCTAAATTTTTCAGTAAAGAAATAAAAACTAAAAAATAAAGTTTATTAAGCACATCTTTCATGCCGCGAAATAAAATGTTTCTGAAAATGTAACTATTTTTAGAAAATCTACTCTCCTACCCACATTTTTTGGCTGTCTGGGATTTTGGGGATGAGAAAATAGCTATTTGGGGGATTTTTGGGAACGAAAAATTGTAAATTGGTGATAAGGTATGAAATAAAACTGGGAGTGCTGACTGGTGCTGGGATTGGTACTGGGTCGTATGATTATGAATCATACGCAACTGTGATTCCAGAGCAGTGTCAGATGCAATTGTTAAAAAAGTGCTAACTTTCAAACTGACATAACAGGCAAGCCTGCAACTACATCGAGGCGATTTTTCCACAATTAAAAGCCTGATTAATTATACCAAACAAATAATTTGTACAGAAATTTTAACAACACGATGGACGCTTTGTTTTTCTTAAGCGATTAATTTAGAGCTTCGTAGAAAAAGTCATAATTTTCCTCCAATGCTGGATGTAGTGTACATGCTTTAATCGATTTATAATGTCGATTTAAAATGTTAAGTTCTATTTTTGTCAAAATTTTTGGTAATTTTCACTCTTATTTTAAAGTCTTGAGTTTGATTCCTTTTCACGGTTAGATGACTTGAGCTACATAAAAAAAATTTTTCTACATGCTATCAGCAGCGCTTGTACTTTCTTGCAGATAAAACTTGATTTTATGCGCTTAACAAATGCACCTATAAATTAAAAATATGCGCAAAAATATGCATTTACCTACGAAAAAAGTACCAAAACTAAAATAATATGAAACATAACATAAGACACATATAATTGGAAGTATTATTAAATGCAACCAGACTTTAGTTGTGTTGTCAGCTGGCAACTGAAACTTAGTGGTTGCCAGAAAGACACTAAATAGCAACTGAAATTGATATATCTTAGTTGCCAGTTGCCATCAGTAGTATCATTTTCATCAACTGGCAGTCCAACTGCGGCTCGGCAAGGTAGTCTACTTTGACATCCTGTAGCTCTACGACGTGTGTTAAAAAAAATTAAAAATTTAATATTCTTAAGGCTCAGGCCTTCTTCTACGACTTTCATATACATTGTTTTGTAATCGGTTGGCACGTTTCAAAGATACAGATTTGTTACCCTGATTACTGATTTTTTTTTATTATTTTTCATAAAACGCAGAAAACGTTACACGAATCGCTAACAAATCAACGCTGTCCCCAAAATAAAAAAGCGAAATTAGTTAAGATTATGTACTTAATGATTCTTTATTCTGCTTAATGCTTAGATTTGCAGGAAAAATGTATTAAAGTCCTATGTGATATAATAGTTTTTCACTTTCGTTTCGAGTGCCCGGCCTTGCACCTCTCGAGACACAAATTCTTGGGCAGTAATTTACTAGACGATCTATCAGAGCTATCTGAAATTGGTCTCAATGACCTAATCAGGTATCTCAATGTAGCAGGTTGGATCTAGTATCTACAACCGGATCCAAGATCTGGGTTCGAATCTACATGGGTTGACACTGACGAGTGGAGTGGTCTGTCAAAACGGAATCTTATTGATTCTACTTGATTGCTTGCGTGGTTAGTTGGTTGCTACCAAACAACCAACCAAAAAGCAAATGTGCTATTTCGTGAGATGATTCAAGAATAATAAAACCTTACATTGTAGATGATTTAGGATTTATTAATCAACTAACAACTGCTACCTTTTCATGCCTTTTTAATGAATCCTTTGAAGTCCCTGTCATTAAATTTACTGCTCAACAGTAGTGCCAAGTGCAAACAAGAAAGGATTTTTAATTTCAATGAATACTACTGTACTCATACACGTGCATATTTTAAAAATTCTTATACTTTTTTGTATTTTACAAAAGTCTATGTTTCATTTTA
Organism: Panzeria rudis; assembly: GCA_956483635.1. NCBI lineage: Eukaryota > Metazoa > Arthropoda > Insecta > Diptera > Tachinidae > Panzeria > Panzeria rudis. The sequence continues at coordinate 36,037,682 of OY101447.1, read as the reverse complement.
CTATTTTTACCAGTTTCACACGGCCTTCAGATGACCACCAAAAAAATGTAAAAAGTAAAAATAAAAATACAAAAAACGAACTCATCATATTTCGCGGAATATGTGAACTTTCGTTGTTTTATTTTTTTGGCAATTTTTATTTATACAAGTGAGTTCTTTTTCCCCCAATATGACTGCAAGGGAGAGTTGCTGTTATGTGTCATTATGTGAGAGCACAAATGTGTATGTGTATGTTGTAACAGTAAGTATATTAAAGTAAATGTATGTATTTATGCCATACTTGCATTATCGTGGCTTTTTACCGTTTTTATTTTTTAATTGTTTTTTTTTATTATTGGTGTTTTTTTTATCAATTTGTGACCTGTTTATATGAAAATCGTTTTGAATACTTTTGATGACGTTTTATTTAATTTCGTTATATTTTGTTTGATTTTTTATTTAATTTATTGTTTTATTTTGTCATTAACATGTTTTCTTTTTTTTAAATATACCATATGTATATGACATTGATTTTAATTGTGTCATATGATATACATAAATAATATGTACTAACATATTTACCCGTAAATTTGTTTATAAAAAATTATAAAATATTACTTTAAGTAATAAACAGTGTTTACAAAAGAAATTTTATTTTATTAAATGTACGACGTGAAACAAATATACATTTTAGTTTTTAAAACGAATACTGATCATATATACCTCTTCATCATCTCAAGATAATACATATCTAGTATAGTGGCTCCTTCACCACCTTGCATTACAATGATTTTAGTTTGGTGCTAGAGACACTTAGCTAAATTCGACTTGTATGATATTACCCTCCTTTCTGGATTGATGAATTCCTCTTAATAATATTCACAGTAATACTGACTTTTTTCAAACGTCAATCTGCAGTGAGAGCAAAAATTTTTTTAAAATTTTAAATTTTAAATTATATAAGAAATATTTATAAGTAAAATTTATTTAAAAAACTACAGTTCATATCGGCAAAATCGGAAAAGCAACATAACAAAAAGTAGGGTTTACTTCCTATACGCCAAAATGCATTACATTGATGCGAATTTACTTTGCTTACAACAATAAAACACATATGTCTTTGCATCACTGCAATGCATTTTAACGTTTAGGAAGTCGGCCTAGAAAAGCATACATATGCAATTAAACATGCACATGTGATGCATACAGTGGGAAATAAAATTAAACATATCATTAAAAAATATTAAAAGTACATAGGTGGATTGCAATGACGTCCAAGAAAATAATGTCAATGGAAATTTGTCTGCTTTTCAAATGGAAATAATGTTCATAAAAATGAGAAATAAAGGTTAAAGGATATTATTTTCACTTTTCGCTAAATAAAGAATTTCTGGCCGGGCTTAATAATCCTCTAAAGACAGAAGTCTACTAACGCTGTTTTTATTGATAGTGCATAAAGAAAAAAATTAATTCCATGTCTGTTGTGAATAATGGTTTGCAGAATAGTGGCTTCGCAGAATTAAGATATAATCTCCGCACGAACTTTACTTGACAAATGCAGAGGCGAATATCCTTAGGCAAAAATTTTTTACTCGGCTTAGCCACTATTCGATATAATTACTAAAAGAAGCCGTTAATTGCGGCCGAACTGTGTCAAAGTAGGAAATCTTTTTTCACCAAAGCCATTCTATACATCTGGAACCGTGTCTCAGAGGTTCCAATTACCAATTAATTGCTAATAAATCTTGGAAACTTGCAAGCCGATTACAAAATGATGCATGTAAAAATCATAGAGGAGGATCTTTGCTTTAAGAATTTTAACTTTTCGACCACCTTGTTGAAAAGCACGGTGAGCTACAGGGTGTCAAAGTTGACTACTTCAGGCGTCAAAAGCCTCGTCGGCCTAACTTCTAAAAATATTCTCCTATTTTAATAAATTTAGACTTTTTGTAAAGCTGATGAGTAGATAAAAAAAAATACAGATTGTTTCATTAATATACCTTTTAATGAAATATATTATGGTTTTTAGTACAATCCCTGATGATATGGAAAAAAATTTAATTATTTCAATTCATGTGGTGGCAAAAAACATTAAAGGCAAGACTTTCCAATGGAGTGAAAAATGACTTAATTTTGACAAAAATGGGCTTTAATTACACTATGCAACAACAAAAAAATTAACCTAAAAAAAATTTGTGTTCTATGATAATTGTGTGCTGCTGAACAAGATTATGAATTTCTTTATTTTTCTTACGAAGCGCTTGCGAATATCTCGCAAAAACCTTGTTTTTTGCAGGCTTTTAAGCTTAATCCAAAAATCGTTTACTACTGTTTGTTGAAATTATACAAAGTTTGCATCGATATGTTTTTCTTCTTTTAGCCAATACATATACAGTAATGATCGAATTTAAATTAATTGAGTTACAGCCGTTAAAATTTGAAATAAATGTTAAGTTTTACTTCGTTTTTCAAAATTCACAGTCCTTAAAGCAAGAAAAATGCCAAAAAATTTTTACCAATATCTGAAGGAAAGTTTTGTCTCCAAGTATTAGGAGGGAACTGTTAACATCGGGCAGAAGCTGAGAAAGTTACAACATATATAGTGAAAATATCCGAATTTGAATTCTAATAAATAAATGATAATTAATTTGGATTCACAAAGCAAATACGTTCGAAATAATCAAACTAATAAAAAAATTTTTCTTTTTTTTTACTGTTTTGGAAATGTCATTGACATATCTATCTATCATTCTAGGGGTGACAGGTGGAACTTTTTTCCAGCAATTCAAATGCGACCTATTTTTGGGATTTGTTGAAATTTCGTATTAATTCTGATGATACTCAAAAGCAAGTCATAGTTTTTATTACTTGATTGGTATTAAGTAAGTTAATTTCTTTCGAAATACAAAATTTCATTGAAAAATATCAATACCACAACCCCACGATGGTTTCCCCCTTCAGAAATTAATAAGCAATTCGGATAGGTATTAGCTAAAAAAATATTAAGAAATTCCATCACAACAGATATTTTTTTTATTAGCCTACCTAATATTTTCACGATGTATATCAGTATAATTCACCATAACTCGAAGGCAGTATGTCCGGCGTAGACCAATTAAACACCATTGGGTAACTAACAAAACTTGCTTCAAATCATCTTAATATGGTAAGCTATAAACGTCAATGGTTTCTTAGTTATTCATAAAATAAAACTGAAAAATATATAAATTTTTTTTAATTGAACGATTTTTTTTCTAAAAGCTCATAAAAATTCAAAACTGCAAAATATTGAACTTTTGACCATTGCCTTGAAAGGCAAATGTGTTAAGAGTAAAACAATCTAAATATTATGAAAATCGGCTAAAAATTGTAGACTTTATTAGTAATTTAGTGAAAACATCCAAACTTACAAAAATCAAATTAGGTGATAACACAGGTTTGTACATTTTTTCTAGCTTTGAACAAACTTAACGTTTCGTAATCAGTTTGATGCGGTAAAAAACACTGTGTCATCAGTTTTTTCATATTATGTCCATATTTAATTTTACGCTTTTAGCTAATATTTTCGTGAGTTTGAGTGTTTTCACTAAATTACTAATAAAGTCTACAATTTTTAGCAGATTTTCCTAATATTTAGCTTTTTGGATTTCTTGCACATTTGCCTTAAAAAAAAAATGGATACAAGTGCAATATATTGCGGTTTTGAATTTTTCAAAAGCTTTCAGAAAAAAGAAATTTAATTTTTACAAAAAAAAAATTTAATTTTATTTTACGAATAACTAAGAAACCATTAATTATAATAAACTATTTAACAGCATTAAGAAAAAAACTTCCGCTTGGTTTTCAACAAGTCTTTAAAAAAATTTTTGTTAAAATAATTAAATATGAATAAAAATGTATAATATGTGGTATATCGACCTTTCTCTTTTCAGCGTGTAAAAGTAATAGATTTATAAATAAAAAGTCATGCTGAGCAGAGGACCAATGAATGAAAATTAAAATTTGGATGTGTTCACTGAATATGTGGTAATTTTCTAGTTTTTTGTCGTATGTAACCACGTATGTAAATACGCTTACGAAGTTTAAAACAGAATTTTCTTTAAGATTGGTGTTTAAAATAAATTTTAGAAATTTTATTTTTCCTCATTGAAGTCAATTAAAATTGTGACTTTAGAAAAAACGTAAAATATTAAAACTTTATCAAATCTTAACACCTGCAACTCAATAATTTTTGAACCGATCAAAACAGTCCGTATATTGGTTGAAAAAGAAAGGACATATCTATGCAGCAGTACAAATTAGGTGAACAGTTTTCGACCTGTAGCTAAAACAATTGCATAAAACCACGTTCTTAGCGAATATCGTGAAAACGTTTCTATAGAAAAATTAATGAATGCCATATTTGTATTCGGCGACCCAAAACTATTTTAGGAAATATTTTTTTTTGTGTTATGGCAAAAAGTTGAAAATTTGTGAACTAGCGTTATTCTTCGACGCTCTCTTTTCAAACATTTTTCGAAACTAATGTGTTGTTTCTAGCACCCAATCAATCCACTTGAGTGGAAAATTTGTATTGAAACCACTGGAAAAAGTGAGTGCTACTCATACATTTTCATGCATTCATAGAAACAGCACGTAATATTTTTTTCAAAAATTGCTGCTGTTGAATTTTTAAATCGATTAAAGCATATCCAACATTGGATAAAATTAATGAATTTTTCTACGAAGTTCTAAATTAATGTCTTAAAAAGAAGTCACATTGAGTTTTAAATTTTTTTTTTACAAGTTATATTAAATACATTTAACATAATTGCGCTGGCCTCTAGTTGTTATCCGTCTGCTCAAAAATTTCCATAAAACACAAAAGTAACATGTTTATGTTTCCGTTGATATATAATACATTATGTATATAACCGATTTTTAAAAGTAAATAAAATGCCCACAAAGGTGTATTATTTGCAAGTCAAGATCTGTAATATACTATACATAATGCGCATAGTGTTATGTCGCCACTTTTGACTGCCACTGCACTTACTATAATCATTTAACAAAAATTTTAAATTTTTATTGAATCATGCCGTCATTTAATGAAAATCATTTAAAAAAAGCGTAAAAAAATAAAAATAAATTAAACATAGTTTTGACATATCAACAGTAATTTTTTTACTTAATATATTGGCCCATTATAAACATTAACAAAAATACGGGAAAAAATCAAATGGGGTCAGATCACAAACGAAAAAATTAACAGCACACTAGATATTGCATTCATACATACACAAATTTTAAGCATTAATAGGAAAATGAAATGAAGTACGAGAAAAGTTTGTGAAAAAAAAAAATTCAGAAAAACAAATGAAGTAAATAAATAATTTTCATTATCGGCAATTATATACGAGTTGACCTTGAAATATGACATTGGCACCCATTATGCCGACAACACTTTTTTTTATATATTTTTTCACTTACACATACACTTTAGTTCAAAAATATATGGGAACACATATACACTATATATGCACAAAAGTATGCTACATATTAAAACAAATGAGTTAAAATACAATTACTATGAGCAATATTTTTTGTTTTTCTTTTAAAATCAACTGAATGGGCTTGCTCTTTCATGGGGTGTTAATATACTGTTCCGTTATTTCTTTTTTTCCATTTGTTATTATGTTCTTTTGTGTATATGAGTGCGTGTGTTTGTTTGTTGTTTCGCATACCCGTGCACATGCATAAATGGCTTATTATTGTTGTGATATTAATGTTTATCGTCACTTGGGCCTCCTGTCGTAATATCGGATTTTAAAATCTTGTCTACACGTATACGCTTAACATTTATACATACTCTTTGTATTTCTTTCTTCTCTTCTAGATGAGCACTTGTTGTTCATAACACCGTTTTGTGTTTTAGGTCGGCAATTCCAAAGTATGATCTCATTTGGCAGACATGGTAGGAATATCGCTGTCATAAAACGTCTTTAAAAAATTAAATAAGTTTGAATTGAAAGTCTGTATAAAACGAATCGGGATCTCTTTTAAAGTAATGGCAGTGGAATATGTGGACTGAAGTACATCAAATAAATGAATAATAATAACTAAAACGCATGAAGGATAGCAAAGAAAACGAAGGAGACTGAAAATCAGAGTAACGTTCTACAAAAAAAACCCAATTCTTTTTTGGTGTGCTTTTGCGAATTTATCAAATATTTTTATATTTAAAAATGCTTCATCAACCGATCATAGTTTGTATTTCAAAAATGTATTGAATGTTACCCATAGTTTTTTCAAGTACATAATTGAAATTATTTTATATACAATAATGGAGTCAAATTATCTTGTTTAATGTATTCAGAAAAAAATTTCCAAATGTTTTTTGAGCATCGCTTTCGGTAATGTGTGTAGCCCCATCGTGATGCCTTTTAAAATCTAATAAATTTGATGTGAAATTTTAAATAAAACAAAGTTGGATCTTTTTCGAACTAATGACAGTGAAATCTGTGGCGTACTTGTAGTATCCTAATTTTATATTTTTCAAAAAACCTATCGAAAAAGTGTCTTTGTCCAGTGTCTGAAATATCCAAGTGTGTACACTACAAGACATAACTTTATAGCCACGTTCTCTAATGACGAAAAACACGAAACCTTAAAAACACTGAAGCTTCTTAAAATATTAAGCCAAAAAAATCTTAATACACAATTGTAAGAATTGAATTAATCTCAATATATTAACAAATAAAAGAAATATTTCAAACCTTCCTTAAAGTGTGCATCAAATTCTTTATTGACTTCTCAGATTTAATCCTTAAATGATTTTTCATTGGAATGGGGCCATTGTCGTATTTGTGTGTCTATCAGTAGGTATTATCTTTGTGTTTGTTTAAATTTCGTTGTTTTCATTGTGCTTCATGCTGTTCACCAATAACTAAAAAAACGAAAAAAAAGGTGCATGAAAAGACAGAATTTTACTACAAGTTCATTATTTCTGTACCATTCGCATTTAACTTCCTTTACCATTCCACCAACATTTTCCAGTTTCATTCATACACTATTCTTCTTTCGGCCGTATATTTATTAAATGTACCTCTTTACTTTACTCTTTTTTTATTTTGCATATTTTTGGGGATTTTTTAATGTGGTCTCCCGTTAAAAATAAAGCACGAAAAAATTAAACACTTTGCGCCCAAAAAAAAAACACCGAAAAAAAGTTAAGTTCACTTTTATTGTTGGTGTTTATTAATACATACGCGTTTTACTACTACTTATTCGTTGCCGTGGCATAAAGCTTATAAAATTTGTGCATGTTTGTGCTTATGTGCGTACATTTTTATTTGCGTGTATATTAAAACAACACTGTTGCATATTTTTTTGGCATTCATAGCTGGACGGTCGCTGTTACAATCATCATCCTCATTTTCATGTGTCCATGTTGGTTATTTTTTATATATTTTTTGCATTTTTTGGAAGTTGTGCGTAAAATTTCATTTAATTGTTCATTTATTGCTTTTGGGGTTTATTTTTTGCGCTCTTTTGCTTTGTATTTTTGTTTGGAAAAGTGTTAAAAATGAATATTAATCAGCGTTTTACTTTATTTTTTATTTTTGGTTAATTTCACTTTCGTTTTTAATTCACTTCAGTACAATTTTGTTCACACACACACTTGTTGAATGTATTTCGTGCAATTATACATTTTAAATACACACATTATGTGCGCCGATATTATAACACTATATAAAGCTTTAAAACAGAAATCATTCTTAGAAACTTCTTATAAAATCAGTGTATTATAAAACGTTGAAACTAACACAGACTTACAATGAAATTCCGTTTTGAACAAAACCTTAAATATTCTAAACAGTTTGATGTGCTAAAAAAATACTATTTCTTCAGCTTTTCCTTATTGCTTACAGATTCGCTCAGTTTTCGCTCGCTCAATCAGGTAGGGAAAACTTCATGCTGACAAAAAAAAAGACGTTGAACTTAAATGATTGCAAGAATTTACAAAAAACTCTTGTATTCTATTTCGAGACAAGAATTGCCTAAATAGCTGATGTATCCTTATAAAAAGCATCCACCTTTATAAGTTTTAAAAGTGAACAAGACGCAGATGAGATGGCGTAGCATTAGGGTATTCACTCCATATGTTTGATCGATTAATCAGAAAATTGAAATCAAATAATGTTCGATCAAACAAAAATTTCCAATTTCGAGTAAAAATTTGTTCGAGTAACTTAAGTCGATTAATCGAATAACGCGAGTAAAAAGTTTTATATAAATTTTCTTTTTTTCGAATGAATTTTTTAAGATTTCTTAACAAAAATTGGCAATATATTTTAATTTTATACAATTTGACATTCAATTTAATCGTTATGAGATACTATTGTTCCGCTTGATGTAGATATTAACGAATTAATTAAGCAACAATGGGGGCGAAAGAACAATTTTTGTTACCTTGTAGAAAAGTTCGGAAATATTTGCATCGAGCAATAATTACAAATTTGAAATAAAGAAAACATTTCGATACCAAGTAATTGGTAGATAGTAAATTTAAATGCTATTGTTTTCGTTTTTTTTTTATTATAGCATTTTCAGTTTCTGTCCGATTTGCGTCCATTATGGCTTAAAATGTTGGACATCAAATGGGATTTTCAATAAAAATTATTACACTATGGACTTTGTTATTATGTGTTATACAAAACAGCTTTTGAACTGACAACAATTGTAGAAAATCATTAAAAATTTCATTAAATTTTAGCTTCGATCTACTGCAACTCAGCCATTTTTATCCGATTGAAATAAATAAGCGACTATTGGACGCGTAATTTAAAAGCCTTTAAAACAAGATATTATTTTTTTCGCACTATCCTTTCATGTTGGATGGAGCTTTAAAGACAAGCCTACATCGAAAAACACAAGTTAGCGATTATATGGATAATGGCCGAAATAAAAAAATAATAATTGTTCTAATGTTCAGCACATCCTAATGACCTAAAATATGTAATACAAACTTTAAACATTCCAAAAGTAAAAATTTGCAAACCAGTGTTATTTAATGAGTTACCCTGAATAAAGTGGGACGAAAATATGATCACAAAATTTTTCCCAAAGCAAAACCTTCTTAAAGCGATGCATGGCGTATTAAGTTAGATGATCCACTATTTTCATTAATAAAATATATAACACGGCAATAAAACTTGATTTTTAAAATCCTTCCGAACAAAAATTAGAAAAAAGCGAGTAAATTCAAAATGTTTTCGATTAACTCGAATAATTTTTAGACGAAAAAGTTACTCGAATAACTCGAACGAAGTAAAAGCTTTACTCGATTGTTCGAGTAATTTAAAAACCTCAATTTCGATTAATTGATTAATCGAGCAATTGAAAAGTCGATTAAAATGAATACCGTATGTAGCAGCCTGTCGAAATCATTAGTACTGATTAATTCAAATAATTAACTAAAAAGCTGAAATTATAAATTTTAGATTTATTCATATTCAATTCAAAAATAGATTTTGTTGTAGAGTGTAACTTAAAAATGTGTTATAAGCAGGGTTGTCAGATCTATTTTGACCTCTTTCAACAAAGTCAAAAATCGCCAAAGTAGCCAAATTGGGCTTTTCTTGGTTCTTACCAACAATATATAATGTAAAAAAATATATTTTCTTTATAAATAATCAAAAATAAGTTTAGTCCCAATCGCCAAAAGTCGCCAAAAATACAAAAATAGCCGCCAAAATATATATTTTATTATTTATTTATTTTATTTATTTATTTATAAAATTTTGAGTTATCTAGCACAACAAGATATGATAATCTTATAAATGAGAGTGCTAGTAATCGATTACAAAATTAACATGTATATAATATAGTAAATTGTTAATAGATTGACAATAAGTTTAAATAAAAAAAAATATGATTTTATCAAGGTTATAAAAACAATAAAACAATTAAAAAACAATTATGGTATTTATGATATTCATAAGATGTGCTGTCATATTGTCATATGTAATAAAAATTCATAAGATGGGCTTGCTTTAGTTTTGAAATATTCTTGTTTGATCAGTATTTTTAAAATACAACATTATGGCAATAGGACCTAGCCTTACAATTATTCAAATATTAAAAGGATGAAGAAAAAAGAAGGTAAAAAATATATGTAAATGTTTAATTTAAAAGAAAAAATGGTAATGCATTAATACTTTATGTCAATAATTTACACAACTCCCTTTTAAACATAATTGCGTTGCTTATTCTTTGTATTGAATTGGGTAAAGAATTCCAAAGACTGACAGTATAAATCAAAAATTGTCGTTGCGATAAGAGACTTCTATATTTTTGTTGAATAATTTTCTTTCCACGGTTCGACTTGGCAAAAATAATTCTATTGTAAAGATAAGATAGTTGTTGCGATGTAATGATTTTGTGCAATAAAATAAGACATCTTAGTTTAAGTAAATTTACAAATTCCATCTGGAAGATTTGGTAGGAATAAGGTGAAATGTGGTCACGCCGACTTTTCAGGAAAACAAATCTTGCGATGTAATTATATGCAACATTTAATCTACGTAGATCGTCGCTATCACAATTCGCAAACAACTCGCATCCATACAAAAGCGATGGGATAAGAAAAGTTTTTGCTAGTAACATTCGAATGGCAAAAGAAGTGGAGTCTTTAACGGCCCATAGATTGCGTAGCATACCATATACTTTTCCCACGACGACTTTGATATGGTTGGACCAATAAAGTTTATTGTTAAATGTAACTCCTAGATTAACCACCGAGTCAACAGAAGCAATGCAGTCACCGTTTATTTCTATTTCAAAGCTGTGAGCGATTCTTGATGATCTTGAAAGAAATAAACATTTCGACTTTGATGGATTGATGCACAAGCCATTGGCCCTAGCCCAAGTGTTAACTTTGTTAAGGTCTTGATTTATTTTGCTTACACATGTTGCAATATCATCTATAGTGGAGCTGTTGTAGATTTGTACATCATCTGCATACATTTGCATTTTACTACCGTCCAGTGTGTCAGGTAAATCATTTATATATAAACAAAGTAAAAGAGGGCCAAGAATTGAGCCTTGTGGTACTCCCCTGGTTACATTAAGCGCATTAGAGCAAACACCATTATAATGTACCCTTTGAAATCTGGAGCTTAAATAGGAGGAAATCAAATTATATGCCGTGTTCGAAAAATTAAACAATTTCCTAAGTTTTGTAATAAGGATTTGATGATCTACAGTATCAAACGCTTTGCTATGATCTAGAAGGACTAAGAAGGCTACCATGTTATCGTCAAGCTTTGATCGAATATCTTCTACAACGTCTACCAATGCTGTTATGCAACTTCTGGTTTCTATGAAGCCCGATTGCCTATCAGATATTAAATTGTATTTAGCTAGATAATTACCTATTTGTTTACTCATAATTTACTCAACATCTTTAGATAAATACGGTAAGATAGCGATTGGTCGAAATTCATTGTTCGTCTTTGGGATAGGTATGATTTTTGACAATTTCCATTTTTCTGGGAATGACGACTTCGTCAGAACCGTGTTAAACAGATAAGTTAAGTAAGGCAATAGCCTTGGAACTAAAATTTTTAGAAAATTGGGCTTATATTGTCCATCCCAGTGGCATTTGATTTTATTGCAGTAAGGCGAGCAAGAACTTCCAGCTGGTCAACACAATGAAAACTAAATGAGTTTGATATTGGAACATGACATAGGTTATCATATATGTTATTATTTGGTGGTGATATATTTATATTTAATAATTTATCATTAAGTTGATCTGCATCAGCATCATGGTTATGCGGAGGAGCACTTTTCTGTCCGATTCCGATTTTACGTATTTCCCTCCATTTAGATTTGCAATCGATTGCAGATGGAAACTTTCGCTGATAAAACAGTGATTTAGCTGCTTTAATACTATTAGTTACTTCTATACGAGCAGTCTGATGCATAGCCTTAACATCATCAGTTTTGAACCTCTTCCACCGGGAGTACGCGTCATCACGTTCTTTTATCAAACGTTTTATGTCAGGACTAAACCAAGGCTGGTCATTGGCTTTAATAAGTTTAGTTTTAATAGGAACACAAGAAGCAAACAAATTATTAATATTGTTTTGAATGAAATCCACTTGATCATCAACACTTTCGATTGAATAAATTCGATCCCAGCATATACTTTCAATAGATCGATTGAGCGATATATAGTCAACATTACGGAAATCCCGATAGGAAATGTAGGTATTTTGGTTTGCTATAGGTAAATCATAAGTTAAAAAAAGAATATTATGCTTAGAAAAGGTAGATGCAGACAGCTGGTCATAGAGAAGTACCTTAGATTTATGGTTCATAAACACAATGTCGATAAAGCTGCTTGAAGTCGCATGAAAATGTGTGGGTATATAAGTGTTCACAGGGCTTAGATCAAGAGCCTGCATTGGTCCGACTAGTGTGTTATCAGTCAATAAATTATTATTAAAATCACCAGCGATGATAATATCATCATATTGAATAGAAGCGTTTTCAAGAGGGCTAATATAAGGGCTAAAATTTATGTTGTTGTTGGCTCTATATACACTACCTAAAATCATTTTCTTCTGTCCGAAGTACAGATCTCAAGAAAAAGATGTTCAATTTCACTACTGGGGTCAGACCGCATATCTGTTTACATCGAATGCCATTACGAACGTATACTGTGACTCCACCGCCACGAGATCTAGTTTCGATATCATTAATTAGAATTCTTCTGTCAGAACGATAAAGCCTGAAACCTGACAGATCGAATATCGTGTCTGAAACACCAACCGGAAACCAGGTTTCAGATACACATATAATATCTATCGCTGACGTAGCAAACAAAAATCTAAATTCATCCATTTTATTGTTCAAACTTTGCGCATTTAAGTGAACAATTTTTAGAAAATTTTTTTGTTTAGCAAGAATTCTTATCATATTGTACACGCAGTCTTTGGAGCGATAATCACCTGAAAAAGACATGATCAAATTGTGAAGTTACAACGCAATCAAAATAATAACAATTTGAAGAAATATTAAAAAGGAAGTTGTGTGGTATAAATTTTATAAAAAGATTGTGTAAGTAAACCAAAGCTATGTTAAGATTTACGACTAGATTTATTAGAAGGCAAAGTGTCGAAAAAAATATGTTAGTGATTTTATTTAGTTGAAATATTAAAAAGGTTTTAAGCAGGCTGACCGTCACAATTATTTTCGACGATATCCATATCAGTACCACATGGAACCAGATCATACAAATGTTTAATCTCATCAATTTGCAATAATTCATCATCTGCTGTTCTTTTAATATAAACAAAACCGCGCATTGTGAACGTACTATGAATAAGTCTTCTCTTTTTAAGCCTAATAGCAGTACGATAAATTTGAAAGTTTGTTTTAGTAAGGTTTTCGTTAATATAAAACCTATTATCGGAGTTTAACCCGATATGTCTCAGTCGGAATATAAAATCTCTATTTGTTTTTTTTTTAATTCGCCAAGGATTTCATAAAGAAATTCTGGTCATAGGGAGACCACATCTTAACGATGATAACAGCATCCTTAGAGTTATTTTTATATTTGTTGTTATGATTTTGCAATCGATAGATTGATTTTATTGCAGGAACAGTAATATTAATTGTCTTACTGATTGAATGAAATATGTCCATAAGATTTTCATCTTCATATTTTATTTAAAATAAAGAAAGAAATAAAAATAAAAGAATTATTACTGAACATAAAAAATGCTTACTTTAAACTAGTTTATAGTGTGTTAGTTCCGACGCACGACTTCTGTTTACGCAACACTCATAATACTTGAAGAAAAGATTTGCACTAGGGTATTCATTCGGTTAACCGCTAGTGACTTAACCGGCTAATTACTACCCGATTAATTGATCGGTTAACTTAAAATTGGCTATTTTCGATTAACGGTTAACCGGTTAATTTGAGTCGATTAACCGGTTAACCAGTGTATCAAAATTTTAATTTTTTGTAGTATTACAACATATTTTTTATGTTTAATTATTTGTTTCGCCTCATATACAAAAGGTATATGTTTAGAAACTATTTTTCATATAAACAAAGAAGTGTGTTCAGTGATCTTAACTTAAGTAAAACTTTTAAACCTATAGACGCGGCTATAAAAGACTTTACTCTAATTGAAATATTTTTGAATTTTTGCTTAATAGTTTAATAAAAGCCAATAATACTATTGCAACGATTTAATTAAAAATCTAAGGATTAGATTTAATGAGAGACGAATTTAATTAGATTACACCTCCACTCAGGAATATTTCCTTCTAGCAACAGTAAAGTACAAAATTTTAATTTTAATTACAAAAATTTTAATTTTTTAATTAATACACATTTATGAATTCTTCTTTTTTTTTGCTTGATTTAGATCAAGAATTGTTATGTTTGTTATTTCTTTTACCAAAAAACTCAAAATAATAAGTAATATATGATTTTTTTTTGTTGAAATTACTTGATTTATGAAAAAATTTTATTAATCGGTTAAACGATTAATACCGAAATAAACCGATTATTGACCGATTAAGCCAAAACCTCGACTAATTATTCGAGCCATTAACCGATTAAAGCAAAAGGCCGATTAAATGAATACTCTAATATGTTTTCTCTTTTCGTGGGTTGGAGGGGGAAATGCCGTTAGCAGATTAGTAGATATTTAAGAGGGGAGATTTGCGACAATTTGCACCACCTTATCGGGGTGTTGGAGCAGAATAGTTTCTGATTTCTTAATTTTTACGTATTTAGTATAAAAATTCTATCCAACATACTGTATTTCAGTCATCTAAGCGACTATGAAGTACGATTTTTTATATAAAAATTTTAAAGGCATGAAACCTTTTTAGGGTTCCGTACACTAAAAGTGGAAAATAAGCCTATTGTTTTTCCTACGCTGTCCGTCTATCTGTCTGTCTGTATGTCTGTCTGTCTGTCACAGGCTGTTTTCTCGGGATCCGTAAGAGCTACGGATATGAAATTTTCACAGAATATGTAAAACTTTGGCCGTTTAACAGCATATATATCACAGTTAAAAATTAAAGAGTTTGCAAAAGCGATCCACGAAACATGTTGAAATATTAATGTAATATACAGACACTTTAAATTTTCAAAGTTAGTTTTAATTGGTGTAGTCGGTAGAATAGGCTACACAAATTACCACTAATATTCAAAAGAATAAAAATTAAAGGGTGTTCTATCAGTTAATGTATTTTTGACTAAGTAATTTAGACAATTTGCTGTATCTTGTAAGCCGTAAGAGGCATACTCTTGAAATTTGAAAAAACGCTAAAGCTAAAAATTCCAAAAATAAAAAAAATGTCGAATCGAAAAATCGCCAAAATGAAAAAAGCGCTTAAAGGGAAAAAGCTTTAAATTAAAAAAATTGCTAAGACGCTAAAAATCCCCAAAACTAAAAATATGGCCGAAAAACTAAAAAAAAAACGCAAAAAACCGAAAAAGTCGTCAAAAAAACATAAATTCCAAAAAATCGCTAAGACTAAAAATATCATAAAAAATGAAAAAAATCGCTAAAAATGGAAGAAAAAGTCACCAAAACGAAAAAAAGCGACAAAACTAAAAAACCGCCGAAAACCTTAAGCAAATGCTCAAAATCGAAAAAAGCGCCAAAACTTAAATAAATTGCTAAAACTAAAAATATCGTCAAAAAGTGAAAAAAATCGTTAAAACAAAAAATGCTAAGCCAAAAAATCGACAAAACTAAAAAATCGGCAAAAAAATTCAAAAAACGAAAAATCGTAAAAACCCCTAAAAAGAAATCTCCAAAATCAAAAAAATCTACAAAAAAAAACATTAAGAAATAAAAAAACTAATATTAAACAAAAAAGCAAAACGGAAAAATTGCCAAAATGAAAAAAGGGCAAAAACGAAAAGGGATATAGGTGTAATCGTACGGAACTAGAGATGAGCGATATTTCTGTACCTGTGATTAAATCACTGTTACTGAAAAATCGCGAATCACAGTTGTGACAAAATTTTTCAAGTAACTACTACTTACAAATTCGTCCTTTTTTATTTGCTAGAGGCACAAAATAATGATATTTCACTGTTTGTGTGGGTAATAAAGTTTTTTTGCGTACAATAAAAATAAAAGAATAATGTTGTTATTTCTTGTGTTTTTTTTCTTTCTTATTATTATTTCATTTTAAAATTCAAAACATATTTTAAGGCGCATTTCAATCTGCCTGGGTATATTTTTTCAGAAAAAAATAAATAAAAGTACCAACATTTTTATTGTAGAGTGTGTACTTGGTAATTATATTGCTATAAGAGAACTGAAAACAGTGCTCACAGTCACAGTTTTAAGTAACAGTGATTTTTAAATCACGTTCACTGTTCACGGAATCGCTCATTTCTATACGGAACCTTTCGTGTGAATTTATTATCAATCTAATATGCAATTTGTAGCCCATATGAGTATATTTAGGAAGTCTTTCTTAATTTTTCTGTGGTTTTTAAGTAATTCCTACCCTGTATACCAAATTTCGGTTTTCTAGGACCTTATTACCCTACAATTTTTATTACATTTTTAATTTTTCAGTTCGCGATTTTACTCCTAATATAAAATCGATTCTTAAGGAGTAGACTCGAAAAAATATTGATATAGTTGTCATTTTGTTAAATAGCTAGAACAATATACAGTTCATCCTCAAAACATTCCTCATTGTCTGCTTATTTTTTTAATACATTGTATGGTAATTAAATATATTCAATATTTCTTGAAAAGGTACATAAGAGGTGGAACAAAGTGTTACATGTTTACATTCATATAATTTATAACTAATAATAATGCGCTCAAAAATTCATATTGCATTCTATTTCGTATATGAGTTTTTGTGGAGTTAATTATGTATTGAAAATATTATTTCAACTTACACATTTTGTTCCCATATGTACATATGTATGAATGTATAAAAATTCATACATAAAACTACCACAGTAAAAGTAATGTTATTTCTTCGTACTGGGCTTAAAGTTAAAAATAAAATCATGGCTCATCAAAAATACCCAGCAAAATCGCCAACTACTTTTTAAATCGCCAACAAATTGCCATGTCGCCAAATCAAAAATTTGGACGCCAAACAAGTTTTGAAATCACCACGTTTGGCGAGAAATCGCCACATCTGACAACGCTTATGTGCAGGTCTGGTTATTCATGAAAATCATAGTTTTATATTTAGTTACGAACATTAGTCAAACTGAATGATTTTAATCCAAAGTTATTTAATTAGTTTGGCTTAGGTTTGTTTTTAAATTAATCTTTCAGTAAAATTATTATTTTTAGAGAGAATTTCTAAAGATTAAAAAAATTTACCTGAACGGAAAGTTGAACTTACACGCTTCGAGACCATCTGCTCTTCTCATCAGAGTTCTTAACCGCTTGGACCTCTTACACCTCATGGCTGCGGCAGCTGGAAACGTTAGAGCTTAAAAGCTTATGTTGAACGAGATAAATATATTAGTGTAGTTCCTAACCATTAATGAAATCCGAGGGGAAAAATCCTCTCGAGATGGCTTTCTCAGACGAAATTGATTAAAGTTAAAGGATTTATGTACATTATGGTTGTAGCTGGCGTAGCAGTTATGGCTGCCTTGGCTGTGAGGTCTAAGCAGTAGAGAATTCTGATGAGAATACCGGATGGTCTCGAACATGTAAGCTCAACTTTTCATCCAGCTAAACTTTTCTTTATCTCTTCAATTAGAAATCCTTGCTAAAAATAAAAATAATTTAATTAAAATATTATAAAAACGAACTTAAGCAAATAGTACTGTCGCTCTGAAAATGTCAAATTTTATGCACAAAATAGTAACTACTCCTCTATATATATATATATATATATATATATATATATATATATATATATATATATATATATATATATATATATATATATATATATATATATATATATATATATATATATATATATATATATATATATATATATATTTCATTTTTGATATATATATAAGTAGCCCTGAGGTGCAGTTAATATAATCCGTGTAGCCGGTTAAATCTCATTCTATTTAATAATATTTTTTCTTTTTAGCATTTTCAAAATCACCTTAAATACCTTGTAATCTCATTTCAAAAGAAGGTTAAACAATTAAAGCAAATAGTTTCTGTAGCTATAAAAATATCCTTTTCTTTTATAAAGCTTTTTAAGTGGGAGTAACAATGACATGTGGTCACTTGGCTAATTGATTTTCAACAAACAAACTGGTCATAAGAAACTGACCGTATGAATGGTAAATATTTTTATATAAATTGTGTCATCTTTAAAAGTTTGAGATTAAAAGCATACAATTTAGCTTCGAAATGACTTAAGGGTTTTAAAGGATTTCTCGAATTTTAACAAAAGGTAACATTTATGGTCTTAGAAACAATAAACTTTAGAAACATTACTACAAGGACAATAAAAGATATGTGTAAATATTAATACATATAAATTTACAAATCCAATTTAATTGCTTTAGTTTACAACACAGATTTAACCCAAATTTATAGTTAAATTTATATACTCAAGGTTGTTCTTACACAAACATGCACGTTCTTCAGAGACATAATCTTTTAAAATGACTTCATAAAGATAATTATCAGTAATGATGACAAAAGAACTTTAACGACAAACTTAATTTTAGTAAAACTAAACGAAACAATTTTTATTGCCTTAAGAAATTTTGTAATAAATTCAAAAATCAACAGAGATTTGAAGGGTAAACAATAGAAAATAAGAAGAGTTGGTAAAGAGACACTTTAGAAAAATATCTTTTATTTTTATAGTTATTTTTCGGCTGTTTGGTGTGAAAAGTTTTCTACATGATATGCAAGTTTAGAAAACACACACGCACGTTAACTTATAGTTTTGGAGAATGTTAAGTCCTTTTTCATTGAAGTGGGTAAACTGAAAATTTATTATGATTAAAGCAAAAGAAAATAAAGTGAACATATATTTTATTACACTATGCCAGCAAATGAAGCTTTTGTATTGACCTTTGATGACCAACTAACTACAAAAACCGGTGAAATTTTTAACTCTATGGATAATTTTTTTTCTAAAATTTGGGAATTTTTAAGAGGCTGCTCTGCACCTTCGATCTCATAAAAGCTTTGTAAGGCGTCGTCAAATTTTATTGCAAAAAACACTGAAAACCTTGAAATAAAATTACCTGTCAGCTGTTTTAATGTTGTTTTTTATATACTCAATGGCTTCAGACCGCAATGATAAAAAATATTTACTTTTTAGGTAAAATTAGAAAAATTTTATTTTTTAAAAATGTATAAATACCTGATAATGGCATAAACTTGTCATTTTTATTAACTCTTCATAAGCTTACGTATACTTCAATTTATATAAGCATTGAAAATCGATTGATATATATTGATTTTAATCATAATAATGTTAAACTGCCTGACTTTTTGCAAAACAAAATTATTTTATTGAAATTAAGTTCCTTATGGCACGTTGTACATATTATATGTTTTCTTTGCTGGAGAGCTTTTTAATGAAAAAATACGTGTAACGAATACTGGTAAAACTGTTTTACACGATCTCACAAGCCATTCGACTTCTGTAGAAAATGCAACCATGATCTAATGAGTTTATGGAAAGTTTTAAAAAAGCAATAACAACACATTATATCAGGGTTGCATTTTGTGCAGAAGTCGAACAGCTTGTATAATAGTCTAAAAACAGTTTAAGAAATACGTGCAACGAATACTGGTAAGATATATGTACGTGTAACGACAATTACAAACAAAGACAACAGGCCCGCGCAAAGGTTAAATTCCTTAAAAACTCTAGGACTTTGAAAAGGCTTTTTCTTATTTTCGGAAATCCGTGGAACTTCTGTGATTTTGGGGAGATATTTGTTCGAGTTTTTGGCAATCCTGGGACCAGGTTTGTGTCTTGGCTAATGGCTAGTGCACTTGCTAAATAAAGGTGTCTTCTTGAGAACTGTCGCCTAGGTATCGCTTAAGTATCGTCTAAATGTCTTCCAGGCGATAGTGGTTTTTTTGTTGACGAATTATCTTATTTTTTTATCTAGAGGTTGAAATTACTATTTTCGTTTACTTGGTATCATCAAGGTAGGCGAACTGCCAATACCATAAAGTCCCAGGTGGCCGCCCTATAGCATAACGCCGAAAGTAGAAGGCCGAAGACGCATAGCGGTTCAAATTGCAAAAAAATGGTAATAAATCTGTATCTTTGAAACCTGCTTTAAGATAACTGAAACTTGGACCACCCTGTTGAAATATTCGTTGAGCTGCAGTGCTTTAAATTTGACTACATCGGGCTTGAAAACCCTTGCCGGACTCATAACTCTTACAAATGTTATTCAATTTTATGAATTTAGTTTGGTATGAAGTTTATAAATGGATAAAAGAATTCAGTTTATTTCAATAATATATTTTAAATATCTTTCAAAAATATGTTAAATGAAATTTATTTGCTGGTGTTTAAGCATTGTCTATATGCAGCATTTTATTGGTGCTTTAATGGTAAAGCACCAAATTCTTCATATAGACAATGCTTAAACACCAGCAAATAAATTTCATTTAAAATAACATTATGACAATATATCAAATAATAAATTTCTTAAAGGTTTTTCAAAAATATTTACATTTGAGATTTTTAAAAATTTTGTTTTTGGCATCGACTTTGTTTTCTATTACGGCAATATCTACGATCATAGTATAGCCAAAATTAAAAACAAAAATACTTTATGATTTTGAGCAAAATCCTTGATAGTATGCAGAAGAAAATTTTTAATTATCTCAATTTATGTAACCGTGCAAGAAATCAGAGTCAAGACTTTACTTTGTAACTTCAAAAATGACTACAGTTGAAATTTGAAATCGATGCAATCATGCGCGCTAGAACCACCATTGTATGAATATATAGGTAGTGAATGATTCTACGGAACTCTAAATTAAACGTTTAAGAAAACAACGCCCATCGACTTTTTCAAATTTCTCTGCAAAGTATATCAGATACTTTTAATATAATTAATCTGGCTTTTAATTGTTACCCGTCCGCTAAAAAATGTGGCCAGGAGAGCATATTTTTTGACAAATAGTAAAATTTTCAAAAGCATTTTATTTACCTGCATGACACTATTTTCAAACTTCCTTTTTTAAATTTTATTTCTTTCCTATTCATTAAAAAACATAGCAATTTATTTTTGTTTAAAAAATTTGTTTACGAATTTTTAATTAAAAAACATGTACGGAAAATGCAAATTTCCATTGGTTAGGGCAAACTTGTAGAGTAATATGATATGTATGTACTATTGGGAACAAAGTCGAGGACAAAAACAAAAATTATAAAATTCAAAGCCAAATATCTATAAAAATATTACAGATATCTTAATGAAATAAAACGTATTTGCTTTGTCTATTTAAAAGCATTATAATAAGTTTGAATTCATTGAAGTCGGATTATATTTGTAAAAGTTATGAGGTCAACGATATTGTTCATGCCCGTGATAGTCAGTCTGACATCATGTGTTTCAACAGGATGGCCCATGTTTCAACATTCTTAAAGCTTAGTTTCAAAGATACAGATTTATTACAATTTTTTTAACTGGAACCACTGTGCATCGTCTGTTTTAAAACTCTATGTCACTTTACAGTATTGTGAAATTTCTCTGTATCGTAAAAGATATTTGCTTTTTTTTAAATCTGTTTAATTTTAAATTGCCTCACTTGTACTAGTATTGACTTTTAAATTTCTTGTGGTATACACTATCAAATTGATCTTCTTTTATAGCGATTACAACAGCAATTGTCTCCATGTGTTGTATTTACGTAAAAGTACACATCTATTCTCTTTTATTGTTATAACAAAGTAAAGATGCCAATAAGATAAAAACTTAATATGCATTTTCCTTTAATACTCATTAGTTTGTTGTCCTGCCAGTGTGCTTGTATTGTCCTGCTAACACACTACATGAGCAATCAAACCATTGCACGAAGTTTATATAAAATACATGAATACAATGACATTTGCACACATACATGCCCACATAGACCTACATAAACGGGTTTCTTTCCCTCAATTTATTAGTTTATTTTGGTCACATGGTGGTAATTACTCGTTTGTGCTTTCTTTTGTCTTTAAGCGATATCTTACATTAGAGACATCATAAACACTTTTCAATAGTTTACAATAGTTTATCCTTTAAGGCATTTTTTTTTATTATTTCTGTCCTTTTAGGTGGCTTAGATAAATGACAAGAAGAAAAGAAGGGTTTTGAAATGGAAATAGAATATTGTGTAATATTTTTATGCGTGCTTTCAGACGTGTCCTAGATAATTGTGAGAGAATTGTGTAACAAAGTTAAAAATACACTTGGTCGTTTTGTATTATATATAAAACTTGTTGTTGTTATTGTATCCCCTTGAAAGTTAATTTTATGGGACTAGCTTTTTACTTCAAGTTTTGAAATTCATATTTTCTAAATTACGTTTCAGCTAAAGGATATTGAATGCTTGAAAGAGCACATGGACAGACTGCTTTAGTCACATGAGTTTCATAGAAAAAAGCAAAATTTCATTTTCAGTAAAGAAATTCAATGAATTATGGCCTCATTTTGTAAAATCAAACGAATTTGCGTTTGCGTTTATGGTTGGAACGCAAACGAAAAATTGTTCTATTTTATAAAGCGCTACGTTATTTTCTTTTCAAGTCTAAAACATTTTGTTGGAATGATAAATAATTTTACTTCAAAATGACAAATTTATTTTTAATTCAATAATTTTCTGTTATCAATGCAATAAAATAGAAAATATAGACTTTACATACATAATCAAGCACGAATTAAACCGACACACTTTGTGTGAAGATGAAAAACGGGGTTGGTTAACCGTCTCAAATTAAAAATCGGTTAGTTTTAGTAGGACTCCTAAAAATTTTTTTTAGCGATGACATATAAATATAAATTTTAGTTACGTGCAAATATTAAATAATTTTACTTAATATCAAAGCTTTTCTCAAGCTGCACCCAACGGCTCATTAGCCTTGACCATTCTTAAAAATTATATCTTCCACAAAAACACCATTTCAAGAGTTGTTAACAGAAGTAGGACCCACTTATTTCACGTAAAGTGAATGATGTGTATTCATTTTACCATCATATCATAGCTTGGCTATTTTTATCATGTTAATCAGCTCTCGCTAGCGGTGTCTAAGAAATGGTGCAGCTGACGAATTGCTAGACCGCGAAACTATTTTGGGAGTCCTCATAAGTGAAACGGATCTATAATTTAAGGACACAACAAAAAAATTGTTTCTTGTGAGTCGATCCATTACGCATGTATTTGTATGCACTTTTATTTATAAAATAAATTTCTTTGCGCAAATGCTTGTGGTAATAATATTTTTGGCATTGCTCATTTTACTTTGCATAAATGCATAAGTACTTATTAGTGCTTCCGCCAATGAAGACACAATTTTTTCGCTCTAATTTTGTATATAAAATTTCAATTATTATTCCGTATTCTATAAAAGTACCTATCTATTTAACATTATTACCAAAATATTGATAATTTTTCCAAACATATCATAAACGATGGAAAAACACTCAACGTTTGGAAAAACTATTTTGTTCATTAAAAACGTTTTGTTCTGTTTTACAAAATACACCTTTTTTACGTAGCCAAAAATTTCGTTTATAAATGTTTTACAAAATTTTTAAATAAAAATAAACCAAAAATTTCTTTGTGAAATGTTTTGTTCTGTCTTACAAAATTAGGCCATTAGTAAATATTTTGTATAAAAAAGGACCTACAAACGAATTTGTAAATACAGACAAGATTATCTTAACAGTTTCTTTAAAGAAATTTGGGTTTTGCTGTCAACAAATTGTCGAAATCTATTAAACAATTTGTAAAAATATCTACAAATTCTAAACAAAATAATTTACTGCACCAAACAAAAATATTTACTGGATTTTCTGTAATATATCAAGCAATATTTTTGTGAGAATTTATGTAAAAATTGTTCTAAAAATACTTACAAGTTCTAAATAAAATAGTTAAATGAATCAAACAAAAATATTTTCTGGATTTTTTCTAATATATAAAAAAAAAACTTTTTGTCTGAGTCAGTAAAAATTTTTTTATTTTTATTATTTTTTGATGCCCTCAAAATAATTACTCGTTAGAACCTTGGTATTTAAAAAAAAATTCCATATTGTTGTTTTTTTTATCTTTCTAATATGGGGAAGCATAATGGGGAAAATTTTGACAAGTTAGCATGTGAATATGAACTTATCTTTATTTTAAAATTTATGTTTTTGAGCGCATTTATTTAATACCATCCAACCTGACATTGTTTCACATACTAGCTGTGCCAACGATTAACAAAATTGTTGGGGCAAATGTTTATTTCTTTAGCTGAAGCCGAAAATATGATACAAATTAAGTAGACTCAAGAGATGAGACATTCGAAAACTGGCTGGCTAAATATATTGTCGAATACTGGGATCAATGAATGGATGTGTAATATTTCGATGTTAGTACTAAACAAGCTAAAATCTTTATTTCAGGGAATTTTTGGTATGAACACTTTTACCTTAATATAGAAAGGCCGCAACTCATTATATTTTTAAATAGATTTTTTGCATATTTCAATAGATGAATCTCTAAAGTATCGTAAAAGCAAAAAAACTCGACTTTAAAAAATAATGAGTTAGGGCTTTTCTATATTAAGGTAACGATATGCATGTTTGTGTGTTAGTCATCAAATATATTGCAAT
The DNA here is from genome assembly GCA_956483635.1 of Panzeria rudis. Classification (NCBI taxonomy): domain Eukaryota; kingdom Metazoa; phylum Arthropoda; class Insecta; order Diptera; family Tachinidae; genus Panzeria; species Panzeria rudis. The sequence continues at coordinate 36,012,868 of OY101447.1, read as the reverse complement.
ATTTACTAAGGGATGATAAATTAACATGTATGATAGATAATAGCTAAAGTAATAATTTTATTATTTTGTAGGAGAAACGAATTAACTGCACCCTTCTTATATTTCTGAATACTCATTTTTAAAGAAATACACAATGAGGCATATACAACGAAGAGTTAGAGCGTTAAAATGTTCTACAATAATGTTTCTCGTGGTACTTCACATAAAATTTGATTTTTTTTGTACAGTGTAATTCTTGATACGGCTTTAATTTACAGAAATCTACCGTCAAAATATATTTAAACTGTGAATTTTTTAACCTTTCTTTAAAGAAACACCAATAATAATAATAATAATAATAATAATAATAATAATAATAATAATAATAATAATAATAATAATAATAATAATAATAACAATACAATAATTCACACAAAATTCATACGTTTTACAATTGTTTTTTAACCGACTTCAAAAAAAGGAGAAAGGTTATCGATTCGTCATGTATTTTTTTCATGTATGTTCCCTCAAAACTCCGCCATATATGAACCGATTTCGCATTTTTTTGTCCTACTCAAAAGGATGTACTTCCAGATTGGTCCCGTTAAAAAGTGGGCGGGGTTACGCCCATACAAAGTAAATACACATTCGTTTTCAACTACTTATACTCAACCGATCCTTATGAAACTTTACATACACAATAAGCTTCTGCTTAAATACTACATCAGAATTAAAAAAAGTGGGCTGTGCCACGCCTACGCAAAGTATATATTCTTTATCAACAACTTTTACTCAGCCGATTCTTATGAAACTTTGCATACACATTTAGTTATAGTTACAATACAACATTGTTGTTAGAAAAGTGGGCAGTGCCACATCCATGAAAAGTAAATATTCTTTTTAACTTCTTCTACTTATCCGATTCTTATGAAACTTTGCACACACAATTAGTTCTCGTAAAAGTACATCATTGTAAAATATGGGGGCGGTGCCACGCCTATTTTGTAGTCAAAAGCTCGGTTGTACTTATTATATCAGCAGTTATTAGGTAGTGGTATTAAAAAAAACTTAACAAACTGGTCATTCAAATGTCCAGTTTTCAACAAAAAAAAGGAATCTTATTTAATATGCGTTTATATTTCCGTAGCGAATGTCTAAAAAACAACAACTTCAATAAGAACAACACCAAGGAACGCATGCATGCAGAGGGCAGGACAGCCACTGCTAACTCACTAAGTTTCCGTTATAAAATTTACATACGAACATTTTTATTTTCTTTTTCAATGACTTTTTATAAGAGTAAAGAATATAGAAAGAAATTATAGGATTAATGAAAAAATTTACAGTATTTTACTTAATTTTTGAAAGTTAATGTACCACTACTGTACTGGACTCAAATACAAAAATACAAGAAAGACATCATCACAAGTGGGGGGCCAGCTCATTTAAGACTTATTTACAAAAATTATACAAAACAAAGCGTGAATAGGAACAATGAAGCTAAGGTTTTCAAAAACAGGACGTTAAAAAAACAGCAATAAGGGTAGCACATTTCACATTAAGGATTTTAATACTTTCGTCACACTGGACATACACTCATGATTACATACATAAAGGCTAACATACACAAAATATTCCTATACTACTTCATACATATAAGTAATTTGCATTTCGTTTTACTTAGTTACAAGGATATTTTCGAGACAAAATTTCAAATAGCTCACGCGTTTTGTTAATTAAAGATTTATTTAGTTTTTTTTTTATAGAATGCTTTTGATGAGAGGATTTTAGAAATAAAGACATATTTGTACAAAGGATTAACAAGATTGACTTTTAGTTTAATGAGAAAATTCTAAACTATTTTAATTTAGAAATTTTTTTTATTTCTAATTACTAAATTGATAGAATTAACGTTTTTAGAGTTTTTTTTATTGAAGTAAATAACACAAAAATTGCCGTTAATTAAGACAGAATTAATAAGAACAGAACTTCCTAATGCAATAAATTTTAGAACAATTTAGTTCATACACAGCAGAATGCAGCATCAAGCTGCTTTCAGAGGTTGCCACAGGTGTTCATTTAACCCCGTACAGAAAATTTGAATATGAATTAAAAGTGAATTTAAATATAAATTATTTAAAAATTTTAATATAATGGAATGTAACAGTCTCCTTAAGAAACATGTAATTTCTGTGGTTGTCTTGAATAAGCGCGGATGTCCATTTTTGTTGATTTTAAATTATTGATGGTAAATTGCATTATTTTATATGCGTTTTGATATGGACCAAAAATTTTGCTAGTATCATAACTAAATCTGATTTTTTTTTCCTAAAAACGTTATTTCTAAATTTATTCAAATATTTTCCAGCTCCAATGAACTAAATCAACGAACGATTGCATGCTAGCAATTTTTAATCTTTGAAAAAAAAAAAACACATCGCCAATTGCGTTGTTACTTTTGAACACATTTCCGAAATATTTTATTTGCTACGCTGTCCGTCTGTTTGTATATCTGTCTGTCCGTCTGTCTTTTTGTCCGTCTGTCTTTCTGTCCATCTCTCTGTCTGGATGTTTGTCACAGCCTGTTTTTTTTTAATATGTAAAACTTTGGCCGCTACAATAAATATATGACAGTTAAAAATTAAAGGATTTTCTAAAGCGAGCAACGAAACATGATTTAATTTTAAATGTTAAAAAATTAACTGACTTAAAAACATTAAAAATTAATCACTCTTTCTTTGTTCGGATCAGTTTAACTGTCACAAGAACAAGTTGCAATTTCCGTAAAAATAAAATATATTTCGCTTGTTTCTGCTATTTTTACTGTTAAATAATCAACCTCAAGTTCCGCAAAAACAAATGATTTTTGCTTTATTTTTAAATGAATTCACTGTTTTCGGCTAAAGCATAGTATGCAAACCAGAAGCACGAAGTTAACATAAACTCACTCTTAAATGTTTTTGCATTCTAAAAATATATATTTTTTGGGTATGCATGTACGTTTGCCATTTTTATGTATTTTAACGTTAAAAATTAAAAAAAAACACACACACACACACATGGTCTTGACCAGAATTGTACATGCGACCTCTCGGTTAATAGTCCAGCACACTATGTACTACACTGCCGGTTTTAAATGAATATTCATTTACTTTAAGTTGCAGTTTCAGCTAATTTTTCGTACAGAATATTTTGAGCGTTTGTGTGTATGTTATATTTATGCATGTGCTTTTTTGGTACTTATAACATTAACAACGGACAATATTGAAAGCAACTTAAAATCCGTATTAATGTGTGCTTAGTCTTTTTAATGAATGTCAAAATGAGCTGCAAATAAAATTGCTTATAATTTTAAATGTTTATTGATTTACAAATGATTGTACGGACTACTTCTTGAATAAAGTACATTGCGTTAGTGTAATAATTTTTTGAGTATACCAAAATTGCTTTCCGAAGGCACTACACTTCCATCGTCAGTGCCCATGTGTATATTGTTTATTACCATTTATGATGTGGCTCTGTTTAATGTGATTTCAGTTTTTTTTTTCTTAAAGAGAAGTAACACAATCGGGCAATTAATGCCTACCAGTTAATCAATTATTGTGTTACCTTCTTTGGGAAATGGATAGTGTAGTGAGAAAGAGGTGGTGAAGTGGGAGAGAGATAGTAAGCTTAATTCATTTACAACTCTGCTATTGAGCGTTTTTTTTTGTAGAGCAGTGTTGCAGCCCCTCTGCTGTTAAGTAGGAGCATTAATTTTTTTTAAACTGTGTAGCGATTTATTAGTTCTTTTACTTCGCCGACGGTTCTGTTACAATACCGACGAAGGGGGTGCTGTGAAGTGCATTGGCCACTTCCGAAAGCTGCGTTATGTTCTGCTGGGTACTTTGAAGAATGAAATTGATGTTAATTTTTAACTTTTTCCTTAAAATATTAATCATGCCTGATTCTTTCTGAATATTACGCTATGAACGTTAGCCTAATAATCAATTTAGTTGCAATTAATTTCGCTATTGAATCAATTATTCATGTGATGAAAAACAAAATTTTCTTATAAATTTTGAGTATTTAAAAATTATAATTTTAGTGATAGAATGTACAATTTTCCTCATATGTTGAACTTCAACAACACAATTAATTGAATTAGCAGTTTTCGTAAATGAAATCGTATTTTAGTTTTTTTCTGTGTATATTAAATATTAACTTAAAAAGAATATAATAAATAAAAAAGTAGTTTCTGCAAACGATGTATTTTTGTATTTCTTAAGTTTATTTTAGGAAACTTTTTTGGTTGACGAAAACTTTATATACGAATGTCAGTTGAACTTATACAGTCAAAGTTGAGACCAACATATGAGTATTTTTTGATTTATTGAATTGTATTAAATAAAAAATAATAAAAGAAAATTGTGAATGTTGTGTATTAAGCCACATAAGCTAGTTAACTTTTAAAGTTATTTAAAGAGAAACAATTCCTGATACGAGGATGGTAAATAAAATGAATGAAGAAAAGAACTTTAGGCACATATTTTCCATTACTCTTTTAAAGATCAACCCTCGTTTCCTGTTTTGTTTGTAAAGCATGTGAATTCGTTACGAAGGTTCTAGAATAATTTTTCGTCGCATTTAAAAAGGAACTATTAAATGCATTTTATAAGTTTTTCAAATGAAATTAATTGACAGGAAAACTTTTGAATTTGTATAGATGTGTATGAAATTATGGTACGCGAAACTTGACACACACAAAACCACACACAAACACATATTTACACATGAGTCGAAATATACTTCACTGTATAAAACTGCATTTAGTTCAGCATCTTGTCAAAAAAAGTATTTGACAAATAGAAAAAAAGTAGAACTACAATCAAGCTATAGAAATTTTGTTCATTATTATTTATTTAAATTTGTTCTGGTTTTTATTCCTTCTTTTGACATGTGAAATTGTTTAGTGTTGACAAACACAAACTCACATTTCAACATAAACATGTGTATAAGTTTATTTAAACTATAGTATATAGAAGTTAACGGTCTGTTTACGAAATTAAAAAAAAAACTTAAGTCAACTGAGACAACAAAAAAAAATTAATTGCTTTAAATTTGCATAATTCGTATAAATCTTTTACATATGAAAAAAAAAATTACAAAAATTGTTAAGCCATGTTATTTAGAATAGAAAGATTCATTTATATTACGTTTTAAATTTAGTTAAAAGGATAATTTCTATTACTACTACATATTACTTGTCCTTTTGTATTTAACATATTTTTTTTATACAAGAAATCTTGTCAACTCTCCCGCTGGTCTTGTTCATTTTAATTAGAATGAAAAGTTTTATTAGCCATTGTTCTTGACATTTATAAAATTTCTTAAATGCATGATTTTTGCTCTTTTAGAATTATTTTCAATTAAGATAAATGAATTTTTGCAGCTTGCTGATAAGTAAAGTCAAATGTTAGGGAGCTAAGCCGGTCTTTATTTGAAAAGTAATATTGTTCGCTTTAATATAATGCTAAGACTACTAGCCCGTTTAATTTAAATTTCCTATACTACTGAACGATTTTAGTCCTGAACCATATTAGGTACTGTATGCATTTAAGGGTTAAATCGTAGAATATTACAAGTATATTCTTTGTGAATACATTTTAAGAGAAGAAACTGGTACGAAAAATTATAATCACCTGAATGATTTCGTTATTCAAATATTATTTAATTATGGAATTATGACACGTGTTTTAATGCTACTGTGCAAAATGAGTGGGCATATGTTTGCTTTACGTTTACAATGAAAAGAAAAATCAATCCATCCGTACTTGAATTAATCCTAAGCGGTGTCAAAAGTACGGTAGTCCCGGGTTTTCTGACATCAAGTACAGAAAGATTGATTAAGTCGGAATATTCAAGTGCAAAATACACAATTTTAGCTTGATTAGCATTTTTTCATGTAAAAAATTCTTATTTTAAGTACGAATATGTTTATGAACTTTTTACACAGTCGTACTTGTACTGTGTTGGTATCTGTTTGCTTGATGATAGCCACAAATCACTGTTGTGCTATTGTTGTTGCTTATTTGCTTTGCTTGGGAGGGCACTGCCGACAAGTAGCTGACAAACGTCATATTACATGTAGATTCAAGCCCGCTGTATACTTGAGTCAAAACACCTAAATGCGTACTTTATAATCAATCCCGCCGCGTACTTGAATCAAGCCCCAATTACCACATTCGTTATGGAGTAGGCTTTCGTTTCGACATAAATTTCGTCACGTATCGAATGGATGGATTACTGCATTCGATAGCTAACATCAGGGCTGTGAGATGAGGCGATTTTACGTCATTTTGACGATTTTTTTATGCCAATTTGCTAAAATGACGATCGGCGACTTTTTCCGTAGAACTCCTTCCATATTGACGATTTATAACTTAATAATTTTTCAGAAAATGAAATATTGGAACTACGATTTATTGATCTTAAGGAAATTTTTTTAATATTTAGTAAGAGAGTGAGTACTAACAAACAATAAACCTCAAAATGATTGTTAATTTATATATATCCATTTTTGTTAGAAGTCAATCAAATCATAAACTCCAATTATATTTTTTTACCAGAATATCCCTATAAAATATTAAATATTTTAATATAAATATACTGATGTAGTGATAAGTTAATTAGTTTGTAAAGTCAGGACATTATTTACTAAAAACTTCAGTCAGGCTACCTAGCAAATATTTTGCTAGTAAAGTAATGAGTTAAAATGCTAATAAACATACCATCACTGCTTCTTTTTTGGCGTTTTAGCAAATTACTTTAATAGGAGGCTGCCATTAAAGGCAAGTACTTACCACCTTGGCTTACAAGGAACATTTTGAGTTGCTGTTGTGTTTTAAGTATTTTACTTTAGCGGTTTAGTGTACAACTATTTTGCTACGGCGTAAAACCCTTTTTTACGAGTATGCACACAATTAAAAAAATCAACTTAACTTCGCCAGTGGTTGAACTACTGATTATATGTATGATAAACGCAGGTACCACTACTGCGACAATAAGGGAATAAATGTGTCTTTTATTTACTATTGATTTACTAAATGATTTACCGATTATAAGGTAGTCCAAACGGTATGCAAATTGTGTTGAAAAGTATTTTGTTTGGTCGTAAATATAATTAAATATAATTAAACTTTTATTGAAAACGATGAACCTATTAAATTTGACATATAAAATGTTCCCCCTTTTTGCTGCATATCCATACAAATAGATGTGAATTATTAAGGAAGCACATCTAGAATATAAAAAGTTTTAAACCTTAAAGAACAAAATGTAATGGCGTAATTAGCCCTATATAACTGGAAAATATTTTGAAATTTCTTTTTTCGGCGCGCTTCCTTTGTTCCGGAATTTTGCAAATCAATTAAACCATACCGAGCCAAATGAAATGTTTATATTTTTTTCTAACTTTACTTTTGTATATTGCATATCGAGGTCCTTTCAACCTTTTATTTGATATAAATTTTAATGTTCCTGCTTTTGCAATACGTACACTATTGATTTACTGCCGCTGTCGAATTTTTATTATTGCTTGGCTCTCTGCTTGGGCAAAATAAGTTTTCATTTCATTTTGTTTTTTATGGATTTTTCTGCTTACACCTAATAATAACGTATAAGGCAAAACAAGCCTCATTGTTGTGCATTTGAACTAAAGTTGATGTTCGATATCTCAGAAACCATTAACGATTTCTTGAAACGGGGTTTGGATTTGGAAAGAGGACATCCAATATATATATATATATATATATATATAATCCACTACTAGCCAATTTTTTTCAAAAATGGTCGGTGGGCCAAACCAATAATAAGCTGACGATGTGTAAATCATCTCAATAAAGCCATAGAGATGGTCTTCTGTTAGATGAAAGTTTATTTTCTTTTCTACAAAGTATACACTATTGTTCTATATATATATATATGTATCTAAAAGCTGATTTTAGATATAAGACGATTTTGACAGTCATGACGATTTTGACGATTTTTTTTCATATTTTTTGATGATTTTTCGGAAAAAAAGCCTAACAGCCCTGGACTGCTTGTTTACTTTTTCAATAAATTCAGTAAATAATAGCAAAAACTCTTGGGTAGTCGAACGCAACTATTAACAAGAAAAGTAAACAAAGTTTTGTTGTATAGCCAATATAAATTTTATTATTTTGAATGTTGAAAATGAGGTAATACGACATTTTATTATTTTTAATGTAGAAAATAAGCTAATACGGCCGTATTAGCTTATTTTCAACATTTAGAATAAATAAAGTTGGTTTGTGTGTGTTCGTTTATTTATTTGTGCATTTATTTTTTGTATTTAAATATCAAATGTATACATATTGAATAAATGTTAGTTCAGAATTAATCTGCAAATAATAAATTAAGAAAAAAATAATCAAAAGTGGTTATATTTATAGTTATAGTATGTATCTCCTACATGCATGAAAAAGACACTCATTCTTTGTAGCAGAAAATGATACTTTATATCCTGGAGGTGGAAATATGCTACCAAGGGTGATTTCCGCTATTATATATTTCTTTATATATTTGACAGCAGCCATATTCCGAAGCGCTTTAAGGCAAAGATACTTAACCTATTACTTTAACTATTATAGATCTATGTAAGGAAATCGCAATATCTGATCCACCATAAGAAGTTACGGTAAACATTTAAACTTCGTTAATACCAGACACACAGCTTGTTTTTTTTTCGTTTCAACATCGGCCAATCATTACTGGAAAAGTCTTCATACAGCTGATCAAATTGAGTCAAATAATATCATTACATTTATTTACTTCACAAATGCTGTCTTAATTTTTTGTACATTTACCCCACTAATAGTGTACTCTGAAAGAAAAAAACCAATTTTCTCCCCATTGTGCATAGCTCTTACTAATATTCTACTGATGATGTTTGTGGCGTTCTTCATCATTTGTGCAAGAAAATTTACTTCAACATGGTTTATTTTTTATTGTTTAATGTCTCTAAAATTCTTGGAAAAAAACACATGAAAGATGCGTAATTATTGATTTTGTTTTTACTCAGTGAACACTTTTTCTAATGTCCTTTTACGCATAATTTCATTTTTTAATACACATGGTTATAATTATGAGTATAAATGAATGTTTCTGCATATGTATCAGGGGAATAATGCCATAAAAAAATAAACTAAATATATCAGATATGTCACCTATAATTTTACATTACTTTATTTTATTTGTTATAGTAATACACACGCTATTAAAATACTAAAGGTACGGCGCTCACACTTGGCAAATATTTGTCTAAGAAAACGTAACCACTACTTTTACTCAGGGTTAATTTGATTTAACTTGGTTCTTATATCACAAAATATAGTTAGTTATGCTACAAAAAGCTATTTTTATATTATTTTTAATAAACGCTAGCCCATATCTAAAAAATATTGGAATTAATGGAAATACAATATTAGCTTGCCTGTTGGTCACGTTTCTTACGGCAAATATTTGCCAATTTCGACCGTACCTTAAGTGTCTACATATTACATACTTTTCAAAAGACTTGAGGTACGGTCATACTTTTCAGATATTTGACGAAAAACCGGGACCAACAGACAAACTAAAATTTTATTTCCATTAGTTTCAATGTTTTTTTTATATTGGCTGCCATATATTAAAAATTATATAAATATATATTTTTGTTAGCATACTTAATTTTATTCTGTAATATAAAAAACCAATTTAAATTACATTTATTTGGTCAAATATTTGAAAAGTGTGACCGTAGCTTTATTTCGCTGACTGGCATTTACACTAATAGAAAGTGGAGTGAAAACAGAAATTCTCAGGCATTGAAAAACAATAAACTTTTTCTTAGGAATGCTTCCCTTAATATGCTGTTTATCAATAAGCAATGCATATAGTAAGCCGCAAAAGTTATCGTACATGTCAAAATATAACATACAAGAAGTAATATAAAAGTCAGTCTATTTATAGCTGCATTTCCTTGCTGGTTTTGCCAACCAATCAGTATGTTTAATGAAAAAACTCTCAAAGAAAAAATGAGAGTTACAAAAGTACGTTATAAACTTATACAAAGTTAAAAAACTTATACAAACATTTTATATTCGACATTAGATTTATTTTTTTTTTGTTAACCAAAGATTGACTTTGATTGTACAAATGTTGAAGGAAAAATATACAAAATAATGCTTGGAAAAAACCGACTACAAAATAGGCGTGGCACCACGACCCCATATTTTATCAGCATGTACTTTTACGAGAACTAATTGTGTGTGCAAAGTCTCATAAGAATCGGATAAGTACATTGTTGTATATTAACGACAACTAAACGTGTATGCAAAGTTTTATAAGAATCGGCTAAGTAGAAGTAGTTAAAATACTTATCTAATTTTCATGGGCGTGGCACTGCCCACTTTTCTAAAAATAATGTTGTATTGTAACGATAAAGTAGAAGTGGTAGAAAAAGAATATTTTGATGGGCATGGCACCGCCCATTTTTTTGATCCTGATGTAGAAGTTTAATGTGTGTGCACAGTTTCATAAGAATCGGTTGAGTAGAAGTAGTTGAAAACGAATGCGTATTTACTTTGTATGGGCGTGACCCCGCTTTTCAACGAGACCAATCTGGAAGTACTGCCTTTTGAATAGAGAAAAAAATCCGAAATCGGTTCATAAATGGCGGAGTTTTGAGGGAACATACACAAAAAAAATATACATGACGAATTGATAACCTTTCTCATTTTTTGAAGTCGGTTAAAAAGAAAAAATATTCATGTGTAATATGAGTATGTTGCTTGCATAAGTTTTTAAATTATTATACGAGTATATGTGCTTTTGTAATTCTCATTTGTTCTTTGATATTTATTTATATAAATATACACGGCTAAAAACTTTTCGCAATGCGTCCATAGCTGTAATTTTACGGCATCGTTGCAAGTGCTCACACATACAAAAATTAATTATTTTACACTTCGAGATCATTTTTTATGATAAACGAGCGCTTGATAATCATCTATCTAATTACACAGAGTTACAAATTGATACTTTTTCTTTCCGTTTTGAACAAAATAACATTTTTCTATTAATATTATTATTTCGAACGTATTTCCTTGTGAATCCAAATTGATTATTAGGCTAAGGTTCACAATTGGGCATCAGCGATGACAGCTTAGTGCTTTTAGCACTACTCTAATGCTTTTTGAGGTTTTAAAACACCACATTTTTAGTGTTTTTTAATGTTTTAGTGCTTTTTTTAAGATGCTTTTACATGGAAATTTTAATATTTAGTGCCTTCTTTAATTTTTATTGTGCTTTTTGCACCAGAAAAGTTGGCATCATTGTTGGGCATGGTTAATTGTTGGGCAATGGTCATATTCCAGATACAGGAAGATTCGTATATTGTTAGCAAATATAATATAGCAGACAAATAGTATTCAGGGGCTTTGAAGAATTCATCTCATATATGTACATCTGAACTAGAAAGCAAGCCGATATTTAAAATTGCTGCCAATGATAGATATTTTTCCCCCTGACTGTACTTATTATATAATTGATATGTGAGAAAATCTTTTCATTAAAAATTGTTATTAATATATTTTATGCCTGAACACTTTCAAATGCTCAAGTATATTAATAGAACATTTATGCTTGTTCACAAAATTATGCGTATGGATATATTAAAAGGGTGAGCGCGTGTGTAAGATGTTATAAGCAACAGGGTGTAATTAACAGGTCCTGACAATAAACGTAAACGCACTCATACACAAATAATAAAAATAAAAATGCACAAAATTTAAAAATAACTTTCAGAGAAAATTTTATTAAACAAAACATATAAATAAAATTAGTTTTAATAATTAATGACAAACATTTATTAGCAAATATTTATTTTGCTAATAAATTTTGTTTTTAATTAAAGAAGTAAAGTTTTTTCAATTATTTTGGCTTTTGCTAGGAAAAATTTAATACAAACAAACTTATTTGCAAAAGTCTCTAATTAATATTTATAGAATAGATTTGGAAGTACTTAACCATCAATTTAAATGGCTGGCCACTTAAAAAAATAAAAAAAAAATTAAAAAGCAGATATAACAGACTACGTAAACGCACTTGATGGCTTAACGAAAAGACTCCTCTCTAACGTAGCAGGCCACTCACAATTTATTTATGAAAACATCAACGTAAAACGCAAAGTGTTTCTAACGTTAATGCGCTAAAAAAAACGTTGGGAAAAAATCATATTGAAAAAAACAAAAGAATTAAGGATGAGCTTAAAATGGCAATTGCACTTAAAGTGCAGTAGAATACTAAAACACATACACACATGCGTTTCTATATGAAAAATATATTTATATTGAAGCATTTTATATATAAAAAAACTTGCAAACTCACGAAAACAAAACTAAATCAACTCAAATCGCAAAGCAAATATGAAGCTGATTCAGATGTAGATGATGCTCCTGCTGACGTTGATGATGATGCTGCACTTATAGACTTGTTTTAACAAAAAGAAAGTATACGCACTGCAACACCCAGTTGAAATTAAAAGCAGGTATAGTTGGCTTAAGAACCAAAATAAAAGTTCATTTAAGACGTTTTCCAATTTTAAATAAATTATTTCTGCCTTAAAAAGCTTTTACTTTTTGGGGGAAAAAATCTCTTATAAATGTTTTTAATATTCCTACTGGTCACTTTTATGGGTCGAAAAATTGTTTCGTAGTTTTTCGTTTTTGCAACTTTTACAAACATGCTACTGCAATCATAGGAAAAACTCTTGCAAAAATATACGTAAAAGTATATTTCCAGAGAAACCCTTTAGACCAAAATGCACTTTTTCTACACACAAGAGTTTTGCCAACACACATACGCACACACTCACACACACAGCAGATGGTTGCAACATTTAACTGAAAGCATCAATAAGGATATGCGAATATGTTTTTTCTACAAAATAATAAATAAAATAGAAATGCACTCATACTCACGTATATACACACACACACTCATACACAAATGCTAGTCAAAGTACAAAAACCCACACCAAACGAACTCATCAACAGTAAAAGACAAAGAAGCCCAGAGAAACGATGAAATGAATAGCAGGAGTTTTAGGAAGTTTGACAGGGTATAAAGAGTGTTGTTTGTTGGCTTTAGTGCATACCTAGTAACATGGCCATAAATATACGCATGCACACATACTACAGCTTGGCCAAGTTATAAGTTTGATATGTGTTGTGTATGTAGTACTCTATGTGTCGAGTAACATAAGCAGGCCAAAGCTAAAATAAAAAGTATTCAAATAAAATATACAAAACATAAAACTTTTTTTAAAATTTGCATTTTTTTCTTTTCTTTAATTTAATGAAAAGTCCAAAGTATGTACACATGCATTGCAGTTTTTCACAACACAAAAAATGCACTAGAAAAAAAGCAAAGACTCGACGTATTCTATGCTGGTGGGTGTGAGCACTTCTCGCAATGATTGAATGTTGCCCTCCCACCAATGGTCAGTAATAATGCATATACAAAGAACACACGGCAAGAAAAAATATTAAGAATTTTTCAGTGAACTAGGCTATAGAGGAGCAAACACTGTGAGAAAAATGTAAGGAGTAATATTGTACAAAATACTTGAAAATTCACTAAAAGCATCAACTTACAAAAACAGCTAAGCATAAGTCTACGCTAGTGGGCTATGTCATTTTTGTCTTAAACAAAATAATCTTTTAAATTTTAAAATTATGAAACGTTCTGAATAAAATAGAGGCCAATGAACATATAAAGTAAGTATACTTAAAAAAATATCAATTCGTCTGTGGTGTTAGCCGTACACTCTAAATTGTAATGAAAAAACTAACTTAAAATTGATTCTCATATTTTATTTCCCAAAACCAAATAAGAGACTTCCTTATATTCTTTGAATTGCATGGCCTACAATCGAAATATCTCGAGATCAGTAAAATATAGTCGAAATATTTTTTCAGGCGTCGTAAAGTGGTTCATATAGAAGTGAAAAATATCAATTTGAGAAAATAAAATTATTTTACTATATGTCAAGATTGGCAACCGATACTATAATTAATACCGTTACCGATTAAATACCGTTTGAAATTGAATACCGGTATCACTACCGATACCATAATTCCTTTCGGTTGGAAAATACCGGTATTCAAATACCGTTTCCTTCAATACCGGTATCATCGTTTCGATATGAAAAATAATATAATACGGCTTTCAAATAAAATGTTTAGAAAAATGTTGTTTTGCAACTCGAATATATTTTTAAGCACCTTAATTAAACAAGGGAGGGGTTTTATATTAATTAGTGTCTGACCGAACGTTTTGAAGTCGGCAAAAAGCTATGCTTAGCGATCTGTAAAATTAAGTTTAAGTGCTTTCCTTGGCTTGGACCTTAATTTAGAGTTTTGGAGTATTGAACAGTGGAATGCACATGAACAAAATTATATAAAAAATGGATATGTAGGAGCTTCCAAACAGGCCGCTTATAACAACATGTCTCTAAAAGAGTGTAGTTGAGCGTAAGTTTGAAATCTGAGGGGGTGCCACAAGGTCTTAAAGTAGGCCAACTCTTGTGTATCATATTACAAAATTTGTTTAAAAATTTTAGTTACTGCGGTAACCAAAACATACAAAATTGGACACATTTTTCATTATACAAATTTCAATTTTAAGGCATATTTTCTCCATACGCAAGGCTGGAATAATTAAATAAAAGCCTATTTCAACTTCAAGTATGGTAAATAGTGGCATTTAGGGATTTTTTTAAAACTTTTCTTGGAATTTGGAATTCCCAATATTTTTTTCTTGCTTTGTATTCAGCCCATAAATTCCTATATATGTATGTAGTGCAAAATTTCAATCGAAAATATATTTAATAAAAAATTTTTATAGCACTAAAAAAAAATTTTGTTTGCACTAAAACTCTAGGTAAAACTGTGATCTTCTTTTTTTCCAAAAAGTCCTTTACAAAATTTAAAATGATCACATTGCTCAAAGTTAGATATCAATTTCTAGATATTTAAAACTAATAGAAGAGCTGGTATTGAAAGTGCCTTGCCTTGAATTTTTTTCTTCTGGTAAAAAGGATTAATAGACGAATACCTTTTAGCTTGATGTTTTCAGAGATATTGCGTAAGAAAGCAAAGTTCTTTTGCTGGGCCGCTAAACGCCTTTATACCTCGTTTGACCATAATCTTAAAAAAAATCAAACTAAAAAAAGTCATCGTCTAAATCCCGCATAAGTATATGTATGAACGAAAATTTTTAGGATGACTTAAATTAGGGTGATTTTTATTGCAACTAGTTTTATTTTTGCAATCCGAACCTGACATTCGGTTGGATATGTCGACAAAAAATTATTCTGAAAGTTACAGACCACACTATTAATTTTAATTACTTTCCCGAAGCGTCGAACATTTTTCCATACAAAATACACTTAAAAATAATAGATTTTCCTAAAAAATTTTATAACTGAGTCGCATTTTATGCTATTACATTATACTCTTGCACGATTTACGTGGAATAAAATTTTTTAAAAAAGAACGACGAAGTCTAACTTGTACTGGTGTATTGGTACGGGTCGCTGAATTTAATTTTGCCTAAAATTCTCGTTTTTTTTGCTGTTATCTCCGACATAATCAGCTGTGCCAACAGAATATAAATAGAAAATTTGTTATAAACGTAATTTCCTACTTAAATAGTATATATGTAGGTCAAATTGCTTAGATTAATAGGTTGAGTTCCGAAACATCAAAATACATTGTAGTGATGCAAATTCTTAGTTGCTTTGTTTTTGTAAACAAAGTAAAGGCGCATCACGACAATGTATTTTGTTGTTGTGGAACTCACCCATACTTCTTGAGATATTATACTTTAAATATATTTTCATATTTTTGATTCGATGAACCGTAACAGCATTATAATACTTATAAGTTAAAGTATGATATCTCAAGAAATACTAATCTAAGCTATTTGGTTTATATAAGATTTTTGTAGAAAATTACATTTTCAACAAATCTTTCATTTACATTTTTTTTGGTACAGTTGATTATTTCGGAGATAACAGGAAAAAAACAGGAACTTTAGGTAAAAAAAAACTTAATAGTAAAATTTGCACTTTCGTCGTTTGAGCACTTCTGAAGGTTTCTTTATTCCGATTAAATTGAGACCAAGTACGGCTGAGTTATGGGATTTCTAAGAAAAACACATTATTTTTACGTTATTTGGTATGGAAAATCTTTTAAGGCTTTGGGAAAGGACTTAAAATTATTAATAAAATAAAATAATTTAAAAAAGTTGTTATTGTTAGTAAATTAGTTCTAGTTTTTCACAATATGTAATCAGTTTTTAAAAATTTGTAAGAGACTTTTTGTAAAAAATTGTTGTTTCGTGCAAATAATATTTATTATTAATGGTACACTCAAAAGGAAAATCAAGTAATTCGTAATTAAATCCGTTTCTAAAACCAAGTATATAACGCTTGATTCCAGAACGGATTTGAGTTTATAACAAATTATTGTGTCATCCCTTACAAAGGTAAATGTTTGCTTTAAAGGAATCCCAATCTACACTTACAAAATATCTTTGAAATTTGTGACGCGGTTTCGGAGATCAGCGTGAAGGAACACAGCGACACGAAACGTTCATATATAACGATACAATCCAAGAGTGGCTTAAATATCATAAAATTAAGTCCCAAGATATCTCAAAAATTGCAAATTTGAAGTTGACATATTTAAATCTATTAGGAACGATGTATCTTGAAAGTATCTTATTAGTTCTCAATCATTTTGTTTGATTTCATATAGTAAATTGTAATACCGGTAGTATATCGGTAGTAGAGTTTCGGTAGCGGTATATATCGATACCGATATAACTCAAATACAGCTACCGATACTGAAATAAAAATAATTGTAATACCAATACCGCTACCGATACCGTTATTCGTTACGGTTGCCAAAATCCAATATATCGTTATATCTTAAATTTGGAATTTTTCAGAAAATTTGCACGTATATCCCCATTTATAGAAATGATCTCTTCAATTTTTGTAAAAATTCTTAGAACTATTCACATTATATAACGTTGTAGCTGGAATTTTAAAAATCTGCAATTTTTTCATTGGCCCTTAAACACAAAAATTTTTTTTTTTAATTTACGATATCCGGTCATTGCTGAACGTAGGGTACATGTCCAAAATGCTAAATTATTGGCGCTAAGCATATTGTCAAGAATGCAGCTAATAAAAGAAATTTGTCTCTCCAATTTTACTTAGAATATTGTCAAGAATTGCAAGTGACGTTTAATTAAAATCCAACTGTCAAGTCAAGACAAAGAAAAATTTTTTCTCTTTGAAATCAAATATGTTCTAAGCTGTGAGAGATACGAAAGCACATGCTAGAACATAATTTCTTTGTATTTTTTAGCTTAACCTAAAGATGTTTTAAAATCTATTTATTCTATTGAGATTTTCAAAAAATAATTATTTCTAAATTCTCAAACAGTTTGTTTCTAAGTTTGTACATAAAATAAAAGGTTTGGAACTTTTCAAAGGTATGGTTGAAGTGTACTGACGATTTGGTAAAGCACCAATGAAATGCATAAAGACATTGCTTAATCCTAAAAAAATAAATCATTATTTTAAATAAAATTGGGAGAATATCTCGAATAATAAATTTAATAAATGATATAAAAATTTATTTAATTTAAGCCACTCAGCAAAATGTTTGTGCTTTATCGAAACAGGCTTTATAATATAAAGTAAAGTGAGATTTTTTTTTAACAAAATTTGGAACAAACATTGTATTACAAAGAGCAGCTTAGCAATAATTTGCCATCACAGGAGTTTGAATTATAAGTAAATATTTGTTGGGGATCCCAGCTTCTTCTTGCTTTTTTAAAAGCCTATTAAGATTCTGGCAATACTATAAGCTATTACCTTCTGTTTAAAATTTGGGACTTGAACGCTACAGAAAATCCTTATATGTCCAAAATTCAAAACAAGGTAAATCTGTATATAAGGTGGATCTGTACTTTTTTTTGGATTCTATCAAGGTCTGAATTAACTTTACATAATTTTTGTTAGCAAAGTCTACTCCATGTTTTATTTGCATAGCACCAATATTGCAACAACAAGTCCAGATATTTCTGAGGTTGTGAACGCCTAGATGACAGTTCACTTAGAACTTTTTAAAAGCGATTCATATATCAGTGCACATATAACGGTTCCTTATACAAGACTTCCGGGACTGAGGTATTACGCAGCGAGCTAAAAGAAGGTATAGTTATTAAAATTCCAAAGAATGGTGATCTCAGAAATCGGAACAACTTGCGAGGGAAAATAACCCCTGCACTTCATCTGAAGAATATTATACCGTTAGTAAAACTTGGTGGTAGTACTCTTAAAGCTTATGGACCTATAACGTCGTTTGCATACACAGAAAAAACTATCAACAAAAAATTTTCAAACAAAAGTTTGTCTAAAAATAAATTTCATTTTCAGTAAATGTGTTTCACATAATCAATGAATTGTTTGTTTGACTCTTATTTAGGACGCAAATACCAAAAACAACAAGAAAAACTGTTTCGTAAAAAAACAACCCCGATGACAACATACACACACACAAATAACAACAACAACAGTGATAGCAAAAGGAAGGCGATTGCGCCAAGTATGTTTACTGAAGATTTTTTAGTGAATCAATTCGTTAATGTCGTTGCGTTAATTCTCATTCATTTTTGTAGAGTGTTTAGATGAACATTCAGACTTGAACACATTTTGCAAACTGAAATTTCATTAATCCTTAATGGATGATAACGATGATGACCCAGACAACAAATTTATTTGATACATTACAAAAAATCCAGTTTATATATTTGTTTGATTAAGCAAACAAAGAAAATTAATATTTGTTAGTATTTTTAGACTAATTGTTTTATAAATTGAGACAAAAATATTGTAAATTGTTTGGTTTACAATTTGTAAATATTTTTAGAAAATTTTTTTATATATTTAAACAATTTGTTTACTGAAAAAAAAAACACATTTTTTCAATGAAATTATTGAGATATTTTTGTCTATATTTACAAATTTGTTTGTAGGTCCGTTCCTAGACAAAATATTTACTATCTAATTGAATTCCTTTACAGAAAATTAAATTTAGTTATATCTGTGTATTAGAACAAAATCCGAGGGCCATTGCTGCCATCTTGGTTCCGAATATCTATGGGCTTTGCCGTTACATTACTTAAGCCTGGATTCATTATTATGCTGCTAGACAACTTAATTAAATACACCAACAATATAATGCAATTACAAAAATCTCACATAGTATACAAACAAATAATCGTATGAAAAATCCTTCCAAAAGATGTTTTTAAAAAAAATTCAAGAAGTTATTTTGGATGCCTACATTTAACCAATTGCAGCTATTATCTAAAAAATATTTAAAAATATATTAAATCAAGTTTCTTTATCTATATATCTGGTCCTGTGATAACTCTAAAATATTGAACAATTTATTTCATTAATTAAAATATCTAAAATATCCCAGTAGCTACTCCCATACTTAAAACAAATTTTTAACAAACATTGTATTTCACCATCTGCGAGTATCAGTGTAGTCTTGCAAACTATAAGCGATGCGTTTGTAAAAAAATACAAAAAAAGATAGAAACGCGAACTGCATATAAATTGCATCCAACCAAGGCCCACGACTACTTTTCTTCTATGCAAGGACTAAATGCAGAAACACACAAACGTTGACTAACTAACACACACCCAAACATGCAATTGCATACGTTTTCAACTAACCAACCAAATGCTGATGCATTTTGTTTTCTTTTTTTACATTTTGAAAATAGTTAAAACCCCTGTCCGTGCTTTTTTTGGCGACTGTATGTTGGCTGGTGTTGCACAAGTTTTTGCATGCAACTTGAAGCCTAAGATGGGTATGGGCCTTGCAAGGT
This sequence comes from Panzeria rudis, assembly GCA_956483635.1. Lineage (NCBI taxonomy): Eukaryota > Metazoa > Arthropoda > Insecta > Diptera > Tachinidae > Panzeria > Panzeria rudis. The sequence goes on along the minus strand of OY101447.1, from coordinate 35,992,864 downwards.
TGTGGTATGCAATTGGGGAGTTAGCGTAAATAGTAGAACGTAAGGCAAGTTTAAAACTTAGTCTATGCTGTCGAATATAAAACAAATAATATAAATAAATTTTTTTGGACTTGAATATTTTGCTGATGCTGTTGTGTGTAGCCTTCATCAATGCAACTGACAATTTTTACACACACTAAAAATCCATCAAAGTACCACAAGTGACAGAAACCAGGGACTTGTTATTGTTAGGGGGACTGAAAAGGAATATATCAAGTTTTTAAAAATCAAAATTTTCTTTAATTAATAAAAACACATAATTTCATTTTTTAACTCTAATAAAAATTTTTTGTTTATATATTTAAAGCTTCATTCTTAAAGAGATAGATATCTATCCAAAAATTAGACATAAAAGACAATGAAAGAAATTAGACATAAAAGGCAATGAAGGAATGAAGCCTTTTACCCGATTTTAATGTTTTTCAGTTTTTTCGATAATATAACTTATCTTGTCTCAAAAATATTATACACCTGACATTTCTGGAAGCTATATATCTTCTTTGTAACTTTCTTTAGGGTTACAACATGCGTCTCTCAGGCTTATGACAGGTCGTAAACGAAGCTATTCTGTTCACGTTGTTTTTATATGACAAACATTTATTTAACATCGTACAAAAATGAAAAAATAAAATTTATGTATTTAGCTTATCATTTTATAATTTTAAAATATATTATGAATAAGCAATTGTCTGTAGATTGTAGAAAAAATATGTATTTTATGTTTGCTTTGCCATAACAACGTATAATATTTTTTCCATTCGTTATCTCACTTTAGGACGAGAGGATTTCTTTAACCTTTCACCACGCTTTAATTGCTGAGAACTCCTTTAAAGCAAAGCCAACGAATAAATAAATAAATAAATTGTTTTAAGAATAATTTTCTTTACCTTTCACTTTCTGGATACTGTTTTGCGTTTAGTTTAAATTTTCCCCTATAAGGTTCTTGGATCTCTGTTATAGTTAATTTAGTTTTCCACAACAAAATGCATATAAATGGACAAGTCACGAATTACAAATTTGTTATAATAAAACTTTAAGTCAACCGTCTAATATAATTGAATTTTTTAAGACCATTATTATTACGATTGAACGAAACATAATTTGTTCTGTTCGAAAAACTTTTGCTTTTCTACAACACTCGCCTGAGTTTTTAGAACAAAGCTCCCTATGGAAAATTGTGCACATGATATGCAGCATATAAAAGTTTTCTATGCGGTGGGGTAAAACAATTTTTTAAATAAAAAATACGTATAACAAATACATGTAACGAATACTGATCAGTTAAGCTTTGTATGACTAAAGACACCTGTATTGCAATTTTGTAAAAATTTGCCTAATATTTTTCAGTTAATTAAATGCATTTTACTTGCTTTTCCCTGTTTTGTATATGTTTTATCCTGCTTATTGAAACAAAAATTTTTCTAAAATCAGCATTTGCTGAGTGGAAATATCCATAAACAATATTAATACACATTAAAAATATACGCATTGGAAAATTACCAAAATCAAGTACGCTTTTTATCGCTCATATGTTAGAACTCTCAAAAAAGTATCAATTTCTATCTTAATGACTTTGTGAGATAAATGGGTTACCAAAAAAATACCAAAATTATATTTTTACGCTTTTCCGCTCCCTAAATGTACAAATTTTAGAAAAGTACCAAACACCTGTCCGCTTATTTTCTTGATTTAATTATGATTATTTTCTGAATTTTACGACTACCTTAATTGGATCGGGAGATATAAGGTTACCAAATTTACCAGTTTTACCTCTTTTTATCCCCTTCTATATCTATACATGGAAATAGAAACCTAGAGGCAAACTGTTTTTCTGCTAAAATATATTCTTTCAGCATATAAGGTACACAAAAATAGTAGTATGGAAAAAAGAATAAAAAACAGCTACCAATTTTACGCTTTATATAGTCGAATTCCTAAAAAGTACCAAAATATGTTTGAGGGCTCCTTGAGGAGAGAAGAATACGATTTAAATTTTATTTCCAGTACGATTATTTTTTCCTTTTTGAAGATAAATGTGTTACCGAAAATGTACCAAATTAGGTTTTTAACCTTTTTTGCGAATGTAAAAAAATACTACGAACCTGTTAGTTAATGTTTAGACCCAAATATGATGCCGTTTAAACTTTACATCTACTTTAGTTAGATCCGGAAATGACCATTTTTACCCCTTTTAGTCACCTAACCAGGGACTGAAGCCGAACCCGAACCTGAACCCAAACGGGTTCAGGTTCGCTGTTTACAAAGACTTTGAACCCGAACCCGGTGAACCCTAAAATTCAGCAAGGTTCGGGTTCAAAAATATAAAACAATAGAGAAATATTTAATAGAATAATAATAAAAAAAACATTACATTTCTTGCAAGCAAAAAAAAATTAAAAATAAAAGCAAAATAAAATAATGACCAAGGCAAATTCATGCCAGGTGGCAGCAACCGACAGCTGACTTTTTTTGAAATTTTTAAAAGTGCCGAATAGTTGCCAACATTTTTGCTTTTTCTTGTTCTATGTATTTCTAATAATTTCCAATTTGAAGTATATTTTCTTATGTCAATGCGGTACGTACGCTACAAAGTTGAAAAAAGTTTTTTTGAAACTAATGAGTTGATTGGAATGGTCGAACCGAACTTGCGTTGCCAGCCGGCAACTGAAAATTCGTGTTTGCCAGAAAAAATTACCAAAACGAGCAACCAATGTTACCCTTTATGTATTGGAATTTCAAAAAACTTCCAGAATGTATATTAATATGATTATTTCGAACGTATTTGCTTTGTGAATCTAAATTGATTATTAGGCTAAGGTTCGTAACGTTATATTCATAAAGAATTGAGCATGATTAATATTCCAAGGAACAAGGGAAAAATTAACATCAACTTAAATTTTTCAACATACACAGCAGAACAGAGTAGCGCCACGTTCGAAATAATCATATTAATAAACAATTAGCTACTGGCTTGAGCTTTTCACATGTTTACATGTTCATATATACTTAAGTATAAAATCAAACCAAAAAAGTTTGTCTTGAGTAGAACAAAAATCAGAAAAATGGGAATGAAGAAAAATAAACCGATGACAACGCTGGGAAAGTGCACTTTAATATCAGCTTGAGAGTGATTTAATTCTCGTATTCAATTTTCACGAAAAAGTTGTATATATAAGAATTAAAATCACATTCAAACAGAGCCACCTGCCAAGTGGTGATAAGCAAATACACGTGAGCACTGACGATGGAAGTGTAGTGGCTTCCGAAGGTGGCGCTACTCTGTTCTGCTGTGTATGTTGAAAAATTCAAGTTGATGTTAATTTTTCCCTTGTTCCTTGGAATATTAATCATGCCCAATTCTTTCTGAATATAACGTTACGAACCTTAGCCTAATAATCAATTTAGGTACCAGAATGTGTTTGACGGCTTTGTAAGGGCAGAAGATTTCATTTTCAATTAAATTTCTATCTTGATTACCTTAGGAGATAAACAGTTAACAAAAAAGTACCATAATTATATTTTTACCCTTTTCGGCCCATAAATATACAGATTTTAAAAAGTTGAAACCACTGTCCGCTCGTTTTTCTTTCTTACTATGATGCTTTTAGAATTTTATGTCTACCTTATTTAGATTCGGAGATATAATCTTACCGATTTTTCCCGTTTTCATCCCTTTTAATCCCCTTGAAATTTAAATTTTTAAAAATCCTTTCTTAATGAAAATATACAATCATATTCAATATGTATATCAATGTGCATAAAAAATAGTTGTGTGAAAAAACGTACCAAAAAAAGCTACCAAATTTACCATTTATATATTGGAATTTCAAAGGAGTACCAAAATGTGTTTGAGGACTTCGTAAGGACAGAAGAATCCATTTTAAATTTAATTTCTATCTTCATTACTTTAGGAGATAAACAGTTAACAAAAAAAGTACAAAAATTATATTTTTACCCTTTTTCTGCACCTAAATGTAAAAATTTTAGAAAAGTACCAAACCACTGTCCACTCGTTTTTCTATCTTATTATGATGCTTTTCGAATTTTATGTCTACCTTACTTAGATTCGGAGATATAATGTTACCGATTTTTTCCGGTTTTATCACTTTTAATCCCCTTAAAATTTTAATTTTCAAAAATTCTTTTCTAGTGAAAATATACAAACATATTCAGTATATATATCAACGTGCATAAAAAAAGTTGTATGTGTAGAAAAACGTACCAAAAAAGCTACCAATTTTACCCTTTATATATTCGAATTTCAAAAAAGTACCAAAATGTGTTTGTACTTTTACCTTTTTTCGGCCCTTAAATTTACAAATTTTGAATAAATACCACACATTTTTAGTATATATGTATATTGCCTACAGTAAAGGTTTGAATAAAGTTTATTCAAAACTGTTAGAGAAATAACATATATTTTTTTTTAGTCTAGCCCAAATATTATAGTAGTCAGTTTACCATTATCACTATATTATCAAAATCGACTAAAAATTTAGAAACTCAGGCTATATAATCTATAAACTACGCCCTTTGTAATAAAATCTCTCATCAAACAACTTCAACTTGCACATATCTATGCAATCGAAAACCTAGTAACACAGCCACGAAACAAAACAGAAAAACTTTTAGTACTTTTTACATAAAAAACTTGTATATTTTACGCAAAAAAAAAAATCTGATAATATACGGCGAGTATTGAATAAAAATGTAATCAACAATGTCTATATTTTGTACATGCACAAAAAACAACAAAATAATAGAAGCAAATGCTATTATTTTATTTAGCTTTGTTTTTCTCCACAATATTTGAACACAAATCCACGCACAAAACACACAGATACGATTTGATTTTCTATAAATAAAAAACAAAAAACGGCTAAAAAATAAAACCGAATTTAAACAAAAAGGAAGGCAACAAAAGCGAAAATAACAAAGTTTTTAACGACTTGTCCCATCTGGTCAATCCAATTCAAAGCCACAGATATACAAACGCACTCATTCACTCACTCTATTTGTGACAGATTTACAACGAACGCAACAAAATCCAATGCACTGTCATTCATTTCCCTGCAGCAACAACAATAATAGCAACAACATATTGCTTGCTACTGCATTTTTTGTGAAATAGTAGAGACAAACAAATTGCATTTCTATTTACAGCAACTACATCAACGACAACAGCATATTCGAACCAATAGATAATAGAAATCTTTTTAGCATCCTTTCTCTCCCACTTTGTCTTTTATGTGAAATACTACAAATTTGGTGTGTGTGCGTGTGTGAGTGTGTATAGAATTATCGATTTTTGTTTTTGCTGTGCGTTTCCACATGTGAATTTTGTAGTGGATATTGATGTTTTTGCAGTTGCTATTTTTCGGAGTTACATAGTTTGGGTTCTGTTAGGGATTTTGATGTGTTATTTTTTGCGGGGGGAGTTGCTCCAATGTAAGTATGCTCAGTTGAGAATACAAGAGGATGCGTTTGTTTTTGTAATTACACAACATAGAAGTACAAATACTTTTGTTGTTCGTCCACTCCACTTTTATTTTGGAAAACTGTTTTTAGAAATGGTGCGATATATTTTGATTTAATTTTTAGCTGCAGTTTTATGCATTGATTTTCACAACAGCAAATGATATTGAAGTTTTTGCATGATACTAACGAAGGCCAGTGCACAGTGGCATGGCAGCCAAAGTACAGTACCTTTAACTTTCATACAGTTTCCTTAAAACTTAGACTAGAAGTTTTCAATTAAATAGGTAATTTAGAAAAGTGCACACATCTGAATATTTGCACTTTCGTGGAAATAAAAAACAAATTATTTTCCAAAAATGTATAACATTTTCGAAATTATTTTGTACACGCCACACAGTGGAGATTTTGAAAAAAAAAATGGAAATAAATCTGCAGTTTCTAAGCGAGCATTTGGATTCTTATAAAATTTCATACGCATTTTAGGATGTGTTGTTGAGCTAAAGCTTGGAATTTGGAATTTATATCTTAAAAGGGGGTGGAGCCACAAGACCCAAAAGCTGTTCACCTCGAACTTATGATATATTCAAACATATTCCAAGCTGATGTTTTTGATCTGATAAACAACAGTTTTCGCAACTAGATTATCATATCCAAGAGGTGAACACTTGCGAGTTACCGCTTACAGTTTAGGAGAAATACGACAAGAAAAATTAAAATTTTTACTTTTTTACCAACATTGTTCCACTGTTTTGATAATGGGGAAATCAAATCTTGTCCTATTAAAAAAAACAAGTAAAATTTCCTAGATTTATAGCAACATTTTTAATATTCTGGAAAAATGTTGTTCAAAAATCACAACTCAGTCAAACGTTATACGCAGTTTAACCCTCTGCAACTGACGTCGTAGTCTAGCAGACACCAGTAAATAGAAAACATTGTTTTACAATGATCGATTCTGGTTATTACGTACTCATGCGTACATTAGTGTGAAGAAAGTAATTGAGACGAGCGCACGCGTTGATGTAAGCATACAAGAGTCTACAAGTCTACCACGTCAGTTTTGAGGTAGACCTTACAAAATACGTTGTAACTTTTTATTAAACCATTGATATTATGTTTTTTCTCTCTAGATTGATTAGCTTAGGTATAAGCTAAAATTAATGTTAAACTTTTTACCAAAAAATAAGATATGACGATTTTTTATTTTTTGTATGGATGTAAGTTTTTTTAAGGGTAATTTATGTCATGCCAATAATTTTGATTTTAATAAGCTTTGTCATTTTGTTTTTAAGAAAGAATTACAAGAAACTACTACATTAAACTAAAATCAAAAATAGTTTCAGTGGTCTTACAAATGGAACTTGAAAAATATAAGCAGTCGAAATAGTGTCTAGTGTACTACCACGTCAGTGGAATTGTGATAGTGAAGTCAAGTCAGTCGCAGAGGGTTAATTTAAAATTTTGAAAAAGTCGATCTTCCCTGCTTTTTCTTGCAGAAAAAAGTGCGTTTATTATTTCGTAATTATAAAAACTTTTTGCAATAATACTTACCCCATATTTAAACCTTTTTTTCAAAATTTTCATTATTGAATTACCCGGAGTGTTTCAAAATAGACATATTTTTACTGTAAATATCAGCTTTAAGACGCTTTTTCGCAAATCACAAAACTGTATTGAAAAAGGGTATCGAGTCACCTTGATGCCTAATGAGCCCTTAAATATTTCCCAAACAATTATTTGCGCCTGGCGAATACAGCGAAAAATACAGCAAACATACTGAAAATACCATTTTTGGGATTTTCTGGAATTTCTTTGGGAACTGGGGGCTCCCCGATGCAAATCTTATTTTTTTTTTCTTCCTTGATAGTAAGAATTTAAATTTCTATATAAATTCAAAATTTCATTCGCAAATATCAATAATCCACAATATTATACCATTAAGAAAAAAATTAGAGCAAAATGCAAAAGACACCACATAAAAACATTCTTCAACATGCTTTTCAAATGGTCTTTCAAAAATTTTTAAATTTTTTAAATCTGACTGCACTATTTAAGACGACATATAATTTTTTATGTGATATGTCCACCTTTGTCTATTAAACGTGTAACTTCTTTCATGGACTTATATTTAAAATCTCGTACTGAAATAGCTTTACTTGGCCCGGCCATCAATCACGCGTATACTTAATATTTCGTTTAAGTGCACATAATAATCGTACTTGAACAAAGACGAAATATTCATTTTTCCCAAAAAAAAATTTAGATCTTTCGCGAAAAAAAGTTAACAGAATATTTTAACGTTTAACATATTTAATCAACATAGCTAAATTTAAATTTGAAAATCATCCGAAAATTATAGCAAAAAAATCATTTTCATGGTGATTTAATATGGAAATTTTACATCGAAACGTGAATATCGGGAATACAAGCGCTAACTTTGAAAAACGGCCGACACCATTGAATTCTGCGTACTCTAATAGACTTTAGCAGTATCGTACTCATCGTATATAGTTTTGCTATTGGCATAGTGTCTTTAAAGATAAAAAATAATAAGCCTTTAAAATGACGCTAGTTCATTTAAAAATAAAGCAAAAATTAGTTGTTTTCAGAGAACTTGTGGTTCATTATTTAACAGTAAAAATAGCAGAAACAAGGAAATATCTTTTATTTTTACGGAAGTTGCGATTAGTTCCTGTGTCAGTTAAATTGATAAGAACGAAGAAAGAGTCATTCATTTTTACGGTTTTAAGTCAGTTAATTTTTTAACATTTCAAATTAAATAAACTTTTTGGTAAATTTAAATAAAAAATAGGTAGATCGGTTTTTATATTAATTTTCTTTTATTTTATATTACAATTTCAGTAAAGAGAGTATTTTGAGTATATGTATATTCACTCATAGTATATTGCTCTTGGATTATGGTCAATCCATTTAAATGTGTTTTTAATTAAACAATTAATGTTTTACCTAATATATGTAATATAATAATTTTGGTAAAAAGTGCGATTATAAGGAGGCTAAATTTTAGTAACTCCACAAAGAAAACATTAAAAATTGATTTTGTTATGCAGTGTAAATAAAGGGCGTCCTTTCAAGAAATACAAGATACAAGATGAAAAAATAAGTCGCCAAAACGAAACAAAGCCGCAAAACCGAATAAACAAAAAAAAGAAAATATTTCACAAATCGCCAAAACGCAAAGAAATCGCCAAAACGAAAAAAGTCTACAGGACAAAAAAATGTTTACTATTTGAAAAATAGCCAAAACGAAATATATATCTAGGTAAAAAGTATGCAGTAAATGCTTATCTTCGTGTGCGAGTCAAAGTCGCATCTTACTACTGTTTTTTTTTCTTTTTCACATCCATATGCCATTTGAATTCCGATCGAAAATATAACAATTTTATCAGTGTGATGATAAAACTAGTTAACAAAAATGAAAATTTTAGTAGCTTAAGATAAATAGTCTTAATAAGAGCTTCTTGTCACTTACAAACATTACATATTTGGGAGCCAAGTTGAGAAAAGCCAGAAGCGATATCCGGAAGGTGTAGACAAACCATTAAAAACGATATGCAATATGTTCTGATGGGACTTAAAATGGAGGCAATTTATAAAAATAAAGTGGGCTGCGTTTTGGATATGACACAAAATTATTATTTTAAAAGCATATTAGGAGATTTTTTTCAGTTTTAAGCTTAGTTTAGACGATATGTTGAATCAGCATATTTATGGTAAAAAATTTGTTACCAGTGCCAACATATCGTGTAGACACAAAATTTTTTCAACATACGTATGTTTAACCACATATGGCAGCCATTTTTTAACGTTGTCAACAAACGTATGTTCACGATTTTAGCATATCGTATAGACACCATATTTTTACGTTTTAATAAATTTACTACGTATGCTGAGAGATATGTTGTTTGTTGAAAAGTGTACGCAAGCTTTTCAGCATATAGCAAATTTGATAGCATATTTATATTTCAGCTCAACTCTCATATTATATGTTAACTATGTTGCCTGATTCGGCACAGGACATTCCAATTTCCGGGATGTTATCAATTTCTTGGGTATTTTCGCTCTTTTCGCGACTTATTTGATTTTCTTATTCTTTGCAGTTTAGTAATTTCTTCGGAACAAGTCAAGAATACCAACGCTGTTGAAAATTTAAATAAAAAGCACATGAGGTAAAAGCATTTCTTAGACAAACAATATTTGTGAAGTTTTTTTCGGAGCTCTCTTTTGGTTCCGGAGTTACGGGGCTCAAAAATTTCATTTTGAACTGGCCATAACTCCTACAATTCTGCACGGATATAAACTATATGTACATTATTTTAAGCCGCTATAAAATACCTTTCTACTGGTTTATATCCGTCAACCCAATTTGATATCCGTTAACCCATTCTGAACCAAATACTGTTTTAAAAATTTTTAGCATGACTTTTTGCAGCACACCGTTATCTGAAAAAATTACCAATATATCGATACTTAAGCATGTATATAATTTTGTAGAGAACCTTCCAAGTTTTCATATGATATACTTATTTTTATTATGTGTGAGTAAAGATTGTCTGACTAACCGGCCTTTGGCCGGGCTTAGAGATTTTCTCCCTTATGTATGTCGAATAGTGGCTTCGCTGAGGAAAAAACCCTGTTATACATTTTAACATCTCCTAAACTAAACAGCACTTTTCATATACATACCAATGCACACATGGAGATTGCCTCGAAAAATATGTATTTTTGAAAACACATTTTTGAAGCTGCATATCTTCCGTATTTCATTAGTGATAGCTTTCAAGAAATTTCTCTATAAATTTATATACATGGTTAAGTATCGTTATTTGGGTAAGTTTTTGAGATAACGGTGTTTTTACGTAAAAAGTCGGGTTAATTTTTTTTAAATTGCATTTGGCTCACAATGGGTTAATGGATTTCAAAAATTTATTTACCAGTATAAAAGTATTTTAGAGCACTTTAAAATGATATACATATCGATTATCCATGAAGAATTGTAGGAGTTATGGCCAATTCAAAATAAAAGTTTTGAACCCCGTAACTCCGAAAGCAAAAGAGAGCGCCGAAAAAATTCACAAAAAGTCTTTGTCTAAAAAGGGCTATTACCTCATGATTATTATTATTTTAATTTTCAACAGCGTTGGTATTCTTGACTTAAGCCATTTCTTCAACACATTTTAGCAATTTTTCGCGTATTTTCTAATATGTTGCGTTCTTCAAAACAATGCTATTGATATATACATCGTAGATATTATATTTTATTTTTAAAAATTTATTTAACACTAAAAATATTAATTTTGCAATAAAAGCGATAATTGATAGAAATAAATAATAAAGAAAGAGTATTGTAAAACTTATTTGAAGTTTATAAACAAATGTTTACATGACTCTGCATATATATCATCATACGGAATTCAACATATCATTTAGACGCAAAAACTGTATGCTAACTAATATGTTGACATATCATTTGCTGTTATATGTTGACTTCAAAAAATTTGGTACTTTCAGCATATCGTGTAGATGCTTAGCATATTGAATATGCTGACAGACGCATTTGTTGTTATTTTAAAGCATATGAGTGTTAGCATACATTTGCTGATTCAACATACCATATAGACTAAGCTTTAGAATCGTTTTTGGAATATCATCGCAGGGACTGACCGAACCACTTTATTTCTGTATGGGTCTAAACGAAAACAAGGGGTGAGTGACACTTGATTTTTACTAGGGATGTAACGAATACCGATACCGATATATCGGCGATACTTCAGATTTTCCGATACATCGGTATCGGCGATATTTTACTGCCGATACGACGATACTTAAAAAAATTTTTTCAGAGTTTTTTTTAACAAATAATTTACTTTTGTTCGATTTTACCATGAATTAATACACTTCGTTATTTTTTAATTCTTATTAATATCAATTTTAAAAATTAATAATATTTTATGCTGTTATTTTGTAAAAAACTATTTATTTTTTGTTAATTTTACCATGAATTCAAATTCAAGCCGTTGTTTTTTAAATCTTATTCCAGCAAAAAGAGATACTCCAAAGAAGTCATGAAAATGTAGAATTCGCGATCTGGAAGTATTGCAAATTTGGATAATTTCTAATTAGTTTTACATATCCTTGCCCTTGAAAGAAGTTCTGTTTTTTTTACCAATCACCGAATTGGAAGTGATGCTAGGACAAATTTCTTTTTCGGTATTCTATAATGATTTTTCCTTAAGGAAAAAGGATAAAAAAGTACCCATTTTCACAATTTTTTAATGCGAATTTAAACTCAGTACTATTATTTTCATGTAAATTTAAGTGAATAAATATAAACTTAGAAGTCTTTTAATAATTAAGCTATTAAGTTATTTAGATGAATATTAGTTGATAAATGTCGTTTAAAAAAATCGATTTTTTAAAAAGTATGGCGAGTATTTTTTTAAATTATAAAGGAATTAAACAACTTTTCTTGCTTTTCTACTAATTATCTGCATATTTTTAATATAGATTTGTTGGAAGCAAAGAAAATGTAGCTCCTTAAAAATTACTTCCAATGTAATTTTGTATAATAAAAAATTGCACTTGAGTTTTGTTAATCTAAACTTGAACTCAATTTCAATATTCGTATCGGTATCGGAATCGGTATCGGCGATATTTATTTTTAAATATCGGTATCGGTATCGGATCGGCAAAACGGCGTATCGTTACATCCCTAATTTTTACACATCAAGATAAAAAGCAAAACACACACCCAAACAAAAGATTGGTGGGAAAATGGTTAGGCCGATAAAATATTAGTTTAATACACTATATTTCAACTGACGCTATCAATTTTATATGAATGCAAAAAACAATTCATGCTCTTTACCAAAAGAGCATAATTGTAATAAAGATATGATTCTGACAATTCTAAATTGATTAGATCAACCGTATGCTTTTGTCATGACTAAGTAACGAATATGATGAGCACAATCGAATAAAATACTATAAATTGGATTTTAGTGCCAATTATTTGTATTTGCAACTAGATAAATTGTCTTTCTAAATTTACGTTACTTTGTATCGGTTGTCTGAACTAACTAGTGGTTAATTTTATTATCATTGATACACATAACCGATTATTCGTAAAATAACTTCTTTTTCAATATGAATTCTATGACAGTTGGTGCGACTGCCATAATTCGACTGCCAAAAAATTCGGTTGTCGCAACGAATCTGTTCTCTCTGTGCAAAAGTTGTTGCGTTAAAATTTTTTTAAATAAAAAAAAACAACAACAGCAATATTGCAAGTAAAAGGGTAAATTTCAATTACCTTATTTAGTTCATAAATCAAGAGATTTAACATATGCCTAAACTAATATATTTTTCAGAGCTATATTAGACAATATGTATTTTAGACAATATCTGCACTAATATCAGAAAGAACTAAAGATTTTGTTACATTTAAATAAACTTTACAATATGTCCTTAACAGTTTATATTTAAAAAATCTTAATATAAGAAAGCACATTTTTAATTTAAAGTACTTCTAATATTCGAACCTGACCAGGACAACAAATTATTATCACTCACCACAAAATACATGTCCTCGACCACAAATGCAACAACCCCTAAAAATATGCTTGTATTCACGTCGTTTTTCTTTTTCTTTATTATTTTTATTTTTTAAACAAAATTCGTTTTTATGAATGTCCAAAATAATGCTTGTGGCTTGCTAACGAAAATCTATTAAATTAACATTGTAGCTTTAATTTGATGGGAATATAAAAATGTATCTGTTAATGGAACATTTATAGAAGTAAAATAAAAAGAAGAACAGCCAAAATTTATTATACAGCTCAATTTAACAAGACTTAATAACATTACACACACACAGTTTGACTGTTGCCAAATTATAAATTGACCATAATTTAAAACATTAAGATTTTCTAAGACTCACTTTCAAATTGACGACATCGTGACATTTGTAAGTGACATTAAATGTTATTTTTAGTCGTAAAATGTTTATAATAAGTTAACATAAAGAAAATTGTAGATATATTTTGTTATACTTTGTACTATACGATTTCATAATTTCAATGTTTCTGAACGTTTGTAACATCGACAATTACTTGTTATCCTGTCCCTTTCGTACCAGTTCATTTAGAATATTTATTTAACGTATGATTAATTAATTTAATGTATGATTAAGAGTTAACGTGTACTTTAACGGCAAGTTTTGTATGCCAAACTTAATGTTAAAGTTCATGTTAACTTTTAATCGTACATTGTGAAAAGGGCCATAAATGTAAAAATTAACGAATCCACTTGGAACATCATACAAATTAACCAGATCTCTTACAATAGCATAATAAATGAACCAGCTAATTTTGAATAGCGTTTAAAGTGAACCAATTTTATTAACCAGTTCGTACCAAATAGCATGTAAAATCAACCAGCTCCCTTATTCTCTAATTCGCTAAAGCTAAAGCTAAATCTCGATCGCTAAAATGCTGAAAAAATACAATATTAAAAATTTTTGGCGATGACATAAAATACTAAAATTTCGGCGGACTCAATTTTTAAAACATTGCCTAATCTAGCAATACACGTTGCAAAATTGCATTCATAGCCAAAAATCGATAAATCGACTTTATATATTTTTAGCGATAGATGTTTAGCTTCAGCGAGTTACAGAATTAGGGGGACTGTTCATATAAAATGGTATCTAATGAACTAGTTAATTTAGAATAACATGTAAAACAAGACAATTTATTAAAAAGTAGCATATAAAATGAAACGATTCATTAAGAGTAGCTTGCAAAACGAATCTGTTCATTTAGAATAGCATATAAAATAAACCGGTTTATTAGAATAGTTTAATAAAGTAACAATCTCTAGAACAAGTTCATTACGAATAGCATGCAAAATGAACCAATTTATCTAGAATAGCATATAAAACGAACCGGTTTATTTAGAAGAACTTGCAAAATGAACCGGTTTTTTAAGAATAGCATGCAGTTAATAAAAAAAAGCATTCTAAATAATCCGATTCACTTAGAATAGCATGCAAAGTGAACCGGTTCATTTAAAGTAGCATGCGAAATGAGCCGGTTCATGTGGAATAGCATGTAAAATGAGCCGGTTCATGTATAATAGCATCTAAAAGGATCAAGTTCACTTCGCATAGCATTAAACCCGAATCGTGAAGTTAAAGTAGCAAGTAAAATGAACCAGTTCGTTTTAAAAATCCAAGTAAAGTAAGCCGTATCGTATAGAATAGCATTTAAACTGAACCAGTTAACGTAGCATAGAATGTAAAGTTAACATTCCATTTAGAATAGCATGCAGAATGAGTTGGTTATTTAATAATAGCAAGTAAAATGAAACGTTTTGTTTAGAATAGAATGTAAAATAAACTGGTTATTTTAAAATAGCATATAAAATTAACCATTTTATTTAGCATAGCATTTAAAGTGAACCAGTTCATATCGAATAACATGTGAAATGAACTAGTCATTTAAAATTTTATCCAATAAACTACTTTATTTATAATGTTATCGAATGAACTACTTCATTTAAATTATTATCTAATGAACTATTTCATTTACAATGTTATCTAGTGAACTAGCTAATTTAGAATGTTACCGAATGAACTAGTTATTTAAAAAGTTATGTAATGAGCCAGTGCATTTAGAATAGCATCTAAAATGAACCAGTTTATTTAGAATAGCATTCATATTGAAAAGCATATGAAATAATCTAGTCAATAAAAATATTTTCTAATGAACTAGTTTATTTTATCCAATGTTATCCAATGAACTAGTTCATTTAGAATGTTATCTAATGAACTAGTTAATTTAGAATGTTACCGAATGTTAATGTTAGTTAATGAACCAGTACATTTAGAATATCATGTAAAATGAGCCAATTTATTGAAAAAATCATATAAAACAAACTAGTTCATTTAAAATGGAAAGTTAAATGAGCCGGTTCATATGGAATAGCATGAAAAATGAACTGGTTTATTTAAAAAAGCATACAAAACGCGCAGGTTCATATAGAATAACAAATAAAATTAATTATATGATTTAGAATAGCATGTAAAATAAAGCCCTTCATATATAATAGCATGCAAACTGAACCAGCTCACTTAAAATAGCATCTTAAATGAACCCGTTCATTTATAATAACATGAAAAATGAAGCAAATATGTATCATAAAAGTTATTTTACTTTTAGTAGGGTATATGTTATTTCGTCTATGATGCTACTACAAAAATTTTCTTCAGCATGACGAGCTTCATATTAGCTGGCCTAATTTCTTTATAAAAATTTTATTTCAGTTTATTGGTCATCTTACATTTGTATTTCATATTTTTATTGTCTCAAGTTTTGACGTAAAAACTGTACAAGATTGACAACGTACAGCAAATAAAAAGTGGAAAATCATCACCATTTTAATTGTAAATGAACAATTTTCTTTTTAACGCCTCCATATACTTACATACATATAAGTCAGTATTAAGGACGATTTGTGTAGAATTATGAGCGAAGATATAAAAAAGTATATCGAACAATTATTTTCTTTATGATTGGAAGATCTGCAGCAAATTTTGTTGCTAGTAAATATCTGTGTAAAAATCATGCTTTCGTTTTTATACTTAAAGTACTTGCATAAAGTATATTTCTATTTTAATATTTCGTTTTTATTACATTGTACTTTTCATTTTTCTATTGCAATGAACTGTGAAACTTAATAACAAAAAAATGTTTGTTGCAAGACTTTTTTTTTGCCATTTTTAACATTTGACTTCATTTCCACGCCAATTATTTTGGACAAAGCTTTTTGAAAATTTAATATGAACACAGAAAGGATTTGCAGACATGTAATTACTGTTTAGTTTCTTTTGTGAAAAAAATTTTATAAATTTCTTGTATGCTTATTTATGTTTGTAATGCAATATAATATTCGATAGATGCATTTTGTTTTAAGGATCAAAAGTTGCAAAGTAGACAACTCATTCACTGATCTAGTGTCCTTTTAAATGAAATCTTGATCTTTATTGTACACATAAATTGCAAACAAAATCTAAAAATATTTATTAGCAATCTATGATGCTGCGGAATGTACAAATGTCACAAAAAAATAATCGTAACCTCTGTGGTTTTTTGTTTGTTTGGTTGATTGGGTTTGCTTTTGTTATATCAAACCAGCTATTCATGAAATGGCTTATTCGGTGACCGTTAGAAATTTTTAGATTTCTACCACCTCTATACAATATTGTATTTTAAGTTTCGTGTTAGCTTTTGAGATTTTTTCTGACATTAAAATTTTTTTTAGAAAATAGTTCTTTGCTACAAGAAAGAGTTTTGGCAAACGTTAGACTTGGCTAGAAACGAGTAACAAAAAGTCTGCTACTGTATTAACGGAGTTCATTTCATGAATCCAATGGCCTTAATTAAAAAGCTACACAAAAAATATATAAAATAAATTTTCAGTAAAAAATTTTTCAGAAAAAGACCTTCAGAAAAATTTGTAAATCATTAACCCCGCATGTGGTCCAAAGTTTCAGGAATTATCGGTAACTTTCAATTTGAGCGGGTTAATTTTTGGCTTGGCGCAGCTTCTTGAGCTATTTATTATTTGCTTAAACCTAAAATAATATTACTGTTAATGTATGGTTAAACAACTTTTATTTTTTCTCATACAACATAACAACAATTTCAAATAGTGTTAAAAGTACATAGTTTTATTTAACCCTCGACCAAAAAGGAGAGGTGTTATAAGTTTGTATTGTGTATCTGTGTATCTATCTGTTCCTTCGTAAAGCCGATTTTGATTTAGTTTTTTGTTTGTTTCAAAGGTGGCTTGATCTAGACTCTTCTTAGCTATGTTTGAAGAAAATCGGTGCAGGCGTTTAAAAGTTATCATCCCTTTTCTAGCTACATCCTCTGAAATCTGTGCGTCTGTAGCACTGTAGATCGATTTTAATTGAGTTTGTTTTGTTTGAAAGGTGACTTGATCTAAAATCGTCTAACATATACTCGATACCGATACTTAAAAATAAATATCGCCGATACCCATTCCGATACCGATAAGAATATTGAAATTGAGTTCAAGTTTAGATTTAAAAAACTCAAGAAGGACAATTTTTTATTATTACAGCGTAAGAGATTATTAATATTAATAAGAGATTATTAATATTTTGAATTGATATTAGCCCAGTATAAAAAATTGGAAGTCATTTTTTAGGAACTACATTTTCATTGCTTGCAAAGAATCTATATTAAAAATATACAGATAATTAGTAGAAAAGCAAGAAAAAATTTGTAATTCCTGTATAATTTAAAAAAATACTCACCATGCTTTTTAAAAAATCGTTTTTTAAAGAACATTTACCATCTAATATTCTTCTAAATAACTTAATAGCTTAATTATTAAAAGTCTTCTAAAAGTTTATATTTATTCACTTAAATTTACATGAAAACACAGTTTTGTGATTAAATTCACATAGAAAGAAGCAATTCGTGAAAATGGGTAATTTTTCATCCTTTATCCTTGAGGAAAAATCATTATAGATTAACGAAAAAGAAATTTGTCCTAACATTGCTTAAAATTCGGTGATTGGTAATCGAAAAAGAGAACTTCTTGCAATGACAAGGATATGTAAAACTAATTAGAAATGATCCAAATTTGCAATACTTCCGGATCGCGAATTCTAAAGTATCACCGATATATCGGTATCGTTTACATCCCTAATAATAAGCCTCTAACTCCTCTACATAACGGTAATTTTTTGCTCTTTTCCAACAAATCGTAAAAACACACCTAAAGAGGGGAATGCGGGGATAAAATGTTTTACAAAAATGTTGGCCATAAATTTCTAATATGGGTATCAAAGCACCAGGCTCAACTTATACGCCAGAAATCATTGAAAACTTAAACTATGTATAACTTCATATTTATTAACAATTTGTACTCGGCATACGAAATATTGTAAGTCTTACGTTTAAGGAATAAGATGTGTTAAGCATTTTTATGTAGAAAACTTCGAGAAACATTTTTCTGGAACTCTTCGTTTTATGGTTCTTTTTGTATATTTCTTAAAAAAGGACCAAAAACTCCTCTTCAGCGGAGATAAAACGGGCAAAAATCTGCTACAAAAATGTTTCACGTGGTCTTGTTCATAAAAAAGTTAAAACCATGTTATATCATAAACGTAAGACTTACAAGATTTTCTATGCCGAGTACAAATTGTGCATAAGTACAAAATTAACCCTTAAACATATTTTACGTTTTAAATGATTTCTGGCGGCCGAGAAAAGTCTAGAGATGGGGTCTCCTTAAAAACATATACATAGTAGAATTTTATGACGCATACTTCTGTAGAGTATTTTAGCCGCTTATATCGCCGCTGAAGGAAAATTGTTTGACCAATGTACGAAGGAGACCCATAAAGCGAAGATTTAATGGGTTTAAATGTTCAAAAAAATGTTTTTCATGGTGTTTTACATAAAAGTGCTGATCACACCTTATACCTTAAACGTAAGACTTGCAAGATTTCCTGTTCCGAGTACTAATTGTAAATAGAGTACTAATTGTAAATAAGTATGAAATTAAACCTTAAAGATTGTTTAAGTTTTCAATAATTTCTGGCATACAAGCTAAGTCTGGAACTTGGTTGTCTTTGTAGACATATAGTAAAATTTTATGGCCAGCCTTTTTGACTTAGTAAAGTTTTCGTAGAAGAATATGTAAAAGAAAAGTCAATCTTTAACAATATGGGTAATTTTTTACATATAATTTTGAAATTTTTTCCTCACAACGGGAAGAATAATTATGATGAATTGCCCAAAAATTGTGGACATAGTGGACTTTATCTAATTTGTTTTAAATTGCGTGTTATATTATATTATTTTGACTTTAATTCGTGGCTTTAATTCATATCTCATTTTCTTAATGGCACCTTATATCGTTCGGTTTTATTTCATGCCTTAGAATGAACAGAAATGCAAAAAATATTGTGTTAAAAATGGAACAACAATCTAATTCTCCACCTGAGTTCTGAAAACTAGATAACGAACCTCATTTAATAATATCGCTTAGCTCAAATTTCATAATTTGATACAAGATATTGCTGCGAATCCTTCTACTCCAGTATATTATATAAAATTATATAAAAGTATATTGTAAACATATATGTGTGCAAAATCTTAAATATGGCCCGGCAAGCTACTTGTCTGCCCATCTCTGCAACATATTAATTAACATTATTTGTGCGTGCACATAATGCTAGCAGAGTTTTAGGCTGAATTAATATTTATGATCTAACTGGATATTCCTATTTCTTTCGTTTCTACTTCTTGTACTTATTCCAACAAGATAATTTCTAAGCTGGCGTCATCTAGTAGTAGGTAGTCGCTCTATATTTCTAAAAAAAATCCAATTGGACTAGGGTCGATAATATAGTTTAACTAGAAACGGATAAAATTCCATAAGGGGGTAGTTGAATAGCTCATCTAACATATAAGAGTATTTTTAATAAATACTCTTAGCTAACATAATTCGGGTGTGATTTCGAATGAAGGACATATGTATATGAAAAGGGTTGCAATAAAACAAAAATCAACCACCAAAACTAAACAATAGATTATTAAATCAGCGACAGGGCTGCCAACTCTATTCATACAGACCGATAACAGTTTGAGGTTGATTGTATGACGTGCGAGCCATTATTGAAACACGTCTAAACAGCATGGTATCCACCAGCAAAATGGTAGTGTATCTGGTAACAAATACTGGCTGAACAATAGAGACGACACCTACAACTACTTCTTACTTACACCATAAAGTCTGGCACAACTCCTGCCACAACATTGTTCAGAATGTGTTCGTGTGTGTGCTGGTGCTGGTACTGATGATGGCTGCTACATATGCAAAACTAAAATAATATGGTTTTGTGGCAATATAACAAAAAATACGATTTCTGAATTTGTATATTTTTGAAATTTGTACTCATATGCGCATGACAAGAAATTATTTCATATTTTTTTTTGTTTGTATAAATTATAATCCTTGATAGAAGAATGCAATGCAAAATGCAATTTTTTTCTCAATGCTGGCTGTGTGTATGTATGTCTGTATATGTTTTGATAAATACTTTTGTGTATGCATTTAGTATGTATTAGAGATGCAAGCAGAAATGCATTCATGTACAGGCAATAATATGTATGTATATATGTGTAGTTTTATATGCATATAAATGCATATTAAGTGCATATGAGAAAAAAATATTTTAGATAGTTATCTACGTACTAGTATCCATAAGCAAAGTTGCTTTCCTGTCTATCCATCTACTAACTACCATGGTAACATTTTTCTATTTGGTTTGTAGTTTGTTTTTTTTTTGTTATGTTTATTATTATTTTATGCAATATTTTTAGTCCGGTATTTGTTTGTGTGCACTTTTTTATGTTAGGAAACAAATATTTTTTATATTACTTTTTTTAGGATTTGTTAGAATTTTTCCCATACAGAGTTTCCATATGAATTATTTATTATATATTTTGAAAGAAAAAAAATGTTTATATTATTAATGTTTTTTTTTATATATTTCTCTCAATAGCAATGGCTTGAAAAACAGTCTACAGTAGATGATAGAAATTGAATTGGACACAAAAAAAAATTATGTGTTATATTGGTTGAAAGGCCAAAGACAAATTTTGTCATTGCAATTGATTTAGTTGCTGCTGTAACTGCAGGTTTTGGTTTGGAATTGCATACCAATAGATTCATTTTAAATTAATTTTTGTATACATAATTTCAATTGATTTTTAAATTGTTGTTATGATAGATACTTCCGGCGGATATAAACAAAATGTTGAGTTCACAACCTATTCTAGGTGTCGTATGTTGTATTAATGTTGTTGGTAATTTCTACTCAAACATCTTTCTAAAAAAATACCAATAATATTTGTATTTACAACATACAACAGCTACACTAGATTGCAAATTGGACAATTGTATTTGATTGTAAGACTCATTTTTGTTTGTTACAAATTTGAGCGAAATTAAATCTTTATCAAAACCTATACTATTTAAAACATGTTTTTTTACAGTTTTCTCTGTATTGTAATAATAATAAAAAAACACCAGATTGAAATTGTTCCTTGAGTATTGTCAACCTCCATATAAAATAAGTCGATCAAATAAATAACAGCTACTACCACACTGTTTGTATAAAATATGTTTTAGGGAGTAGTATTTTTTTGAACGGTATAAAGAAACCACAGTTATGTCGCTTGGTAGTTCCCCTGTTTAACGTGATTTCGTCAAAACCTACCCTAAAAGCGAAAAAAGCTTATCACAAGACAGGTCACGTGACTGGTTTCTAAGTACTATCAACTGGTTCGAGTTCTGGAACTTCATATGATTGGTGGGGTTTACTTGATGTAACTAAGATACTAAGTGATAAGTTTTAGCTGCAAACTTAAGGTAGTTGGCCTGTGCTGCTTTGTTTGGGAAATATCTGTTAGTACAGTGAGGGTATTTTGCAAACATTTTTGTTCTATCTTTGTGATATGTGCTCTTTTCGCCGATGACGACCCCGTAACATTTTGTACCATTCCCATTTTCACCAGTCATAGGACAATTACGTTCAAGGCCATTAGTACAACATTTACCGCAGGGTTGTTTAGAAATGAGAATCAGGCAATAGATCTCGTTTTAATGCATCGCGTTTTTTAAAAAGCTAATTTGTATTAAACAAATTTCTTAAGCTAAATTTCACTTGACACCAAATATATTAATATTTTTATATAAATATATATCCAATGTACGTTATTTTTTCCATTACTATCCTCAGCCGGTGTGCTTTACCATCTCGAAACACAATTCGAAATGTTTTTTTGAAAAAGATTTATGCTGATGGCTGCAAAAATTTGCAGGATGCTCTTAACCAAGTAGAGAGTTGTGCTATAACCACCGACTGCTGGTCATCGAAGGCAAACGAAAGTTATTTGACTGTCACGTGCCATTTCGTTGACAGAGAATTCAAACTGAGATCGGCAGTTTTAACAACATCAAAGCTCGTTACTGAGCTAAATCATAAATCTGAGAACATTTCCAAATCAATGCGAGTGTGCCTTAATAAATGGAATATATTCCACAAAGTTTCGTGCATCGTAACAGACAACGCAGCTTCAAAGATTAAGGCTTGTGAACTACTTCAGAAAAAAAAACTTCCTTGCTTCGCTCATTCAATCAACCTTGTTGTGCAAGATGTTATATCAATTGAAAAAGTTAAAACATTAATGACTAAATGCAAAACCATAGTCACATATTTTAAAAAGAGCACTATTGCATATGAAAAATTCAGAATGGAACAGAGCGAAGATAAACAATACAGTCTTATTCAAGAAGTGGGCACTAGGTGGAATAGCGCATTTGCAATGGTGAAGCGAATTCTGCTTACTAAAGATGCCATCTTTTCAGTTTTATTAAGCACTCCTAGAGCAAATGGAAGATTTATGTTCATTGCTGGAACCATTCGACACAAATACAAATGTTATATCCGGAAATCAATATGTTACTATTTCACAAGTGATTCCCGTAGCATTAGGTTTATATTACGCGATGATGAAACTTCAACCAAACATGAAAACTGAACTTGGATTGGAATCATGCACCTATTTGGTCGAAAAAATACAACAACGACTTTTCATTTACGAATCTAGAAGTGTCACAAGATTTGCAACTATTTTGGATCCTAGATTCAAAAAAGAAGGCTTTCGGTCTACTCAGAATGCAACACAAGGATACAACATGCTTGAAAATGAACTGGTTACCATCAGAAGAGTTACTGAGTCAAGAGAAAACAGGGAGGAATCGCCAGCAGCAGAGTACAACGAGGTACCTGACATTTTCCAATTTATAAAGGAAAAACTTTCAACTAAAGCCGTGTCTAAACGAGCAGATGCATTTATTTCCTTGCGCGAATATGCTGAAAAGCCAAATCAACCCATAAGTATGGACCCTTTGGAGTACTGGAAGGTAATTCTTATTTTGAACTTATATTATTTACATTATTAATTTGCTTCAATTGCAGACCCGATCCACCGATATGAAAGAGATGCAAGTACTTGCACTTAAGTATTTGTGCATCCCGGCCACATCAACTGAGTCTGAAAAAATTTTCAGTAAACCTGGACAAATAATTTCAGAAAGGCGTACGAAATTAAAGGACGCAAATGTCGATATGCTGCTTTTTATAAACAAAAATAACTGGCTGACTGACCATTGATCTCACATTTTACATTTTTATTTAAAAAAAATGGATATACTTTTTGTTTTGTTTTGTTATTTATTGAAGAAAGAAATATATTTTTGTTTTGTTAGAAAAAGGTGTATAATATGACATTTTTACATAATTGATGTATATAAATATTTAGTATCACGATAGTATCGTCGATATATCGATAGTTTTTTCAAGTTTTGATAGTTGGGATTCGATGTATCGATAGTTTCTTTTAAACTATCAAGAAATATCGATGGTGGCACTATCGATAGTTTGACACCTCTAATTAATACACATCAACAAATTGTAACTACTTTCATATAATGAGAATAATACGTACTAAATTTATTGAGAAGTAGGTAGTAGCTCTAATTTTAAGCATAATAATAAGATAAATAAGTACCACTCATTACTTTATAACCCATTAATGCAGTACAACCCATTACAAAAATCACAAAAGTTTTTGCTGAGTGTATATCTGCTTTCTTCATTGCTCCAATTCCCTGTTGTACTCAGTTGTGTGACTTGCATTGTTGTTGTTTATTTTTATATAGCCGACAAACTTCGCATTATTGGCGAAATTTTCCTACTGGCGATTTAAAATTACCATTATTTCATATTAATTTTAAAGGGAAAATTGTAAATCTAATTTTAAATCACTTTTATTTAAAACTTGAACTGTTAAAAAAACTACATTGTTATAAAGTTTACATTTTTAACCAACATTTTATATTAAATAACACTAAATTAAATATATTAAATAACACTATGCAACAAGAAAAATGCCGGGGAGTACCACTATACTTTCTTGATGTGTTATAAGTCCCCTAACAATAACAGACGAAATTTTAACTTCCATGGATAATTTTTTTTGATTAAGTTGCATAGTGTAATCAGTTAAATCATGTTGAATTAAAATAAAATTCATGATACTTATGATGGTATTTATTTAGAAAATATCTAAAGTAAAGTTTGAAACTATTGTGGCTGTACGTTGACTGCTAAGCAAGTGGCACGAGTTCAAATCTTGGCTGGGGCAGCCAACTACAACACAAAGTTTTTCTGATGCCTATGCTAATACACATTACGTAAGTAAAATAATTAATCAAATAGCTACATTAAATTCATATTACTTTAACTTGAAATAACTTTGATTTAACATGATTCCTCGTGTTGTTTCAATATCAAATGCACGTTGTTTCTGCTTGTAATAGCTTCAATTCAACATGATTCTTCGTGCTATTTCAGTGTCAAATTCACGTTGTTTCTATTTGAAATAAGTTTGATTCAACACGATTCTTCGTATTATTTCATTATCAAGTTTATTTTGATTTAACTCTACTGGAATATGAAATCAACGTGAAATATAGTAGTTTCAAAAGGAAAAATGAAAAACCTTTGAAAGAAAATCACTACCGGAATATGTTAAATTAACCACCTTTTTGGTGATTTAATGTAAAATTAAAAATGGATTTGTATGGGGAATATCCTTTTCGCCAAAATAAATGACCCTATTTGAATTTCCCAATCGTCGGTGTGGCAGTTCAAAAATTTTAATCGATGGGTCTTACCGTTTGGCTTCCTGTAAGAAAAAAAAGGGAAAAATCGCCTACAGCTCTACTTGTTGAGAATTTTTCGACTTTGCTTTTTCCCTAAACCTTCGCGTAGTAGTTACGAACAAACCAGCAGAAGGATTTGCAGTTCAGGTAGTGATCCAAAAAAGACAACATTTTTATTTTATAAAACTTGATGTGATAAAAAACTTTATAAAATATTTGAACACAAATTAATTGGCAATACATATTTTTAAAACACTTTTGACTAAACTTAGGGAATATGATTCTTCTTATTGCTTTCATGACAAACATCTTTTTAATTTGTAATGTTTTTATTACAACAGGTGTTTTTGTTGGCTCTAATTTAAAAAAGATTATGCTGAATTTCACCAAACGTTCTCACCAATTGAGCTGGCTGCATGCAAAAGCACTAAAGACGTCATTGACAATGCCAAACGCAAAAAACTTCCTCACACTGCTCGCAAACACGTTGACGCCATGCTAAGTCATTTTCAAAAATTATGTGTTTACATCTCGACGATTACTTTGAGCATCAGTTAGCAACATAATCCGATAAACTTTCACTTTTTTTTGGTTTTACTTCATTAAATTTTCTTAGAATTTATTAAATTTTGTATGTCCTATTCCACTAGGAGCTATTCCACAAGAAGTTATTTGAATGGTCATTGTTTCATGCTGCCAGAGATTTTCACATGAGCCTAGATTTAAATACGGGATCATTTTTATTGGAAACTTACTTCATTATAAATCACCCTTTACAATTAAATCAAAAATACTGGAAATATATTAAGCGAATTTGATTTGATCTTTAGCCTTTCGTATAATAATTTGCTGTCAAGTTTATCCTTAAAAGGATATATAAAATACTTTATTAAAATAACACACTTCTGTTCTTCATCTGTCCTTTGTTTCTTAATCAAATTTCTTGGCACGAGCCATATACTCAAATGGGACCTAATAACTTTAAGAAACCGTTTAAGTTTTTTTCTACTGTCTGTAATGACAAAGTAAAACCGCAATAATATGAACTGACAAACCGAAAATAGAATTTTTTTCAAAACGAATTTTTCACATGTCTATAAAATAACAAAACAAATAGTTAAAAAAAACTAGAAACCTCAATGATTGAAAGAAAAACAACATAAAATACCGAATAGCTAGACTAAGCAAACAATAAACAATTCAACCCTTATACAGAAGTTCTTAAAGACTTTATGACCAGAAATAAAAGCAAAAAAGTAGAATTATAGCAGACTGGTAAAAAATATCACAAGAAGAATACAGTCTAGTTTCAGTTTCCTTACAAAAAGAAATTAAAAAAATCCCTAGACTAGAAATAAGAGATGATAAATGAAAGAAAACTTAACAGTTAAAAGGTTGGCTTCATTCCTACATCCTTAATATCGGCAGTGTGACAACAACAAAGTTACTCCTGCAAGATATACATTTTCTCGGTTTTTCCAATTGTCCACAGTTTTTGCAAAATTGAGGCAAAGAAGTGTGAGAAAAAAAGAACGATAAATACTTAAAGAAAACAAAACAAAAATCTATGATTTCAAATCTGTTTCATTCCATAAAAGCAGTAGACGATAACACTCTTAAGGCCCAAGGACCTTTTTTTTTGCTTATGTTTGTACTTTTGTTTTTATTGTTATTGTTGTTGTTGTTGTTGTTGTTGTTGTTGTTGTTGTTGTTTTATAGTTATAGAGTTTCAACCCGTTTGGTAGTTTATCTAACATGTTTCCTTGGATTTAAGAGGAGTTTTTTGTTTGAATAACAAAAAATTGTCTCGTCTGTGTCTTAGTGTTGTTGCAAAAATTTTTGTTGAAACTTTTATTTTTTAATTGAATTCAAGTTTATTTTTTTACTTTATTTTTTATTAAGTTTTTAATAGTTTTACTTGTTTTTCAACCTTTTGCTTTTGGCTTTCTTGGGTCCATAGAGTTTTTATATCGGTTTTAATACATATTTTCGTAAACTTTTTACTATGATTTTTCTTATTTTGTTCATTAATTTTATTTTAATTTTTTAAACTAACTATTTTTGTGTCTCGATATATATATTGCAGTCATCACAAATGTGTATCTATTTGTTTCTACTTGTCCTTTTGCTAATGCCTGAAGTTTAATAGAAATCAAGGACAAAAGATGGAAAAAAGCTTTACATAATATTTTTTATACACCGAAAAGAAAAAGCACGTCATCCGTACTTATGAAAAAATAGCTTAAACGAAAAAAAATCTCCAAAATGAAAAAAGCGCTGAAACGAAAAACGCATAAAAACGAAAAAGAATCGAAAAAAAATAAAAAAATCCTAAAAGAAAAAAAAACAATGAAAAATCGCAAAAGGAAAAAATGGACATTAAACCAAAATCAAAAAAAAAATCCTCAAAACAAAAAAACGTAACTACTACAACCCTAATATACAAGAAAAACCAAAACGAAAAAAGTCACCAAAATTATAAAAAGCACTACAATAGAAAAAAAGCAGTAGAATGAAAGAATCGCAGAACTATAAAAATCGCTAAAAACGAAAAAAAAACAGTCAAAATAAAAAACCTTAAAACGAAAAAATATGCTAAAATTTAAAAGTCTCTGAAAACAAACTGAAATCGTCAAAACGAAAAAATTACTAATGTATATGATATTCGTACGGAACTCTTCGTGCACGAGTAAAGTCGCAATTTACTGAACTTTTTTTTATTTTTTTTTTGTGTTGTACATTGTATTCTAGAAGAAGGATCATGTCTGAGTGAGTTTTGTAACGTAACGAAGCCCTGAGAAAAATTGCAAGTACAAGCCATGCCACCAGTATAGTACATTGAACTCTAGTAGTGCCAAAGTGTACTGAGGGGCTATTCAAATATTACGTACGTAACGCTTTATACGAAATATTCACTATAAGTTATCTAATCCATAACAATTCTTCAACCGCCCCCCCCAGCCCACTTCCGGAGCGTTACGTAATATGTGAATAGCCCCTGATTAAATTTCTTTTTAATATTTACATGATAACAAAGTATGTGGAAAAATTAAAGACGACTTCTACTAAAAGTACGAAGAAACAACTTTTACAACAATTTAGAACGAGTTTTTCTTTCTATGTATTGATATGCATTTTAAGGAGACGAATTAAAATTAATGTTTTGAAATAGAATAACTGTAATCACATTCAATAGAGCCAATCAGCTCACACGCAGTGATCAACAAATTACACATGAGCAAAACTAAATTAATGTTGATTTTTCTTTGTCCCTTGGAATTGTTGATCATGTCAAATTCTTTCGTGGCCAGTGCCACGCCTATGCTAAATAAATATTCTTTAAGATTATTTTAAATAGCCGATTCCTTTGAAACGTTGCACACACATTAAACTCCAAGACAATGCAATTTACTGATAAGAAAAGTGGGCAGTGATACGCCCATATAAAAATATATTATTTTTCAACTACTTTTGCTTAACTGATTCCTATGAAAATTTGCACAAACATTAGATGATAAAAGCACCCTTAAACTTTAACTTTTTTTCTTAATTTGTACTGCTTGCTGTTATATTGGCTCTATGGAAATATTCAGTGTCTACATATAATGGTTCGCAAGATATAGCTATATATAGTAAAAATATATAGTTTAACAAACTAAAAAGTACGCTTTTGTTAAGCACTAATAATTATAATTATATATTTATATAATTATTTATTTCACAGTTGAAGTTATCGCATAATCGCTTTGCAGATACGAAAATATTGGCAACCTGCCCAAAGGCTGGCTGATCCTAGAAATTAGTTTTTTATATTATGATTTAAGGTAAAAACTCACCACTGAAGGACTCAGATGAAACTCCTCGGATTCACGTAAATAAGATTGCCAACATTTAAGCATTTTCTCAATATTTCAATTGCTTAATTCACAACAATTTGTATCGCCGATCTTGTATCAAATACACTTTTTGTTTATTTGTTAGTGAACATCCGGCGTATATTGTTTCGGTTTGTATCTGATTATTTGTATTGATGGACAAAAGAAGAACAAGCACCATACAAATAATCTCTGACAGTATATACAAATACACTCTGAGTATCGTATGAAATATGATTTTTGCAAAACATCTGATATAAAAGTGTAAAAGTGTATTTCATTTTTATATGAAAATTACTAAGAACAAATTTTACACTATTGTATTTAACCCTCTGCGACTGACGTCGTAGTCTAGCAGACACCAGTTAAGAGAAAACATTGTTTTATGCCATAATTAAACAAATATCGATTCTGGTGTTTTCAGTACCTTCTTATTACGTACTCATGTGTACGTTAGTGCGAAGAAAGCAATTGAAACTAGCGCACTCGTTGATGTGAGGATACAAGTATCTACAAGACTACCACGTCAGTATTGAGTTAGACCTGACAAAATACGTTATAACTTTTTGTTAAACCATTGATATTATCTCTTTTTTCTCTATATTGATTAGCTTAGGTGTAAGATAAAATTAATGTTAAACTTTTTACCAAAAAAAAATATATATGAAGTTTTTTTGTTTTGTATGGATGTATGTTTTTTAAGGCTAATTTCAACAGCGAAACAGAAGCAGCAGCAGAAATACTGAACAAAGAGCAATAACTTGGATGGTAACAAAGAAGCAAAGAAATAAAAAATACAAGTAAAATCCTTTAAAGGAGCCAGGGATTATGCGAACAAGATCTGCATTTATTTCAAAAGGGGGACACAGAAAACATTCACTGTCGTAATATTAAAAGCCTGTTTAAATGTGTTGGTAAGAGCCTGGTGGGTGTTTATTTATACTTCTACTTTTAGTCGTCTTTTTTTTAAGCAAATACCAAAGTTCTTTCAGCATCATCATGGGCACTTGCTTAACAAACACACGCAGACACTAATACTCCCCATGTTTATCACTTCAAACTCTTTTCTTTATACTCGGTTGATGAGGACGAGGATTTTCTCTACAAAATATGCTGTATGAGGACGTGTCCTTCGTTGCCAAAGTAAAAGCTTAATCTCATACTTTGGCGTCATATTTTAATGATTTTTTTAGGACTTTAACTTGCTAGTTCAACATCTTTTGGTTACATCAGGGCTATTTGTTTATTCTTGTATTCATCGTTTACCATACATTTTGTCCACTCTTTTTTTGTTGCTTTTTATGCCTGTCAACTACAACTCATTTATTTTACTTAATTGTCGAGTCTTAGGCTGGGTGTGTGTGTGTATGTGCTTATGTCTGTATGTATTTGTGTAAAACCATTCACTTATTCATGCATATGGGGGGGAGCATATGAATTATAAATTTAGGGAAGAGATTTAATTATTTTGTCACAAAATTTAAAATTACTTTCAAGAAATTTAAAGATAAACTTTAAATAATGGTGATTGGAATAATATATGAGTAACTCATTTACAACGATTTTTCGTATCCGTTAAAAGTATAGTAAAATATTTTTTTAATTAAAACCGCATACAATGGAAAATTAAATCAACTTTAGCGTGATTTAAAGTGTTTCGAAAGAGTGTAAGACTAGATATCATATGCGAAAAGCAAACAATAAAAATACTGTTTATACTTCGAAAAATAACAAATTTGCCCTCAAACTCTTTTCGCGTTATTTCAACTTGAAAAAACTTGGATCCAACATGACTCTTCGTGTTATTTCAGTATCAAATTGACGTGTTTTCAACATAAAATACCTTTGATTCAACATGTTTTTTCGTATTATTTCAGTATAAACATAATTTTGATTTTACTGTACTGAAATGTAAAATCAACATAAATTACAGCTATTTCAAAAAGAAAAATGTTCCTTGAAGCTTATTGTAAAATCATGTTGAATTTACATGAAACACCTATAAAGCGAAATCACTACCGGAAATTGTTAAATTAGACTTGTTATAACTCTGTGTAGAATGGGGTGAAACCAAACTCCCCCTAAAATGAATCCCAAATGTAAACTTTCAAAATGCCCCCTTTGGTGACCCCTGCCGGAATTATTCGTTAGAATCATGTTACTTAGATTTATTTGGAAAAATCTTATTTTGTTGTACATTGTAATCACTTCGAAAAATAAATTCTATTTTGAATCAGCAGGTCTTGGAGGTTCATCAAATAGTAAGGAAAAGTACATTGAGTCTGGGATTTGTTTTCTCATATCAACTGTAAACTGCTTACAGAAAAAAATCTATTTTTTTAACAGTTTTTAAGTTTAAGACACATTTTGAGAACAATTTCCTACCACATTTGATTTTTGTCCAAAAGAGACGTTGCAATTAAATGTTTTTATTTACCTTATAGTTTCAAATTCAAAAGAAAAAGTTTCTCAACTAATCAAAACTTCAAAAACAAAGCGAGCAAACAAAAAGTTGTTGCATAAAGCCAACTAATTAGCATTTGGATGGTTGACGATGAACAAAAGAGACAAATTATGACGAACCGCAAATTAAAAAAAAATTATATATTTATACAAAAAAAAAGTAAAAATGTTTGAGGAGGTTAGGTCGAATCGCATACTCTCTCTCTCTCTCATTATCTTTCAGGAAACAGACAATTTATGACCCTGTACGAACTAGTAGTACATGAAAGAATTTCGCTCGATAAATTCTTTCATGTACTTTCATCGTTAGATTCTTTCACAATTGTAATGAAATATTTCTCAGACAAAATTTAATATAATTTTCAGTAAAGTAATTCAATGAATTAATAAAATGCAGAAACAAATGTTTAAGCAATTTAATTGCAAACACCGGTTTTTTCAGTAAACAAATTGTCAAAATCTATAAAATAATTTGTCTAAAAATATTTACAAATTCTAAACAAAATAATTTACTGAATCACATAAAAATATTTACTGGGCTCTTTTCTAATATATCAAACTATATTTTTGTCTGAATTTAAGAAACAATTTGTCTAAAAATACTGACAAACTCTAAACAAAACAGTTTATTGAGTCAAACAAAAATATTTACTGGATTTTTTGTTATATAAAAAAAAATTGTCAATATATTTTTAATTTAAACAAAGTTTTGTGTTTCTCCTGTAAAACTTTTAAAATGTAAGATAGGGCTTTTTGTATATACTTTTATATACTTAAAAAAAGTTTAAAAGCTTTAAGATTTGATTGTCATAATTTCTATGAAACGAATTCACAGTTTTGATGAAATATTTCATTGCATTTATGAAAGACTGATGAAATAAGTCAACTATGTTGTATACATGTTCTATCGAGAAAACACACCCTTGTTTATTTCAACAGCTATCAAACAAAATTGAACAACAAAAGTAATGTTACGCGATTAATGTGCTGTGGCTGTACTTATGAACTCATAGAACGCAGTTGGCTGAACTAGCTTAGATGTTGCTGATAAAGAATTTAATAATAAACAAAGGTTTCAGTTCGATACTGTGAGCGGACGTCTATCGTACGTATTTGAAGCATGGAGTGGTCAATAAATTAAAGTAGTCAATAAAATACTATGAGAATTCAAATAATAGTTAGATAATTAAAATAACGATAGACGAAGAGAACACGTAAGTCCAACCCTGCCTCCGTGCAGTCAAAATTTTCTTTGTCTACATGCTTCATATTTCTCTCTAGATAAAGGTGCCTATTACACAGTACAACAGCCAATCTGGGGGGTGAGAAATTCCAAGCCAGGGTGATGGTACTAGGTCAGTATAGTAAAACCCTCAAAGGGTTTGGCGTTCGTATGAGTCAGTTTTTTTATGACCTTTCAAATTTTTTCCTTATCTTGATGTTTTTTCGCTTAGTTGTAACATTTTGGCAAAAACGTAGTTTAACATAACTCGAGAACCATTTGTCCGATTTTGCTAAAACAAACTCAAAAAAATTAAGAATTACAATTTCTTACGGATATAGAGGCAAAAAGTCGCCGATTGCAATAATTGCGGAAATTTGCTGGTGGAGTAAGCTTGTGTGGCAAGACAAGGATGATCATGATGATAAAGAATTTTCACGAGATGCAGAAGGGCCAACAGTGAGTCACACATTGACATTATGTGTGGTTCAGAAACTGATGATAGCGATGAATGCGATGCCACTAGTCCCGAACAACCACCATCGAAAAAGTCTAGGCAATATTTATTAAAATAAATAAAAATAAATAAATAAAATAAAAATAAAAAATTATAAAAATGTTTACTTAATTTTTTTAGTAGTTTATGGCCAGAAGTCTGGAGTTATTGGGGAAAATTTATAAAAAAGGCGATATATGACACTTTTTTGAATAAAAACAAATATCAATATTCTTGTCAAAATGGGATACCTTCACTTAATTGTGAATAAAAGCAGAACGCGGTAATCGATTTCTATGATCTATGTCGCATTTTGTTTATAGGTTATGTGACTTTACACGAAATTAATAACACTTGATCCTTTTTTCCGTTTTGGATTTTTTATGAATTTAAAAAAAAAATTTAATTTTTAGGCAAAAAAATATTTTTTTTTTCTCCACAAATTTGTTTTTACCGGCAAAACTGTTGATTATAAAGAAAAACGTTATATAAACGGATTAAAGAAATTGTAATTCTAAATTTTTTTGAGTTCGTTTTAGCAAAATCGGACAAGTGGTTCTCGAGTTATGTTAAACTACGTTTTTGCCAAAATGTTACAACTAAGCGAAAAAACATCAAGATAAGGAAAAAATTTAAAAAGGTCATAAAAAAAACTGACACATACAAACGCCAAACCCTTTGAGGGTTTTACTATACTGACCTAGTACCATCACCCTGACTTGGAATTTCTCACCCCCCAGACAATAATTCCAATAATGTTCCATAGTGTTATGAGCCATATTCGATTTTCGATTATGGTCGAATTAACTGATCAAACGAATTTTCGTTTGGTATTATGGCACACATTCGATAAAAAATAGCGCTATTGTGAATTTCACATAATTGGATTATTTACAATAGTAGATATTTATCACCTGGTACTATAAATAATTATTGTTTGTTTACAAATTTAAAAAAGAAAAAAATTTAATTAATTATTAATTAACAAGAGACCAAGAAATTAATATAAAATTATTTTGTACAAATGGTATTTATAAAAAAAATTGACAAATACTTGCATTTTAAATAAATTTTACAAACTGCCATACCGCATCGAAAGAAAAATTGTGTTCGATTGAAAATTCGGTGTACAACGAAATTTTCGACAGTGCTGCCAGCTCATAATACGAATTTGATATTCGATACTCGATGTTCGATAGCCAGCGAAGGTTCAACATAATAGAATATAGAAATCACAAGAAGCTTAACACGAGATATAAAGAAAGTATTGAATATCAACAAGTATCTAATGAAAAAGCTGAAAAACAACTCTAAGTGTAACATCAGAAATTGATTAAAGGTAAATGATACTCAACTACTTGCCTGGTAACTATCTACATGTTTGACATTTCCCTGTAAATAGAAATATAATTTAATTACAAAATGAATTAATACCAAACTCAAGCCAAAATAATTTAAATTCTTTTGGTTAAGAGATAATTTCATTAATATGATGAAATATTTACGTAAATATAATGAAATATTTTCATTCGCTTAATGAAACTATTACAAAGGATCTATGAAATGACTCCACATATTTGAAATTTTCATTAAAAAAACTTGTTTCATTAGTCGAACGAAGGGTAATGTTTGTTGAAGTTTTTCATTAGATTAAGGTCGAAATTCACAGAATTTATGAAGAAAATTCTTCCAGTGTAACGCTTATAATTTATAGATAAAAGAAAGTGACTTTCGAATTAAATTAGGCTGAAATTTTCAAACGATCACAGTGGGCGCTTGCTTCAACATAGGAATGAATTATTTCATAGAAATTAAAATATATCATCAAGATCTGTGAGGTAAATATTTCCAAGTTTTATAATGGAACAATCTAACATTTTCTTAAAAGAATAATAACGAAAATTTTAAAATAATTACAGCATCCAACCTTTTATATATAAATCAATTAGTTTTTACGTTTTTCCCTCATATCTACCATTTTGAAAAACTATTATCATTGGCCTTGCCTTCTTATTCCAAAAACTACAAACATCTTACCACATAATAATTCTATAAAGGATACAAAGTTTCTACGTCTGTATTTTTGTTGCTACAATTTGTTTTATAACTATAAAAAAGAACAACCCAACCAACCAACACCACTTTTCAAACAATCTAACTAAACTCACACCCTAAATATTTAATTGGAAGTTGTTCTGCAACAGGACACTTGCACAGAATATCCACAGAAACTATCCTAAATGAGAAGGGATATTAAAGACGACGCCATATTTATATAAATGAGTATATTTAGTTTAACTCATACTCTAACATCCACAAACGTATCCTTGTGCAGGACCTTAAGCAATATATATATAATTTAATTTTTTTGGTTTTTTGTTAAATTGCCATTTGCAAAAAAACATTTCTATTACAATTGTTTAGTTTTGCTAAAGCAAGAAAAGGGGTGACTACGGACAGGCTGGTATGTATGACGAGGCAGGTAACGTTTTTACTGTTATATCTACAAGGGTTGGAGTTTTATTCCTTTTAAATATTTTGAGCGTACCAAAAGACTGCTAACGTACACGTTTACAAATTTCACCGCATCTAAATCTACATGTGCAATTTAGAAATAGTTTTGTAAACATTAGAAAAAAAAATACTTTGTACTTTGAAATACGAAAAAGTAGAGTTTATGTTTATGACTGTGGCATATTTGTAGATAGTGTAGAAAATGCTGTTCGTATGAGTATTTGTACAGAGTCATTACCATTTGCACAAGGGTGGCTTGCATAAGGATTCAAGGAATTGCAGAGCTTGATGAAGAAACTCGTACTCGCATAAAGAAATTACTTGAGTGGAAATTAATATGACATTTGCATGTGTTCCTCTATGCCTTTGGTTTTTCGATTTACTAAAACTTAATTTAATTGTATGAAATATTTATTAAAATTAAATTTATTAATGAAGAAATATTTAATAAGAATCTCAATATAAATAATTTTGAGTTATAGAAGAACGTTTTTTAAAAGCATTAACGATATGCAAAATGATATTTTCTGTAACTCCTTGCCTATAAAACGATGGACAGTCCCTGTTTTCACTCAGAATCTAGATTTTCTTTTAAATTTTTACGATTTACATCCAACCAACCAGAAAAACCTGAAAACGACCACTTTTTATACGGGCGGAACTAGGGCGCCTCTTATTTGTATGGCACACTTCCACTATAGCTAGAAAGTATACAGGTAGCTCTTGATGGGAAAGTACTAAGAAAAATGGGGAAACGGAAAATTTTCATTAGGGGCTCGTTGTATGGGGAGGGGCACTTATCATATAAATGCTTAGAAAAAAGACTGAAATCCGCACAAAATCATTAATGTGAAAATAAGGCCAAGTTCCTATCCAAAAATTTCGGCCGTAAAAAGTACTGAGATCAAAATAAGGACCAAGTTCTTGATAGGTACAATGTCATCTCTTTTCTAGGCAATCTGTTAGATTGGCAATATTTTTGCATTTCTAATATGAGAAAGAAATATGGAAAAATTTTTGCCAAGCTTAGAGGTTGCCTAGAAATGAGATGGTACTTATTTTGATCTTAGTATTTTTACGGCCGACATTTTTGGATAGAAACTTGGCCTTATTTTCTCATTTATGTTTTTGTTCGGAAATAGGTTTTCTTGGCAACAATTAAATGTTTATATTTGCGATATTTGACAATTTCTTTTTATCATTCGAAAGCTTATACTTTTCTACACCTGACTGGGTATTTATTTTTTTGATTTCACTACTCATCTTTTATCGACATACAGGTATGTAATGGAAATCAATTTCAAAAACGAAGCAATTTTAAAAGATGCTTTTTCTTTATTAAAAAGATTCTTATCACAAATATTATAAAAATATTTCCCTGTTAAAAAAAAAAAGATTTATCACAAACATTATAAAAATTGAATGAAAAGAGTATTAAAAAGGTCCTTTAAAATAGCTTCGTTTTCAAAATCAATTTCCATCACATTCCTGATTTTCTTAAAATAAAATTTAAAGAAGTATGATTTTGCTTTTATGTTTATTTATTATGCCCATTTTCTATGAAATATAATCAACAATTTTATGCATAAAATTCATCATTAAATTTAAGGAAAATTTAATTATAAGTAAAAGTTTTAGCTCTTTCGTTAGACCTAAGCAAATGTCATTAATAAGAAATATTATACTTGCTCAGTATGTTTAATTTTTCTCTAGTCGTTGTTGTTAACAAAATTTACATTGAAATGCAATACTCTCTTACCACACACAAGATGATATACGATTTCCAAAAAAAAAATAGAGCTACAGCCTAACGGACACTCCCCAAAAGAATTCTAATGTTCTTAACTAGAAAATAATAAAAAGGGTTTAAATTTTCTTTAAAAAAGTGGCTGGAGAATTTTAGAGATTTTGATGGAATTAAACAAAAGGAAAAAAGACAAACAATAGCTTTGGGTATTGTTTAAATACGATCTCATTAATTATTTAGATTTAAACTAAAAAATATTTCTAGGGAAGAGAAAAAAAATTATTGTTTAGAATAAAACATTAACAAAATACCAATAGAATAAGGACACAAAAAGATACACACACACACACACAATCACACATTAAATGGCAGGTCATCAAGGAATTAACAAAATTCAACAAAATAAAACTTGGGTCAAGTTTTATATTGTTGTTTTAATGGCAAGAAAAGGAAAAAGGATTTTAATTGTGACGCCATTAAATATTTTGAGGCAAATATTGGAAAGCTAAGAATGGGGCAACATTACAATTTAATGATGAAATATATTAGAAGTTTACGTTAACACCAGAAAAGACAGGAAGAAACATTTTATTAATGTTCCTTTTGCAATTAGAAGTTATAGTGAATGGTGGCATTAAGATGAAGGAGAGCAGAACAGGACTTGCAAAAGATTGGTCGAAAGTAATTAAATGCTTTTGTGTTGTTGGCGTTTAAACCATTGGGAATCGGATAGTATTTCGATGTGTTTGAAGGTATAATTATAAGTGTACCCCATGCCAGAGTAATATGGGGTATATTACCCTCCTTTAGAATAGAGCTTGAAAGTTATTATGGATAGATTTTAATTAAATGAATTTAGGGGTTTTACTAGGTTTTTACTACTTTTCCCAAATGATGTTTCTTAGGGTTCCGTACACCAAAATTGTAAAGAAACCCTATTGTTTTCGCTACGCTGTCCGTTTGTCTGTCTGTCCATCTGTCTGTCTGTCTGTCTTAAAAATTAAAGGGTGTTCTAAAGCGAGCAACGAAACTTGTTGAAATACTAATGTAATATACAGACACTTACGTATATATAGACACTTGAAATTTTCAAAGTTAATGTTAATTGGTGTAAAACTAAAAAATTCCAAAATAAAAAAAATTCAAAACGCAAAATTGATAAAATGAAAAAAGCGCTTAAAGGAAAAAAGCAACAATATTAAAAAATCGCTAAAACGCAATATATCAACAAAACTAAAAATATCGCCAAAAAAACAAAAAAAAAATTTTAAAAACCGAACAAAGTTGTCAAAACGAAAAAAGCACTACAATATAAAAAAAATCGCTAAAATTAAATATATAATCAAAAAACGAAAAAATAGACAAAAATGAAAAAAAAACGCCAAAACTAAAAAAATCGCCAAGAACCAAAAAAATCGCCAAAATGAAAAACAAAACAAATAAATAAATCGCTAAAACTAAAAAATCACAAAAAATCGAAAAAATCCCCGAAACCGAAAAAAGCGCCAATTTGAAAACTGTCACCACTAAAACAAATCGCTAAAACTAAAAATATCGTCAAAAAGTGAAAAAACTTTATAAAACGCCAAAGCCAAAAAATCTCCAAAACTAAAGAAACAAAAAAATTGCAAAAAACGAAAAATCGCCAGAAAAAATCACGAAAGTTACAAAAGCGCAAAAACCAAAAAAATCACCGAAAACAACGAAAAATACTAAAAAAATAATAAAGAAATAAAATTAAGCAAAAAAGCACAACGAAAAAACTGGCAAAAACTAAAAAGAATATAAATAAGTGTATTCGTACGGAACCCTTCGTGTGCGAGCCGAAGTCGCACTTTACTTAATTTATTTGATCTTATTTATGACATTAGGTGTTAGGTGGCTTCCGAAAACAACGTTGTTATATTCTGCTGTGTACGTTGAAAATTAAATTGGTGTTGATTTTTCCCTGTTTTCTTGATATATTAACCATGTGTAGTATTTCTTTTTGAATATAATAATCACTTTGGACTTAAAAGCAAATAGGTTCGAAATAGTCAGATTAAATAATCAAGTATTTTTCGCTTGCTTAGTCTACCAATGGGTTAATTTTAGTTAATCAAAACTGAAATGTCCTCAACTCTTCAACATTACAACTCAAAACTAACCCCAGAGTCTGGTTGTTCTTAGGCACGTAGTGGTTGGAGCTTTTTTTTGGCCATTAACAAAAACTAAACTGTCTTCTTAATGATTTATTGTTTTGCTGAAATCAAAAAATAAACAACTAGAAAAAGGTAAAATTGTAAGGTTGTGTCCAACTCCACCATAAAGAAGAAATAAACTTTCCCACCACCTTGGCGTTAGTGGACAACTATTTCTAGTATATTTTGCATTATATGGTGGAGTATTTTTCTTTAACATGTTCAGTTCTATTCCGTTTGCAGTTGTACCCTTTTTTTATCACAAAAGGCGAAAAAAAAGGAAAACAAATGGTTCCTTTATTTATTTGGGTACAAGATACTTTATTTATATTTAACATACAAGAGCTTTCTTTAATTTAGTAATGGATTAGTGTATTTGTTATTTCTGTTGGTTTTTCCAGGTTACTTTCAAGTCTAAAGTATTTTGACTAATGCTAAGTCATGTGCGTCTAAACGCTTGACATAAAAAGCAACGAAAAACTGTTTACAAAACATGACGACCGTAAAAGATGAAGATTTATAGTGACATTTTCTAGCAGCCTTAAAAGAAAAAAATCAAACAATACATAAGACTTATAAGATACGTTTAGAAAGGGTTTGGTTATGTCCAGTACATTTAAATTAATGAGTTCTAATAGCAACGAAGGTACAGCATTTTCACATTTCCGTACACATAAAGATTTTAATGTACATTGTAATTCGCATTCGTGTAAGCATTCATAGATAAGTTATACGCTGATGCAAATAAATATATATGTAAACAATTTCATATTGAAATCTATGATTTCTCTTAATTTTGGTATGCTAACATACCACTCATGTGTAATTCTGCATATTTACTGCGGCTTTTGTTCTATTATAAATATAAAAATAAAACTATTTCAAGAAACTAAAGCTTTTATTTGAAATTCGAGGGAAAGCATTTATATTAATTGAGCAAAATGTTAATTTATTAAATGAAATATGAAATAAAATATTTAGCACGTTTAAGTTGGTTCATAGCTATGTTATAAAAAATCTCTTCAAAAAACATCCACACGATATATAATGCAAATGGTTGATTCTCATTTCAAGTGCTTTTTTCGTGTCCATTTGATAGTAAATAGTAGAATATTCCATAAAATAAACGCATAAATTTTAAAACGAAAACTGCTTTAGGCTGATTTAATAATAATACTATACATTATATGTTAAAAACGAAGCACTAAAATACTGTTTAAGAAACTATGCATTTTTCCAAAAACGAGATTAAATTTTTAATGGTCTTAGAATAATTGCATTTGCTTATCTTATTTCACACATAAAATTTTTGAAAAATATTTCAAACTATATATTTTTTTAAATAGATGATATGATGTCCGCAGTCTTGTGTATTGAGCGTTACGATTTTTTGGTATGCTTCACTACTCAGTATAATTATTAAAATTGCATTAACAACATACACTAAAATAACAGCGTAGGTTTGTACTTCTAAAGATTTAAAAGTTTTATAAACTTTGTTAAATTGTATTACATTGCAAAACGTTTCTTAAATCAATCATTGTTTGTATCCAAAGAAATGTATTGAGTGTTCAAACTGATTACACTGCGTGACAGCATTTTTTTTTTGCAGAAACGCCACTATATATCCATTAATCTAGCGACAAAATATGAATAACCTGCGTACTTGGTTTTTCATTTCCTCATCTTTTGTCCTTTTTAGCAAATTTGGTACCAAATAAAAGGGAAGGCTCTGTCGAATTTTACAAAAATATTTACTTCAGTTCCCCTGTCTGAACAAACATATAAAAAATTTCTTTAAAAAAATCCTAAAAGTTTTTACTACACCAATTTTTTTTAATGCTATGTTTTAGCCTTAAATTAGCTCTATAAGGCTTCGAAATTTTATGATTTTATCTCTCTTAGCTCAAAATTTGTGGCTGTTTCTTTGCGGCACAAAATAATTTCT
Source organism: Panzeria rudis (assembly GCA_956483635.1). Taxonomy (NCBI): domain Eukaryota; kingdom Metazoa; phylum Arthropoda; class Insecta; order Diptera; family Tachinidae; genus Panzeria; species Panzeria rudis. Next base: position 35,951,045 of record OY101447.1, on the reverse strand, counting down.
ATAAAAATTGCATGTAGAAAATTAATTTATAAAAAATATCCATTATTTTTGAGCCGAAGGCGATAAAATTGTAAAATATGTGTTCATTTTAGAGTTTATTTTAAGCTAATATATATTTTTATTATTTCGCAAAACAATCAAATAAAGCTTTTGAAGAAAATATTATAAAAATCGTTTTCAAGGACATATTTAAAGTTTTTGTTCAATTGATCTACAACTATTCTTCCAAATACTTGGCATAAAAACTACTATATCAATTAATCTAGATACTAAACATAGTTAAACTGCGTACTGGGTTTTTCGTTTCCTCATCTGTTGTCCTTTTTATGGGTCTTTACATTTTTGCGAATACTTATTTTAATTTTTGTTTTCATATTAATATGTAACATTTTGTTTAGCAATAGTAGTACCAAATAAGAGGGAAGGCTCTGTAGAACTTTATAAAAATATTTCCTTGATATGCCTTGAAAAAAAAATTGTCTTCAAAAAATCCTTCTATAATCTTGAAAATTTTCATCAAGAAGCATTTTAAAAATTATATTTTGTAGCCTTAAGTTAACTGTATGAGACCTAAAAATTTTGTGATTTTTTTGAGCGTCACGTTAGGGGTTTTTTCACATATTTATACTGAAAATTTTGTAAAAATTGTTAGAGAGGGGGGGGGGGGGTCGTAGTATAAAAACTCCGAAAATAGCCTTACGTAATATGTGAGTAGCTCCTTAGCAGCAGGGTATGAGTTTACTATACATTCTAACAGATTGTTTTACTACTACGTTTTGCTAAAAAAAATTAAAAAAAAGTATTAAAATAAGCATTCTGAAAAACTATAAAGTCCTTAAAAAAGGACAAAAGATGAGGAAATGAAAACTCGCAGTCTACCTATGTTTACTCTCTAGATTAATTGATACGTAGTGGCTTTTATGCCAAGGATATGGAAGAAAAGTTGAAGAACAAATGAACAAAACTTTAAAAATGTCCTTGGAAACAAATTTTTCTAATATTTTCTTCAAAATCTTTAATTACTGGCAATATATATAAAACTATATATTAACATTAAATAAACTTTAAAATTCACACATATTTTACGTTTTTATCGCTTTCGGATCAAAATTAATGGTTTTTTTTATAAATTAATTTTCTACATACAATTTTTATAAAAAATTATTTTGTTCCGGGAAAAAACAATCACAGCTTTTGTACTAAGCGAGGTAAAGTTATAAAATTTCGATTTCTTATAGAGTTAATTTAAGGCTACAACATATTTAAAAAACATTTTTTTTTCAGGATATGGAAGGATATATTTTTAAAAGGCCATGTTTTATATGTTTGTTCAAGTGAACTGAAGTAAATATTTTTATAAAATTATACAGAGCTTTCCCTTTTATTTGGTACCAAGTTTGCTAAAAAATATTAGATACTAATATAAAAAAAGTTATTTAAAATAAGCATTTCTGAAAAATGTTAAGTCGCTTAAAAATGACAAAAGATGAGGAAATGAAAAACCAAGCACGCAGTTTGACAATATTTTGTGTGTAGATTAATGGATATATAGTGGTGTTTCTGCCAAATAGAAAAAATTAAAATTTGTCACGCAGTGCTATCAGCCTAAGGTTCGTAACGTTATATTCAACGTTATATTGGTCGTGATCAATATTCGAAGGAACAAGGAAAACATTAACATCAACTTTGTTTTTCAACATACACAGCAAATCAGAGTAGCGCCACTTTCGGAAGCCACTACACTTCCATGTTCAGTGCTTACGTGTATTTTGCGTATCTGGCTCTGTTGAATGTGCCTTTTACCTAGCCGACTTTTATCTTAAGTACAAGCTAGTTACTCAGCTGAGCTGAATTTTACCAGCCACAGTCTGTCTAAAAAATCTCCTTCAGGGTTGCAATAATTGCGCCGACTAATAAGAAATTTAAGTAGTGTCAACTCAAAGTTCTTACAGGTTACACGATTTCCTATAACAATCACTTATGTTAATATTTTTTAGTTCGAAACAATAATTAAAAAAAAAAGAGTTTAAAAGCGGCAACACTTTCGCACCCCATAATTCGACAAGTAAGCATCGTACAAAAAATATTTGCATACACATTTATACCTACTAAAACTACATATTTTATTTGTATTTACTAACGGCACTTTTCACAATGTGCGATTAAAAGTTAACGTGGACTTTAACGGAAAGTTCGGCATGCAAAACTTGCCGTTAAAGTCTGTGTTAACTTTTAATCGTACATTGTGAAAAGGGCCGTAAATGTTATAAATACAATTACAAATTATATCATAACTTAATTCAAACGAGAGTAGTAAGAAAGACCTTCACTCGTTGTAGTGAAATAGACCAGAGTCTATGGTGGGAATCGAACCCACAACCTCCACACTGATAGCACACTACCAACTAGCCTATCCACCAAAACTATAGTTTTACCATATTTCAAAGAATTTTGGTGGGTTATCCGCCTTAAAAATAATGCCCCTAAATCAATTTTTTTAACTATTTTACCTTTTAGTCTTTTGACTTTCCTACCACAACACCAATTCCAAGCAGCGAAAAAATTGCTTTTCATAATATCTCTGCAAAAGCAAAATTCTACAAACACACGTACATGTTTGGTTATTTTTCAACTTTAAGCTAATACATGCTTGTGCAATATTTGCGCATGTATAAGTAACAATTCTAAACGTTCATAGCTGCCAAAATACCGCATTTTAGTAAAATATAGTTTGTGTACTTCTCTCAACAAATATCTTTAAATTGTTAAGGTTTTTTCAAAATCGACTGCATAATCCAAACATGAAATGCATAACAAAAAATGGATTTGCCTATTAATCATATACATGCCAGTGATTTCAGTACACTAGCGTTTGACTTCCTCATAAATATCGTAAAACTTAAAGTCGGTAAGACAAACCAATATCCGCATAGGAAATTTTATATATTTACAAATAATACTGTGCAAAAAAAATGGTTCTAACGGCTGGTTCAAGTAGAGGGCAGCGTTTTGAATGTTTACTTTTGGGACTCATATTAGGTGGAGTTAACGTTTCCGCCTTTTGTACATAGCTATAGTAGCTCATCATGGCAAATATTGTAAGCCTTACGCTTAAGGTATAAGATGTGTTCACATTTTTGTGAAATATTTAAACTTAAAACTCTTTGCTTTATGCTTTTTTTATCGCTTTCTTTAAAAAGGACCAGTTATTGTGTTTCAAAATTGTACTGCATCTAATTTTTATTTCAGGATATACCATAAATGAGACTTTGAACCGAAGAAGAAATACTTGCAGCCAGAACAACTAATTACTTTGTTCCTCCTGTCACACTTAAAATAATTTCTTTTTTGATCTTGGATATTTCAAAATGATTAAAAATGTTCATTATCTAAAATATTTCTTATTTTGGACCTTAATTACACAACAGAGACCACTTTGTATTAAATTTTGATTTATCTAACGTGTGTGCATAACACACCAATAAAACTAGAGATGCTTTTGCTGTTGTCCTTAAAACTACAACTACATATAAACATGTTAAATAAAGGACTTGAAGAGACCCTAAGGTGAACAAGCAACTATTGTTTTATTTTCAAACATGCATGAGTTAAAGCAGCAGATGTTGGTTTCTAAAAAAAAAGTTTTAGGTTCCTTGCATAATAGTAGTCCTTAAGCGCGCACACATACACACTCTCTTACTTAATCATACAAAAAGTAAAACTTGTACTTTATGCAAAATATTTTGAGGTTTTATTTGTGCGTTACAGTATAAAAAATAAAAAATAAAATAAAAAACCCAAGGAAATACAAAATTTTATGTGTAAAAATTAAAATTAAAACAACATGCTGTTCTTTAGAAGAGAAAGGGGGAGATGGATGGGTGTATATAAGTAAAGAAGGTGCTGAAAACAAAAGTTTTAAACGAAACATTAAACCATCACTACAGTTGGCCTCCAAAAACTAAAAAAAAAACTTATAATCAAAGGATGTACTTGTGTGTATGTGTATGTTAGAAACCACTAGTCCTCGTTTACTTTTTCAGGAGGAGTTTTACAATATCTAAGACAAAACCCTTTGAAGCCATGGTTGGTTTAAAGTACTACACAAAATCTAATGTGGTTGAATATGCAAAAAAAAACGAAAACAAATAATATTCTAAAATATTTGAAACTAAACAAAACCTCAACATAAAACCTACACTTCTAAAGTGAATAGAAAATCTGTGTAGGATCTCTAAAATATTTGCATTAGCATTGGGTTGGTTGGCTTTGGCAAAGGGAATTGTGTGGCTTTTCGTATGAGATTCTGAGTGTATGTGTAAATTTTACCTCTTGTATTTGTAGTACAAATTTTGTACAAGGAGCAACTTAAAATAAATAATTAAATATTTTCTATATATTGTTTGTGTGAATTTTACGAGTTTGAGTGAATTTCCAACAAATAATAATATGTTTTAACAGAAATTCATGCATACACAAAAATAGTTTTTATTGAAATCAAAAATTTAAACAAACATAATTTAGCCTCGAGTTACGTGTACGTAACGTTTATAAATAACTTATCCTTTTGTTATCCAGAAGATTAGATGAACTCATATAGAAAAATGCCTACACTTGGAAAATTCAAGAGTGGTGGGAGTTATTAGATTATAAAGTGGGAATCGGTATTTCTGTCCCTGGACGTGAGACAATATTCCAAGCATCAAGCATCACATATTTAATCTCTACTCATGTTATCTATATACTATATACAAAAATGAATATGTGTTCGTATGTTTGTTTGTTTGCATGCTCCTTATAGGACGCCAAATGGTGCGACCGATCGTTGTGAAATTTCAGAACTGTCTTACTGATGACAGGAAATTCAAATAGGCTATTTTTCTTTTAGTTTTGGGGAATAGGGCACCTCCCATACAAAGCAATTTTTAATTTAAAAAAATGTGTAATGTTTCGTATGAAACTAAAATCATTAAATAATTTGTGTGGCCTTTACTATTTCACGCACTTCAACCGATCAAGCACCGAAAAATATATCTTGTATTTTGTCGATAATTTCAGAAGCAACTGCTTCAACAAATTATATATATTTTTACTGAGCTGTAATTTTTCTTTAAGTGCCTAGCTAAAACCTTATCAGTGCCAAAATAGAATTGCATTTCTACCTTCTAACATCTAAACTTCAATGAGATGTTTTAATATATGTAAAGAATATTTAAATTTCATTTTTAAGTCTCACAAAACACATGCACTTCTAATATTTGCTTGTTTTATAACAAAAAGAAAAGAAAAGAAAAAAACACGCACACATAAATGCTTAACCATTTTACCTAAAATACGAAAATACTTCGCTCCATGCAATCAGGGTCCTTTTTTGCTAAATTTTCTAGGATCTTTATATTAATCAAATACGTTGAAATATATAAAACTATGTGTGTATATGCAGCTGATGCATGTGTGTATGCTTATGTATAGTTTTTTAATATTAATGTAATTATACTTTACTATACAGGTTAACCATGTGTTGAAAAAGCTATGAGTATGTCTTTCTGTCTATTTTACGAAGTTAATTTACGAGAAAATTTACTACCAATTAGTACAGTTTTGTATTATAGTTTAGCTAAAGGGTTTTATTTAAATTTTTTATAAAATAATGAAAGCATTTCATTAGTCCTAATAAATTTATTTTTTGAATAAAATATAATGTTGATTTTATTAGTCCAATATGTAGTTTCATAAATATGTGCTCAAGCGAAGCTAATTAATTTTTACTTAATATAAGCAAGCATTTTATTAATAATATATTAATTTAACTTGATGTATTTAAAATCATGTAAAATTATTTAAAAATTATATATCTCTCACCAGAAACCTTGCGTTTGGCACAACATACCGAAAAGTTTCGTCTGAGGTAACAGCACTGCATGATGTCGTATGCATAATCTGACCAGATATCCTGCTTTTGGCGGCTTCATTATGCTTTTTTAAGATCGATCTCGCTTAAAAATTTTATATAACTTTTACGATAAACATCTCTCTATGTTGGAGTTTTAAAATTGGAAAAGCAAGATAAAACTTTTAGGCGGGATCGACCCGAAAAAGCAGAATACTGCAGATGTCTTGTCAGATTACGTATGCACCACAGAGGGTAACCTTTAACACAGTCTTTCTGGATAATGTGAATATTCTCTCGATAATCGATGCACTTTGTAAAATTGTGGTGAATCAAAGACTGGAAAATAAACCTGCTCAAATGCAGGATCATAATTTCTGGTCTGGGTATGAATACGAAGAGGTTATATAATTCGAAACAATGCTTTTTCGGTCTCTACATACGGCTTTGATCCCACATAAAGATAGAACAAAAATAGAAGGAGTTGTCACAAGGTCTTGAAATTTGGTAGACTACTATAAAATACTTTAAGTAACTTATAAACTTTTTCAGTTCGAATAATAATTACGTAGAAATATTACTTTAATTAAGAAAAATAAAATTTTTGGAAAAATCGGACAAAGGATACGCCTATTCTCTAAAATTCATTTTGAGTTATATTGTTATCTATCGATTAATACATTTTTATCTACAATATAAGAATTTATATTTTTGTCTTTGTATTTTTTTCTATGGGACACAGCACAGTGCGTCGTGGGCCATGACCAAGAATCGCACTCCTCTTATTTAATATGATTTCCAATCAAAATTACGACATGTTAATTTTGCATTTGCTTTTTTTTTGTGTGCTTAATTATGTCAATTGACGCCCACCAATTACAACGGCATTTAAAAGGTGTAGGTCCCATATAAAATTGCAGAACTCGAAGCCGTTACTAGTCTTTGGGAATCAATCATGTGCCTTTTATTGTGACAGGTTTTCTTCCCTTTAGGGTACACAATTATTTTTATAGAGGTCAGGTAATACTCTATAAAGACTAATACCTTAATTCATTAAAAATATTTCGGAATTATAATAGATTAATAAAACAAATTTTCATACAAAACTTGTCTTATAAGCCTCTTATTAATCAAAAAATTTTTATGAATTAGGTTGTATAAATTTCGCGTTTTATATAAACAAATGAAAACATCTAAGTCTTGAACTATAGTTTCGTTGATCTTTGAACCTCACCATGAAATGTCAAGTTGAAAAATTACTAAACTGTAGACATTCCTTTTGTTCACTTGCAATTGTAGACTGCCGTCTATCCCTTTTAAGGACTTCAAAAGAAACTCGTGTCATTCACACTTTTGTGTTAAATAATGTAAACACAAATTTGTTCATTTAACCCGTCTGAGAATAAGTAATTATCTTTTAGCATGTCAATGAAAAGGTTCCCCTATTCTGACACGGGACAACCTCTTTAAAAATAAAAAATAATTATAACAAAGAAAGACAGCAACACCATTAAAAATAGGGAAAAATAAGGAAATTTTTTAATCACAAACTGAATGAATTTGATTTTAAAATTAAATAGACGTTTAATTTTTATTATTATTTAGAAAAATTACTTTGAAAGATTGTAAGTAAAATATGATCGATTTCAAAATTTAAAACTTTCTTATATCAAATTAATTAAATCACAACGTTCAATTTTTCTCATAACAGCTGTTTTTTCGTTCTTTGTTGAATAAAAAAAATGCATAACTATTTTATTTGAATCCTTTGAAACTAGAAAATATTGTCTTACCAGCATCGTAGACATAAAAACTAGTTAAACTTCTTAATATTCCCAAGAATCAACTTTTTGCCTAAAGATCTACATATTTTTCACCCAAAAAGTTATTAAAGATTCAAAGAAATTTATTTAAATACAAGAGCTAAGACTTAGTCCTTGTTTGTGATATTTTTGAATTAATTTGAAAAATGTATTTTCTTAGGGGTGAAAAGGTGAGCTTTATGCTGACCATTGAACAATGATGTTGATCATCATCATCATCATCATGACTATGACAGTCATAGAGAGATCATTTGAACAATTGACTAGATAACTGGTTTTGAAAACAAAAGGTTAAGAATATTTTCTAATTTTCTATGAAAAATTGCACAATCAAATGAAACGTTAGATAGAAACTACATGTTTCACAAATGTTATGGAAATTAGAAACTGGTTATTGGTTATTATTGTCTTGCCTCAAATGGTACTAGTATTTTTGGAGATCGTGTTTTTTTCTGCATGATCATTTAGTTTTGACTAAAGCGCGTACGTGGTAACATTAGAAAAAATTAGAACGCTAAATTTTAATGATAAAACGGCGAACAAAGTTTGAAATTATATGAAAAAAATTGATTTTCGTTATTTCCAATAAAAAATTGCATATAAATATTGATACATTAAAATGTGAGTAATTTTAGAAGCTTTGCAATGACTTTTTTCAACTAAAAATAAATATAAGTGATGCAATATGTGATAATAATAACTGTGGAATAATTTCAAAAATTTTCCACGTGGCCTGCATTTGTACTTTCTACGATTTTAATGAAATTCGATATACATTCTTTTCTTATTTGCACATTGCAGAATTATTCCGATCCTTCTTATAGTTCAGGTTTTATAGTTGTCTAGACTTTGCACATCTCGGCCATTTTTGAGACAACTTCGCCATTTACATTTAGAGCACATCATAACATATTAAAAGTTTTGGCGTCATTGGAAAGGTTTTAATATCCTCTTAAGAAGTGTTGATTAAGAAGGATATGTTAAATGTATTTACAATTCATTTAACATCGTCCATACAAGAAAATATTTAAATATGAACTTTAATATTTTAATATGTGGGTGATTCTCATTCTAAAAGTATCTTCATTATGTGTGTGTGTGTGTGTGTGTGTGTTTTAATTATTTTGAGAAAGTAGTATTCAAATTATAATTGTCGCGTCATTTACAGGATCCTGAAATGAAATTATATTTTTCGATTTTTTAACATTTATTGTATTAAGCGTTACATTTGCTTCCGCGGTTGTTCTATGAATGATTTTTGCGAAAAAATACACCACAAAAAATAAGTACATCCACTCTCTAAAAGCAAAAAGTTATAATAATCGCAAGACGAAATTAAATGTTATGACCCTTTTTTCAATTTTGACTTCTGTTTACATAGAAAAATTAAACATATGTATATTTTAATATATTTCTTTACCGAAATTTTTAGATAAATGAAAATTAGGCTAACTCTTCTTTTAATAATATAAAAACTTATATCCATTTAAAATAAATTTTCCTAGTAAAATACGACCTACACTCTAAAACATTATTTCAAATTTACGATCATATATTGTCTAAATTTGTGTTGAAAAATTGTCCTTGTCTCAAATTACATCGATTTTCAACAAAAGCTTTTTGTAATGTACCTAATACAAAATTTTTTTAAAGAAAACCAGAAATTTGTAAATATAAATTTCTACCCTTCAGTTGCTCGTAACCTTTTTTAACGTCCTAAAACTTGTAGATAAATTGTATTTAAAAATTTTTATTACGTAACGCTCAATTCTTTTTATACGAATTCAATATTTTTTCAGACCACACACTTTATTTCGAATTCAATACAATTCAGATGTGTAATCTTCGATGTATTTTAACATAACCCTCCTTACACTCTAAAACATTACTTCAAATTTAGGATCATATATGGTCTAAATTTGTGTAGAAAAATTCTTGTCTAAAATTACATCGATTTTGTAGTTATTTTATTAAAGACAAAACTTTTCAAATTAAACGTATTTAGTCCAAGTGGAAAGAATTTAACATAAAGTATAATACGGCTATGGCTGAATGGTGGATACGTCAGACTATCAGTAAGGAGATCGCGGGTCAAACCTGGTGGCAGCCAATCGCTTTTTTTAGTAAAAACATTTTGTTCCAAAATCAACAAAAATAATGCGTGTGTAATTTTAGGACGATAATAATCGATAAAGTGTTGCCGAATATTATCGACCTAATTTTCAACAAAAGCGTTTTAGAGTATAGGTATTCAGTAAAAAATTTCATATATACTAACAAACTATAGATAACATTCAGTACATTTTTTTTAATTCAATCCACGATTGATTGATGAAACATTTTGCAATATAATACTATTTAACAAAGTTCACAAAACGTTTAAATATTTAGAAGTACAATCGTACGCTGTTATTAGAATGTATGTTGTTAATGCATTTTTAATTATTAAACTGAGTAATGAAGCGTACTAAAAACTCGTAACGCTCAATATACATCACTGCGGACACCAGGAATTTTTTAAACAAAATTATAATTTCTAATATTTTTTTAAAAATTTGATGTATTAAATAAAAGAAACAAATGCAAATATTCTAAAAACATTATAAATATAATTTCGTTTTTTGAAAAAATGCACATTTTCTTCATCAAAATCAACAGCATGCATTACGGACACAAATAGTACTTTCGTTCGTAGTTTTTGATACGCACAGAAAAAACTAAATTTCATTTTCTGTAAAGGATTTCAATGAAATAGTAAACAGTTTGTGGTATTGTGTATGGTGATTTTAGCTCAGTTGAGAAAAGTTGTCAAAGACATCGGGGTAACACACATTTACTTGAATTTGTAAATATCGACATTGTATCTCAACAATTTCATTAAAAAAACTAGTTTTTTAGTGAATAAATTGTTTAAATCCATAAAACAATTTGTCTAAAAATATTTACAAATTGTAAACAAAGCAATTTACTATATCACACAAAAAGATTTACTAGACTTTCGGAAAATATCAAACAATATATTTGTCTGAATTTATAAAACAATTAGTTTAAAAATAGTAACAAATATTAAACAAAATAGTTTACTGGATTTTTGTAATATATCAAACAAAATTTTTGTCTGGTACATCATTACCATTATCATCATCATCCAATAGGCATTTATAAAATTTCAATTTGTTAAATGTGCTCAAGTCTGAATGTTTATCTAAATATTTTAAAAAAATTAATGAGAATTAACACTACGACAATAACGAATTGATTCACTCAAAAAACTTTAGTAAACAATTTTGGTACAATCGCATTCCTTTTGCTGTCATTGTTGTTGTTCTTATTTGTGTGTATGTCGTCATGGTGTTTGTTTTTTACGACTCAGTTTTTCTTGTTGTTTTTGATGTTTGCATGCTAAATAAGAGAGTCAAACAAAGAATTCATTGATAATGTAAAGAACATTTACTGAAAATTTAATTTATTTTAAGACAAACTTTTGTTTGAAAAATTTTTGGTGATAACTTTTTCTGTGCGTAATGGACAGTTATACACACAAAAACTTATGTACATTTATATATAATATATTAAATCAAGCTTAATCAGTTTTTTACTTTCAACGGACTCGAAAAAAGCATTTCGAATGTTTGTGGACACATAACAGTCTCCTAAAAACATTTATTTTATGTTTTATTTTCTGTTTTACCATATTAATGCATAATATTTTTTTCATTTGTTACCTAACTTTAGGACGATATGAATTCTAAATTATATCATCTCGTTTTAGTTGCTTAGAGCTCCTTTAAATCAATGCTGAGATATTAATAAAATTAATAAATTAATAAGAAATTTATTATTTGACATGTTGTCATAATTGTATTTTAAATGAAGTTTATTTGCAGGAGTTTAACCATTGTCTATATGCAGCATTTCATTGGTGCTTTACCAAATAGTCAGTAGACTTCAAACACCAAAATTATTTGCTGGGTTTTGTGTAAGTACCAGAGCCAACTATCCTTATTTTTTAAATCATTTATATATTTGTAACTTCTCAAATGGTTTTTGAAAGTCTACACATAAGAAAAAGGGTTTGTAACTGTTCAAAATTGTCTTTGAAGTCTACTGACGATTTAGTAAAGCACCAATGAAATGCTGCATAAAGACAATGCTTAAACTCCAGCAAATAAATTTCATTTAAAATACAGTTATAACAATATGTCTAATAATAATTTTCTTAGGGCCATTATTACAACTTGACAATAGCTAAAAGCAGACCTTTGTCGGGCGGATAAACAGTTTATCATTATTACAAATTTACTTTAACCTACCAGGTAGGATGCACCTGACTTTAACTTATCGCTCACTTTCATTTAAAGTGAAGTTTTAATAAAGGTAAACATTTTATTCGTCCGACAAAATCCTGCCTTTAGCTATTGCCTAGTTGTAATAATGACCCTTAAAGGTTTAACTTGAATTTCATTTTTTATTTTGCCTTATAAATGCTTTTATTGTTATCCGATGGATTTCTAATTGTTTAAAGGTGTAGAAAAATAATATAGATTCATATCGAATACAAAATTATTTGCTAGGTTTTGTATAAGTTCCCGAGCCAACTATTCTTTTTTTTGAAATCATTTATATATTTGTAAATTCTCAAATGGTTTTTGAAAGTCTTTACATAAGAAAAAGGGTTTGTAACTGTTCACAATTGTGTTTAAAATCTACTGACGTTTTGGTAAAGCACCAATGAAATGCTGCATATAGACAATGCTTAAACTCCAGCAAATAAATTTCATTTATTAATAAATTAAATAACCTCATAAAAATTGCTTAAATAGCTGATGTTTTATTAATACTAGTATCCACGACCAAATGTGGTGAAAGTGAACAGAGGTCGCTGATGATGCCAATGTGGCGGCTGTCGAAATTAGTAGTACTAATCCGTTCTGCTAGTCTGATAAAATATTCTAATATTACACCCTTAAAAATAATTTGAATTTATATTAATTTAATTATTGTGAACTTAAGCCGAATAATAATAGCTTCCGACTTATATTAATAAATACATTAAGCTATTTTAAAAGTAGTTCGATATACCTTTCCTTGCTTTTTGCTTATATGAACTCCGCCTGCTATTTATAGTCTAGCTTTAATTTTTCTCTATAACGTTTTTGGATCTCTACTTTGGTTAATGTAGCTTTCTTCTCCTTTAAACCCCAAAACAAAAACAATGATACCAGATATTAATAAAAATCCATATAAGTACAGAAGTCACAAATTACAATTTTTTACATATTTCTTTTTCTTCAGAATAAAATTTAAGCAAATGGTCTAATATTACTGAATTGTTCACTACTCAAATTATTACGATTTGAACATAATGTTTGCCTGACTTTTTGAAATAAATATTGAAGTAACGAATGAAGAATTGTTAACAAATTAATATTTATCATGCTATAAATTTTGCAATAAGCACTTCAATTTCGCATGGGCTTACTAATTTTTTTCGCACTGCAATTATTACTCGTAGAGTTTGAATTAATTACTACGGCTCTCCATTAAATTGATTTATTCAATAAAAATATATATTATAAAAAAGAAAAAAGTCACGAATAACAAACCTTTTAAAATAAAACATACATACTTTTAAAATAAAAAATAAATAAAAAAATATTTCTATTGAATTTGCTCTATTTTATGGGCATGAGAAAGGAAACTGATATGTTTACTTTTATTTGCAGTTACTTATTTTCGCATTTGTTTCCTATTTTTGTAAATAATGGAATACGGAAAACTACATTTTAAGCCCAGACGAAAACATTTTTATGAAATGGGAATGAGTTATTATTTTTTATGAAAAGAAAAAAAATTATATTTCATACTGTAAAGTTTTTAATATTTTTTATGGAATACTTACTGTTCGAGCATTAGTATTAAAAATCGATGAGACAAAAAATATCAATTTGAATTTAACCCATATAGCTATCATTCGCGCTATTTTTTTTATTAGAATACTGAAAATTATGCCTGACTTGTACTGAGAAATTTTGCGAAAATAATATTGTCAGCGTGTGCAGTAACCTGAACACCTACAACCAGAATGCTACTCCAAGGAATATTAATATTCGTGTATCTTATTTTTGGCTAAAAATACAATTTTTTTTTACTAAACAAAAACAAATATTTATTAATTTTAATCTCCCCTTTAACAACTAATGAAAGCAATAGCAAAAAAAATTAGCTATAACCCAGAAAAAAAGTAAAAATCGTTTAAGCCAAACATAAAAAATTGTGTGTAAATATATAGAAAACAAATACAAAGGTTACAAGGTTAAATAGCCGAAACGTCCTTCGCTGATTTATTTATTCCTCCATTTACTTGTTATGTTTTTCTATGTTTTTTTTTCCAAACAAATATTTTTATATCTTAGTATTTGAAAACAAGAATAAAATAGAAGACTACCAAAGTAATGTAGCCACGGCACATATAGAAAAAATGTTGTTCAAATCTCTCAAATAAAAAATATCTTTCATACACATGCAATTTTTTCCAGCGCTATTCAGAACCTTATCATGTGTTGTTTAGTCTGGGTAAACAATTTTTTTTTGAGAATTTTAGTTTTTGTTGTGTTCCTTTTTTCAATTTTGTTTTCCTTGTCATTTCGCTTATATATTATTAGTGTCCTTTTGCCAAAGCTTAGACAGAAAAATCAACATATAGCAAGCTGCATGTATGCATGTGTTTTTGTGTGCTGTTGATAAAAAAATATATACCATATATTTATTACTTTCTAATAATTTAATATGTGTATTTATGTAATATATATTTTTTAATTGATATAAAAAAAAAATCAATAAAAAAAAGTTGCACAGATATTACTGCAAATTTGCTTGAAATCTATTTTACTGCCAATAAAAGGAAAGATGAATGAAAAATTGTATACATACAAAAAATAAAACATAAAACAAGCGCGAAATATGACTCGAATTTTAGTATATGAAAGTCAAAACTTTCAACAATTTAGCTACTAAGAACTTATCAAACATTTTCTGATTTTAAACTAGTTTAGAAAAATATTTCATAAATAACAAATTACACTGATTTGAAAAAAATCGAGTTCGTAAATAAAAATATATGGAATATAAATAGTTTAATGCACTAAAATCAAATACGTTGCCCGAAATAAGACGGTCACGCTACTACATTTTATCATAACTCGAGGATGGCTAGTCCGATTTAGAGAAATAAAACACCAAAAAATGTGATATCATATTAAAAAAAAATATTTTTATGCAAAACTAAATTTTTTTCATCTTAGAAAAATCATAAAGAATTAAAGAGCAAAAATTTAAAATTTTTATCAGGTTTATTAGGACAAAAAAGCCTGTTTTAATCACAAGTAAGTGAGGAAACTTAATTGAGAAAAACTGCGATTTTCATACAACACACATACACATACATATTAAAATTGTTCTATTGTCTGAAAATTGCAATTTTTACCACTTGAGCTCCCTTCATTTAATTGTGAATAAAATCTATATATGTCCATCGAAATATTGTAAGTCTTACGTTTAAGGTATAAGACATGTTCAGCACTTTTATGTAGTGCAACATAAAAAACATTTTTCTGGAACAAAAAACTACCCGTCAGCAGTGATATAGCGGGCTTCAATGTTCTCCAAAAATATTTCTCGTGGTCTTGTACATAAAATTGTTAAACACATCTTATACCATAAACGTAAATCTTGCAAGATCTCCTATGCCGACTATTAATTGAACCAGTTATTATGAAAAGGGAATGAATGGGTCACACTCTTATGAAATGTCACTTTTTGATGCCATTTTGTTTATTTACGTGTTCTACATATTGCCTGGAAAAATAACACATTTATGAGTACTACAATTCCACCTTTGGAGATTTCGAAATTTCAAGACGGTACGAAAAGGGCACAAGTACTGAACTAATTGAATGTATACATATAAGTCATGCAGTTAATAAGATACATCATTAGTAAATAGCATGACGGACAAAATCGAAATCATGCTATTACTCCTTCTATTACTACACAGAAAAAATTATCGCCAAAAAATTTTCAAACCATGCAAAAGCATGAAAACCTTAAGAAGTTAACAACGGAGTTATCAGCCATTGAATCAGGATTAAGAAGAGCTTTAAATATACATGAAATAACACATTTTTTAGATTTCACAAAAAGGGTAGAAGAGACATTTGCAAAAAGGACAAAAGAGGTACATTTAAAAAAGTTGAAATGTCTTGTTAATTTACAAAAAAGAGAACTAGGAATCAGATTAAACCAAAAATGGTTTGTTAATAAATCTGATGTAGTGTTTCCATTTGATGTTCAATACATCTTATCTTTAGGAAAGAAACATGCATTACCAATACAAGAAAATAACTTTCCTATTATGAAGGTAATAGCAGATGGAGAAGACTTCATTCAAACTATAGAAGATAGGGAAAAACAGGAAATTGTAAGGTCAAGATTTACTACGATTGTAGATAATCACATTAATAAAAGTAGATTGACAAATAGAGATAGATATATGACCGATTGTTTTAAATCTACTAAGAAATTTTTAAAATTAAATAACCATCTAATTATTTTGAACGCGGATAAAGGAAATGTGACAGTTGCTATGAATAGAAGTGACTATGATTTGAGGATTGATAATATTTTAAGTGATGTTAATACATATAATTTAATAAATAGGGATCTAACTAGCAGATTACAGAAATGTAATAATGATTTAGTTGAAGAGCTTTTCAAAGCGAAAATTATTTCTAATATAGAAAAATATAAATTAAAGACCAATACAGCTGTGTCTCCTAAATTATATGGATTACCTAAGATCCATAAAGAAAATTTTCCTTTGAGACCAATTTGCTCTAGTATAAATTCTCCTTCCTATGAACTTAGCAAATACATGACACAAATTTTAAAAAAATTAACTATTGATTCAAAATATAATATAATTAATTCTTTAGAATTTAAAAACAAAATAGAACAGGTAAGACTAGATAGTAATGAGAAATTAATATCACTTGATGTTGTATCTCTATTTCCTAGCATACCGGCCGATTTGGCTATGGGTATCATAGATGAAAATTGGAATAGGATATCAGAGTATACAGACATTGATAAGAATTTATTTTCACGTATTGTTAAGTTTTGTATAGTGGACAGTAGATATTTTAAATGTAATGATAAAATATATCAACAACAAAAAGGTCTTCCTATGGGATCTCCGGCTTCTCCGATTATAGCTGATATAGTGATGGAAAAATTACTAGATGAATGTATAAGGAAATTGATTATTAAACCAAAGTTTTTAGTAAAATATGTTGATGATTTGTTTTGTATAATTTCAGAAAATGAGATAGATACTATATTATCAACATTTAATTCTTTTCACCCGGATATAAAATTTACGATTGAAAGGGAAAATAATGCAATACTTTCATATTTAGATACATTAGTATTGAGAAAGGGAAGTAAATTGTCATTAGATTGGTTCCATAAGCCAACTTCATCTGGAAGAATTATTAATTATTTTTCAAAACATCCAAAGAGAATGATAATTAATACAGCTAAGAATCTTATAGAGAGAATTTTGACAATAAGTGATGTTGAGTTCCATAAGAAGAATAAGGAGAAGATAATAGATATGTTAAATGAAAATAATTTCCCATATCATCTTTCTTGTAAATTGATAAGACAATTTAATAATAAGAGAAATAATGTTAATAATAATAATAACATTAATAACAATAATAACAATAATGAGCCTAGAATATATACATCGTTAATATATGTACCTCAAATGTCAGAAAGATTAGAAAAATCAGAAATTTATGATAGTACAAAGTACAAGATTGCATATAAGATGTTTGGCATTTTAGGAAATATATTTACTAACACAAAGGATAGGATTCAGAAGCTAGATAGATCTAATGTAGTTTACAAAATACCGTGTAAAGGAAATGATAATGAGAGTTGTCAAAAGATGTATGTAGGTACGACTAAAAATAAATTAATTACAAGAATAGCTGGACATAAGACGGATCAAAAGTATAGAAATATAAATTCACAAAAGACAGCCTTATCTTCACATTGCTTTGATTTTGATCATTATCCAGATTTTGATAATATTTCAGTTTTGAGTACGGAGCTTAATTATAAACGTAGATATATGCTAGAAATGTTACACATTATAGATGTTCCAACAGATCAGAGAATGAATTTTAGAACAGATACTGCGAATGTTGCGCAGACTTATAGATATTTTTTACTTAAGAACAATAACAAGACTTAAGAAACAAATACAGTATAATTTATTTCGTTTGTTCAGGTTGAAGTGTTGATATATATGTAAAAAATTTTAATTAATCAGTAGTTATAAATTTGAAATTTTGTTTCTAAATATGTTAAAATGTTTAATATTTATTAGCATGGACAAATATTGTAGACTTACACCTGTTTTGTTCTTTACTTAAATATTCAAAAATTTATAAAATTTATGATACACTTTGTTTTTTATAACAAAAATTTTTTGATTGAAAACAAAACAAAAAATTATTATAAATAAAATTCCCTGAAGAAGTTAACCGAAGGTTAACGAAATTTCGGATAAAATACAAATATATAACGTTAAAACAAATAAAAAAGACCTTAAGCTCAAAAAAGTAGTTTCAATATTTATTAGTATTCTTAAACCAATTATTTTATAAATTCAGACAAAAATATTACTTGATATTTTTCATAAAATCCAGTAAATCTTTTTGTTTGATTTAGCAAATTGTTTTGTTTACAATTTGTAAATATTTTTAGACAAATTGCTTTATAGATTAAAAAAATTTTTTCACTGAAAAAAAACGTTTTTTTAATGAAATTGTTCCGATATTTTTGTCTATATTTACAAACTTGTTTGTAGGTCCGTTCCTAGCAAAAATTTTTACTGCTTCATTGAATTCCTTTAAATAAAATGAAATTTATTTTTTTCTGTAATAGAATCTCAGGAAAATAATAATATAAATAATATGCAATATTACCTCCCTAAAAGAGGATACTCATTCCTGCCAAATGGTAGAATATTTGGGACATAAGTGACACATCTTCGCAAAATTGACAGGATATGTATTGAAACCGAATATGAAATTCTTATACCTGGGGCTAATGCAAGTTTTATAATAAGATATACTAAAAACTAAAGATATTATAGACATAAAAACTAATGGACGAAGCATTAAAAGAAATGTACAATATTTGTGGATTCCTATGATAAGGCAATAGCCAAGAACAAAAAAAAAGGACTTTTTAAATCCGAAGAGCTCATTTCTCAAAACTACAAGTAACAAATCTTCAAGTAAAATGCCTACGAAACAGCAACACTTTTAAAGAATTTGTTGTTTTTTTTTGTGGGTATTTATTTTACTTGTAGATTTGTAAACTGTAGTTTTGAGAAACGGGGCCCAGGTCTTCTTACAACACTTGACTCCATAGATTTCTGAATCAGTTTTAAATTGTAGCTACTTGAAAATACATTCACACAGAGTACCAAAATTTCTATACATCGATTTGTGCTTGCCCAAAAAATTTTCAGCTGACAATCAATATCAATCAAGTAAGAATATTTATTAGTTATATTGAATATCTTTGATTATTTGTGTAGTCATTTCGAAAAGGCCATAAGTCAAAAAACGTAAATTTAAGATATCTGTGTAATAACTGTTTTTCAATAAAAATTTATAATAGGAAAATTACTCATGCTATTGTTTGCCAACTTCCTTGTTTAATTCTTTTAGCTCCATATAAGTTTTTATAAAAAAAACACATTTTTTGTTCATCCTGAAAAATTTAGTTTTATGGACTCATGCCCTTTTCTCAATGACTGGTTCAATTGTGAATAAGTATGAAATTACCTTAAACATAGTTTAAGTTTTCAACTATTTCTGGCATACAAGTTGAGTTTAGAGCTTATTTCTCTTTAAAAACTAATAATAAAATTTTATATCCAACATTGTTATAGAACATTTCATACCCACTATCCTCCTTTTTTGGGTTTTTTACGATTTGTTTCAATAGAGCCAAATATTACCGTTATGTGGTGGAGTGAGAGAATTAATATATTCCACAAAAATATTTTCCTTAATATTGTCTAAAAAGATGATGAACATACCTTACACCTCAGATGTTAAGAACACATAGTTTCATGTACCGATATGCTGCACGAACATGCCAAAGGGGTGGAAGCACTAATCACCGACCAAATTAAAATTTCGATGTGATCTTGCGAAATTTCAGTTTCGGGCTCAGCGATCCATAATTAGCTTACTACACTTTTAAGCTTTTTAAGCTTCATATTTATTGCAGACTACTGTAATTGAAGAGTCAGTATATCTTTTGAACTTTTTTTGAATTTTCGTCTCTAACTTTTTATATAATAATTTTAACACTTTGTGGTTAAGTATTTCCGGTAGACATGAAAGTGAACCAAAACGTATCTATTTTCGAAAATCTTAAGATTTACTTTTTAGAAGATGAAACGATCCTAATTTTGAAAATTCGGATATTTTTTTAACTTTTGACTATAACTTTGGAAATAAAAATTTTACCACTTTGCGCATAAGTAGTCTATGTCGAATGAAAATAAGTAAATGGATGTACATTTTTAAATAAACTGCACAAACAAATATTCACACACTAGTACTTGTAATTATCAATGATAATTCATACTAGAGAAATAACAAAAAGCTTAACACAAGACATAAAGAAAAAATGGAATATCAATAACTATCAAATGATATACGGCTCTAAGAGTGACAGTATTAATTGATTAAAGGTGGATGATATTCAACTCTTGACTGCAAACCAACGACTTTGATCGAGTGGTCTACGAGGAAAAGAACTCTGAAGAGATTAGCGGAAGCTATCGAAACGTCATTTCAACCCTTCCTGCAGTCAAAATTTTCTTAATCTACATGCTTAACATTTCTAAATAAGAATATAATTTATTTGAAAAATTAAACTAAAACCGAACTCGAGCCAAAATAATTAAATTTCTTTCGATATAAGCTCATACAGTTAGACTAAGACTCGTAAAAAAATTGGAAAATGTAAAAACTGTAATATTTTAAGATAACGGGATTTTAATTATGCAAATTCTGTTGATTTTTCTAATTTTATCTATAACTTTGGATATAATAATTTTACCACTTTAGGCCTAAGAGATCTATGTAGACATAAAATTGATCAAAAACATATAAATTTTTGAATATTTTAAAATTGACGACAGTAAAAAATATAGCGATCTAAATTTTCAGATATACATATACCATTTTCTTTAATTTTTTATATTGTTCGAGAAAACGTGGAGTCGCATGTTTATTACCTTTCAAACTGGCCTCTGTAACTCAAACAATTCTTGAGATATTTATAATTACGTAAGTAAATGTTTTCAGATTTGTTTTTTTAAATCTTGATCTCCATAACTGGACGACTGGACGGGAGCCTAACATTTTATTTCTGTGTTTTTTTTTACATTAAAAAACGTCCATATCAAGTTTCATTAAAATCGGAGAGGGTGAGGTCCATTTCACTCTTTTTCTTAGTTGTTTTGTGGTGGAATGACTATATTTTTTGCTTGCTTGTTTTCTTTTAATAGTGGGAACCTATTTCATGTGAAATAAGCAACCAAAAATGCTTTTTTTTATTTTAGTTTGTGATGTTATTTTATTTCGTTGGGAACTTTTTTCATATTAGAAATTTTATAGTAATATAACTCCACAAAACCGGGGACTTACATCATTTTCCTTTTGGGGAGATATATAGTGGATGAATATGTCATGAAGAGAGCAATTTCAGTTTTAGTCGATGCTTTAGATTATATATTTTTTTTAGATAGAATGATCTGCACTATTTATAAACCAAATTTATAGCTTACTATTTTCTGGGCAGTGCCAATGAATTTGCTGCGCAGTATGAGAACCGCTTTGCTATTCATACTTGGGGCATTCTGCAAGCTAAGCGGAGCGCCATTTCAAAAAATTTGATTGATATATTCTCAAATTTGCAATAAATAAATATATAAAATAATATAAGGAAAAACTTTCATCGTAATGATATTAGCGAAAATTACGTGTACGGAAACTAATGAAAATACTTTGTACTAGAAACTTAACAACATATTTTTCTCTAATATATAATGTACACTATTTTATTTTTAATAGTAATCTCTACAAATCCTAATGGAAAATGTAACTGAAAACTACCTTTATTTTATCTTAATTAATGCCTTGTTGCTAAAAAGTTTTCTTATTAAAATAAAATATGCAATTTTACAATATTAATATTATTCAAAAATATATTAAAAAAGTTTCTTTTTGATCCTTTCAAATCCCTACATCTATCAATGGCTTAGCAAAACTTCATATCCTGCCGCCTGCACTATATCTCACCCACACTCTGGCAAGTAAAAAAGCTTATAATACAATTTCCATCACATTCAAACAGTATGTATAGCGAAAAAGGATAATATATAAAGAAGAATAGCAACAATTTTTAACTACGTTTTCTATTGGCTTAAGACTAGGAGTTAAAATAAAACTATAGCAAAAAAAAAATTATAAAAATAAAAAAGTATAAAACATACATAAAATGAAATGTGCATATAAATGCAATTTTCAACACTTGGAGAAGATCCAAATACAAAAACTGCAAAAAATGAATGCACATTATTTTCTCGATAGTAATATAAAAAGTGGAAAACTTACCAAGCAACAAAAATAAGAGAGCAACAACAAATTCCTACGACCTAATCTAGAAGCCCACGCTCTAAAAAGAGTGGTATACAGTGGTGGCAGTCTTACAGGGAAGGGAAAACATTTAGATTGTGGTTCAAAAACAAGACATTAGATTTCTATATATCTTTAAATTAATATATTGCTTAGTTGCTTTCAGAAAATCAAAGCTTTGACCACCCAGCTAAGAAACACAATGAGATCATTAAATGGACGGAGAATTAGATTCTGCATTACTAATTTTCAAGAATTTAGAGTAAAAACATTTTCATTCCTAATAGGAATGAAATTTAATATCGCACAAAAGGGACAAAATATCAAAATATGAACTTTATTGTTTTAAAAATTTAAAATACATAAACATGTATAAAAACCATTTATATTTTTCTTTCTTTATTTTGCCATATCAACGCGTACCAACTTTGTCATTCGTTACCTCACTTTAGGGCACTATGATTTTCTATATTATTTCACCCAGTTTTAATTGCGTAGAACTATTTTAAATCAAATCCAAAAAATTAATAAACAAAATAACTTATTTTAAGAGTATGTAATTCCCAATTACCTGTCCCTTGCTTTTTGTTTATATTCTGGATACCGCTTTTCGTCTAGTTTAAATTTTTCTCTATATAGTTTTAGTTTTCTGCTCCTTAGACCCAAAAACAACAACAACAAAAACAGTGAAATCAGCTAGAAGAAAACCCACAATAAAATCCAAACATATAGCCAAATCACGAATTACAATTGTTTTGCATCTTTCTTTTTCTTCACAATCAAAATTTGAAGCAAATGATCTAATATAACTTAATTATACACGACTCCAACTATTGATATTGGAACACAATTTTTTCCTTTGGAAAAAGTTTTGCTCTTATCCAACACTCGCCTGAATTTTTAGAATAAATATCCAAGTAACGAATGACGAACTCTTACCAAATTGATGAAGCTCATGCTAAACAATTTTCAATAAACACTTCAATTTCACATATTTTCAGTAATATTTTTGTTGCATTGCAAAATTATTCATAGAGTTTTAATTAACTGACATGAATTACCATTTCATTGATTTATTTGCTTATAACATTTAATAGCAACTAGAAAAGTCACGAATGACAAACAATTTGTTGGCATAATTTTAAAATACACAACATAGCATTTTCTTATGAATTTGATCTATTTTGTAGGAATGAAAAATGAAACTGATATCACACAGAACAATTGTAATGTAAAATTTTAATGTAAACTAGTTTAAAATTTTTCGGTAGTGATTTTGCTTCATAGGCGTTTCAACCTAATTCACCATGCTTAACAATGATTTTGAAGCAACATTTATCTTTTTAAATTAACTATATTTAATGTTGATTTAAGAAATCATTTTGAATCAAAGTTACTTCAAGTTGAAACAATGTGAATTTGATATTGGAACAACACGAAGAATCATGTTGAATCAAAGTTATTTCAAGTTGAAACAACATGACTTTCATGTAGCCATTTTATTAATTAGTTCACTTACGTGATGGTTATTAGCATAGGCATCAGAAAACTTTGTGCTGTAGTTGGCTGCCCCAGCCAAGATTTGAGCTCGTGCCACTTGCATGGTAGTCAATGAGCTAACCACTGCAGCCACAACAGCTTCAAACTTTACTTTTTTTAGAAGAGCAATTAATGCCTACCAGTTAATTAATTAATGTGTTAAATTCGCTGGGAACAGTGAGAGAGAATAGGTGGTGAAGTGGGAGAGAGATAGAGAGTTTAATTAAGGTACAACTCTGCTATTGCGCGATTTTTGTAGAGCAGTGTTGCAAGTCTCTCTGGCATCAAGTAGAGGCATTGAGCTATTTAAGCTGTGTAGCAATTTTGTTAGTTCTTTTCTGCAATACCGACGAAGGAGGGTACTGTAAACTGCATTAGGATATGTTAGTATTACTCGCTGCCGGTACTGCCAAAGAGATCAGTACTATGCCTTCATCACTTTAACAGTCCAGGAACAACCAACACAATAACACACCAATTCACATCAGGAAAAATTCATGATGTTGTCGGCTTGCCTCAAACTAGTCAAACGCGCTAACTACTTAGCCAACAGCACCCTAAATAAACACTAAATAAATACAAATCGTATGTACAATTAATTTCATTTTAATTCAACATGATTTAAAGGAGTATTTTGGCATAAAACTTATTTGAAATTAAAGTTATAGTCATGTTGATTTAACTCTCTGCTGACGTGACTTCATTATCACAATTCCACTGACGTGGTAGTACACTAGACACTATTTCAACTGCTTATATTTTCCAAGTTCCGTTTGTAAGCCCTCTGAAAATATTTTTGATTTTAGTTTAATGTAGTAGTTTGTTATTTACTGTAATTTTTTGTTGGAAACAAAACGCCAAATCTTATTAAAAACAAAATTATCGGCATGGCATAAATTAGCCTTAAAAAACTTACATCCTTACAAAAACAAAAAGAAACTTCATATTTTATTTCTTTGGTAAAAAGCTTAACATTAATTTTACCTTAAACCTAAGCTAATCAATATAGAGAAAAAAGAGATAATATCAATGTTTTAATAAAAAGCTATAAGGTATTTTGTCAGGTCTAACTCAATGTTGACGTGGTAGACTTATAGACACTTGTATCTTTACATCAATGCGTGCGCTCGTTTCAATCGCTGTCTTTGCACTAACGTACACACGAGCACGTAATAAGAAGGTACTGAAAACACCAGAATCGATCTTTTTTAATTATGGCGTAAAACAATGTTTTCTGTTTACTGGTGTCTGCTAGACTACTTCGTCAGTCGCAATGTAACGTTTATAACAAAGTTGTTTTAACAGTGAAAAATTTTAAATCAAAATGGTTTAAGGTTAGATTAACATTTTTTCATATAAAATTAGTATTAAACTTATCCTTATTAACTTCAGCATTGTAATCCTGAATTTGATATAAAAAATTCTGAATTAGATTTTTAAAATCCTGAATTTGATATGGAAAAGTTTGAATATGAACTTAAAAACCTATAGTAATTCCAAAAGTTTGTTCCTACCAGATGTGATATAAAAATGCATTTGGGTGTGGCATTCACTATACAAAAATAAACGACGTACATGTGCATTAGTTTTTTGTTAGCACCATACATTCACACAAAATTAAGGATTATAAGTACAAAATATATCAACATTTGAAAATGCATACACGAAAGTGCATGTATGGTGCAAACTCTTGCATGGAAAACTACACAAACTAACACTGCCTGTTGACTAGATACACAGAGATATGAAGATATATGCTGGCACTCGCATAGATGTACAGACGTACATTAAATTTCACATGCAGTCGTATATATAACGACAGATAGACAGATACCTTTAGCTAGATAGATGGCTAAATTTGTCGGTTCTCGCATAGAAGCATACAAATATATAGTGCGGCACATAGCAGTGCATCATTTGCATCCTGGTTTACGTATATAAAAAGTATACATACAAACAAAATAGAGCAACAAAAAATCTAAGAGTGCAGAAACTGTCTAGTTTTACACACACATACGCGTTTCAAAAAATCTAGAGTTTGAGCAAGAAAATATGAAAACTGCTATAGAGGAGAAAGAATCCTGCTAGTATACTATATTGGAAAGAAAGTCATGAGGAAGTATGTGTACATGGGTATGTGGTATAGTTGTATATAGCAGTATTGGTGCGTTTTATATTCTATGCTGATAAAAGTTAGTTAGCTTTTTTATATTCACATTCTAACAGAGAATTTAAACGAGTAAAAAAGTATATACAACAAGTGCATGACTGCTGCATACAACAACTACAGCCGTAAATAAAAATATGTCTTTGCAACAACAAAAACAGCACACTACTATAACACACGCCCAAGTTGCGAGGTTATTATAAAAAGTTTTTAGAGATTAGAGCCTGTCCCAGGACGCAGAGTAATTCCAATTGGAAAAAAGGTAATATAGCTGTATCTTCAAAACTTGCTATCCGCTTACAAAACGATTTATGCAAAAACCATAGAGGAGGGCCCAACCTTAAGGAATCTTGAAATTTGGATCATCCTTTTGAAACACACGTTAAGCTACAGAGTCTCAAAGTTGACTACCTAGGGCATGTAGAATCTGGACGGTCTCATAACTTTTACAAATATTATCCGACTTTTATATATTTAAGCTTGATGTAAAGTTTGTGAGTAGAATATTGTTCATGCCCGAGGTAGGCAGCCTCGACACCCTATAGCTCAACGTATGTTTCAACAGGGTGGTCCAAGTTTCAACATTCTTTAAGTGTAGGTCCTCCTCTATGACTTTTACATAAACCGTTTTGTAATCGGATCGCAAGTTTTAGAGATACTGCGGGACGTCAATTGAAAACTTAATCGAACGATAAGTAGTCTATCGCTCACCTTCATTCAAATAAGCGTCCCACTCACTACCTTTCGAATTGTTGTTCGCTTGGTTTTACTTTTATAATATAGTTCATATACGTATTCATGCAAATTCGGGAGAAAATGGTCCCTACTCGCTACTGTTGCCGGTCATTTGTGGCTCACTTTTTGGTTGGTTGCAAGTCATTTGCGAGTCTTCCTCGGGCCATACTTAAGTTCTTTTGTAACCATTTGTGAGTCATTTTCAGCTCATATTTGAGCAATATTTGTAATAATTTTTTAATAAAAATTTCTTCGATATGGATTGGAGAGTATGAAATGGGCTAAAGTCATTTGA
Source organism: Panzeria rudis (assembly GCA_956483635.1). NCBI lineage: Eukaryota > Metazoa > Arthropoda > Insecta > Diptera > Tachinidae > Panzeria > Panzeria rudis. The sequence continues at coordinate 35,923,798 of OY101447.1, read as the reverse complement.
ATACTTATTATTTCTTATCTATAATTATTGATTTTGTATATTTGCTCACTGTTTGTTATTTCAATTTCAAGTAGTATCGAACTAACATACTTCAAGGTTGAAATCCAACGCAGCTGACATAACCTTTATCTTAACCATCCAGTATTTTATGAAACTATTTATCATATTCAAGTCTTTTATGGCTCTTCTGGTACTCTCGTCTCGACTCTTCTGAAAGATGTTTTCGACCAAGTATGACTTATTTTCGGGACCTAAAACGGTATTATTTCGAGCATGATCAATTTATGATAGCGCTTATTCTATAAATTTTTTTGTTGTTTTTGTAACAAGTCGCTTTGTAACCATATCGCACCTGTTCATCAAAAGTAACACAACTCAAAATTTACAAGTTTTCAGTAGAGGCAAAAAACTAATTGCGCCAATATAATGGAATTATTGTTATAAGCAAATATACCGTTGTAAAGGAAACTCAATAATATTTCAATAAAATAATACAATACCAAAATTTTTACAGTGGTTAGATATGGTAATCATACACTGTTTCCTTCAAAAAAGTGGAAAATATAATATTTTGAGTTGTGTTACTTTTGATGAACAGGTGCGATATGTTGGAGGCTCAATTTGACGTTTGTTGTTAAAACAATCTTCCAAATGCTGGCAGGGAATAAAGAAAACATGCACGTGTATTTTTGTCTTATTTCTACTTTGAATTGGTGTTGTTGTAGGAAACAATAGTTCTTTAGTCTCAGTACTTTAAGCTGCCAATACTTTTGGACATAATTTTAGCCTTAGAAGAACTCAACAAAGCTAAAAACTTCAATAATGCAAACTGTTGTATACTTTAAAATAACTTTTAAGTTTGTTATTTTAATGACTAACAAACTAGAGTTTTTTTACAACAAAAGCGACACCAATAAAATAAATATCATGTACATACATACTTTACTTTCAAATACATGGCGTCTATGAGTAACTAGTTATATATGGATATAAGCTCCCTATTTCGAAATAGTATATAGTCCGAAACTCTTACATACATACTAACTTGCATAGAGAACCCACACTCCTATACGTAAAAAAAATAAATTAAGCTTTTGTGTAGTTTCACAACCAAAAAAAAAAGAAGCAAACGAAATACAAAATACTAAAAAAACTAATGCGCTAGAAAGAGAAAAAAATATTAGAATTACGTTATATATAACATTAAAAAAAAACAACAGCAGAAGAACAACAACAATAGCAACCAAAACAATATTTAAACGTAAATTGTTTTACACAATTTTCTCTGAATATATTCTCGAATAAATTTTTACGAGTAAAATTTATTCTCATACGAAATCATACTCTTCTCCTTAAACTTAATTCAAAACAAGCACACATATGCATATATACATACATATACATATATACATATGTACATGCATATATGGTATGTACGTCCATATCTATTTTACGTGCGTTTTGTTTTGAGTAAAAATTTATACGATTTGGCTCTATTCCTCGTGTATCCTGTGTGCAACGTGTATCGTATTGCCGTGTTTAAGCCATTAATGCTTATACATACAGTCGCATTTAGGGTGTTTTGTGCTTTCTTGTTGTATCGCTGTGATTGTTAAAGAAGTTGCTGTTTCTACTAAATCATACTCCCAAGATTTTATACGTAAGATTTGCTTTTTGGGGGAGAACAAACATGATAAAACTAAAAAAAAAACTGAAATAAAAAGTTTAAAAGAGCATATACAAGTGAGAATAGCTATATAGATTTAAGTGTGGGCGAACATGTGGTGAACTAAGTGAAAAATAAATAAAAATAAAAGTGCTGAGGAAATGCTCGTAAAAGGAAGAAAAAGGAAATTTTTATCTTCCGGTATTTTGTGCAGGTATTTAAGATAAAGTCACTCAAGAAATCGGACATATGCAATAATCAATAGAATCATCTTAGGATGTTACGTTTAGTGGTTATTTATTATCGCATTTGCAGACTATTTCTCCATCGCACAACGATTAAAAACAAAATAATTAAGTAAAAGAATACAGTAAATATATATTGGTACACAGATACTACACAAACTCATAGAAAAATAACTTTGTGTTGCAATCCACAGTGGGGCAGAATCAAAATATTTGGAACGGATAGTTCTATCCGAGTAAAATTTCACAAGGCCACAAAGGACTAATTCTATTTATGTCTTAAATAGCTGCCCTCTTACTTGCTCAGGAGTGGAGCTATGAAGTCTCAAAGTAGGGCACTTCGACTATGTAAACTTTTTTTACTTCTTGCATTTATTTTTTGTTTCTCAACCGTTTCCAAACCTTTGTTTTCTGTATTATATACACTCAAAATATTCTATACTTAAAATTAACTGAAATTGCAATATAAAATTAATTAAAACTCAATTAAAAATCGGTCTACTTATTTTTCATTTAATTTTAACAGAAAGTTTATTCAACTTTAAATGTTAAAAAGTTGACAGATTTAAATCCATAAAAAAATGAATGATTCCTTATTTGTTTGGATCAATTTAACTATCAAAAGAACTAAGAGCAGCTGCCATAAAAATAAAAGAGGTTTTCTTGTTTCTGCTATTTTTACTGTTAAATAATCAACCCCAAGCTCCGTAACAATAATTAATTTTTGCTTTATTTTTAAATGATAGAGGCTTATTATTTGTATCTTTAATTATTATATTATTAAATGTATATTTTTACTAACCTGTTTGTTACGTTAACTTCTACTGGAAATCGAACAAAGCTCATTCAGGTTTGAAATCCAACGTACCAACCACTCAGCCAAAGCATAGTATATAAATTAGCTGCACGAAGGCAACATAAACTTACTCAATTGTAGGCATTTAACAATACAAATTTAAAAAAAAACACACGCATGATCTTGGCTGAAATTGAACATGCGACCTCTCGTTTAATAGTCTAACGTACTATCCACTGCACTGTTGATTTTAAATGTGTATTTATATATTTTCAATTGCAATTTCAGATAATTTTATATTTAGAATATTTTGAGTATTTGTGTATGTGTGTGTTATTTCTATGCATCTACTTTTTTGGTACTTATACCATAAACAACGGACAATATTAAAAGCAATCGAAAATCCTTATTAATCTGTACTTAGTTTTTTTTATTGAATGTTAGAATCAGTTAAAAATAAGATTACTTAGAATTTTATATGTTTACTCTTTTAAAAACGATTGCACGGAATACTTTTTGAGCAAAATATATTCCGTTATCAAGATACATATATTGTTGTATACTTATATCTTATAGCTAGTGAGTTATACTGATTTGAAAATTTTAATTTCTCAATTTTTCAAAACTTTGGTCCAGTATTTTCCAGATATCGAATCCAAATATCATCCGATTTATAAAATCTTTTTCTTCGTTACTTAAAGAACAAAATTCTAAAGAGTTTAACAAAAATATCATGAATACTGCAGTCTGAGTTGAAAAATATTCATTTTTTAAATTGAAATTTGAAAAAAGCTTTGAATTTTCGAAAATTTTTGCTAAAACAAACACCATCACTCTCTCACATATGTATATACAAAATTCTTTTGGTACATATAGCAAACGTATACTTATCTGAAAGGTATCTGGACAGACGTGAATCGACGGCAAACAAATAATTACATTTCACAGGGTGTCCCTGTGGCTGAGTGGTAGCGATGCTAGCCTGTCAGTCCAGAGGTCGTGGGTTCGATTCCCGCCATAGAACCTGGGTGTTTTCCGCAGACAAGATAATCGCTTCGCGGGTTGTGTTTGTTTATAAAAAAAATATATAAAAAAAATATATATTTTAAACCGAAATTTTGAATTTAGTCCACATGTTATAAAATCTCAAAGCTGGGATTCCAAAACAATTGCCACCTCTGAAGACCCTTATGTGTACGTAGATATTTGGCAAAGTGTTAAATGGGCCTTTGATCAAGTGTGGACGCTATGGAAACATTTAAAAAAAATTCATTTCATGGATTTCTAGGAACTTTCTTAAGAATTCTGAGATCCTCAGAAAAAAAAACTTTATTATTTTTTCATTTCCTGTTTCTAGTACATAAATTCCTATATAACTGCAAAGTTTCATTCGAAAATATCAACAATCAACGATTTTATAGCATTAAGAAAAAGTTAATACGAAAAGTTAATACATATGAAAAATCAGTATGACCTATATTTAATACTAAATATTAATTATACGCCACGTTGTAGATTATCTTACAGGGCATTAGGGATGGACAAGTGAAAAAATATATCGATATATATCGATATCGATATATTTTTAAATATCGATCGGCATCGATATATATCGAATAAAAAATATCGATATATTGATATATTTTCAACAATAATAATTCATACGTAGTCCCCAAATTTTTTTTAAATAAAACAAGAAAAATACCCTTCTTATAAATAATTAAGCTGGAAACAGTTAATTTCGAAGATCCTTACTGTTCCACCAATATTTCATGGAACATACATCAACAAAATTACACTCAAAGAGTGATCATTTTTCGAATAGACAATATATTATAAATAAAACAAAAGATTTTTTTAATAATATTCTATTTGATGAATACTGTGCCGAAAAACAAAACCAAAGCTAAACAAATATCGAACTTGATACTGTCGATATATTTGGAAAAAATATCGGTATATCGAAATTAAAATATCGACGATATATATCGATATATTTTTAAGAAAACATCGATATATCGATATTTTTGCCTATCCCTACCCAGCATTATCATTGCATAGTGGGGGATTTTAGAAAAAAAAAATGGAAATAAATCGAGCTGTGGGATTCTTATAAAATTTCATATGGCATTTTAAGAGATTTAAGTTTTAAGTTTGGAATTTATATCTGAAAACGAGGTGGAGCCACAAGACCCCAAATTGGGTCACCTTGGGCTTATTAATAATTCAAACATATGCCAAGTTAATGCTTTTGATCTTATAAACAAAAGTTTTTGCAAGCAGCTTTGCATATCCATGAGGAGAGGTTAAGGAGATATTCGACAAGAAAAATTAAAATTTTATCTTTTTTACCCACATGGTTTTTCGTAGACTAATTTTTATTTCATTTTTAATTATTTTTAATCTTTAATATGCTGGAAAATTTTGTTTATAAATCACAACGCAGTCAAAAGTTATGTGCAGTTTAATTAAAAAAATAGTAAATTTTTTCCCGTTTTTTACCAGAGAAAAGTTTGGCAATTATTTCGATATTATAAAAATGTTTTGCAATAATACTTACCCCATATTTATACCTATTTGAAAGGTAATACTATAAGACATATCACAGCAAAAAAAATGTTTTTTTAAAAATTTTCGTTATTTAATTACCCAGAGCATTTCAAAATAGACGTATTTTTATTGTAAATATCAAGGCTTTAATCAATAAGTCTGGCACGTCAACTGGAGGCTTAATGTGTTCACAAATATTTAAAAAAAAATTATTTGCATCTGGCTAAAATTAAGAAGAATACAGCAAAAATAGTGCAAATCCAATTTTTGGTATTTTTTGGAATTTCTTTGTTAATTTCACGGTTCCCTCCCTGCAGATAACGTGACTACTCCATACACGCATGTGAAGTATACTCCATAGAGGACTAGGACTAGTCCAAGGGTAACCCAAATGTATGAAGTAAACATGGCCGATTTAACATTACGATGTCCTAGGGCTTGACTATATAACCAAGCTTTGCATTACATGGGACTACTCTCAAAACTACTCTATGTAAGGACATGATGGAGCACCCTAGTGTTCGTTTTTTAACGATTCCATATAAATTTGCAATCGTTAAAATACAAGCACTTGTTGCTTAACTAAAAACTCTTGTATGCAAATGACATGGTCCATGCCTGCATTACACTGGAGTAGTCTTAAAACTACTCCATGTCACTATTGGATGCAGCACTTGTTAAAACGCGAACACTTGTCGGTTAACTACAAGCTCTTGTTTACATATGACCTGGTCCATGACTGCATTACATGTCCAAGCATTACTAGTCCATTTCAGCAAAAATAGACTACGTAGTACAAAATTATCTAAAGGGCTGAGATAAATCTTTTTTTTTTTTTGCTTGGTACTTAGTACATAAATTCCTATATAACTGCAAAATTTTAGCGCACATTTAACTCCAAATTTAAGCGCAACAACATCTCCTGAAATGCCATAAAAAATTTTATAAGAATCGGACGGCTCGTTTAGAAACTATGGATATTTTAAATTTTTTCCAAAATCCGCCACTGTGCGTTGGCTTAGTTTTCTTCATGCCCATTTTTCTGATTTTTTGTTCTACTTTTACTTTTTCCCTGATTACTTGGAAATATTGGTCATGCCTAATTTTTTCAATTTGGATAAGTTTCATTGTTTCGATTTTTACTGAATCAAAAAAGTACGTTTTGCATGAACTTTTCTATGATCCAAATTCTCTTTGGAAAATGATAAAACATATGCAAGTAAGACTTCTTTCTGACAAATCTTAAGCCCAAAAAATGCAAAAAAATTACAAGAAACTAATTTGTGAAAAATTTTAAATAATTTTTTTTCTTCTATATAGAGTTATAACTCTTTGAAAATAGTTTGTAAATCCAAAATAAATATTTTTAATAAATTGGTATTAAACTTGTTTCATACTGCATTGTCCAAACGTTATTTCTTATAAGTTCTATTCCAAAATAATTTTATTATCCATTCTCATAAAAACACGTACATTAAGGCAACTGAGAGATTTTCAGTTCTCTGTCAGTTCTCAAATAAAACTTTATCACATGCTCTCAATTAATATGAGAAGAGAAGGAAAAAAGAAAAACCATGATGGCTGGTTTTTATTTCACTTTTTTTTATAAAAACATAAAGATAATACAAAAAAAGTTATCTTTATATGAAAATATTATCAAAAAAAAATGTAAGAGAGTTAAATATCCAAGAGTATAAACACCGTTATAAAACCCTCACGCACTAGCTCACACTACCCAGTTTATACACACTTATACATCTGCAAGCTTATTGCTCGTCAGCATGTTCAGAAGGATATGTGCTTTTTTGTTTATATTTGGCATATGCCAGTATTGGTGAGGAAATTTCTCTGGAAAAATTTTTCGAGAGCTATTTTTACACATTATGCTATTTACTCTCTATATTGTACAAAAAAAGCCAAAATTTTATTTCTTTTTCTATGAGTTTTTTTCCTGGCTTGTGTTTCTATGTTGTCGTTTGTTTGTTAAAAAATATTTAGTGGTTTGATGTTGAAGCTAAAGAAAATGTTATTGAGCAGGTGGTTGTCCTCCCTTCTTCTTTATATGGTGAGAATTTGCTTAAGAATATACACAGACACACACACATGCATACTTCAGTAAATGTGTATGCAATCATGTTTTTGATAATTCAAACATAAAATTATCGTTGTTTTAAATTTTTAATATTAAGTGTTGTTTTATTTTTAAAATTTAATGAAAATATCCTGTGGCTTTTTACTTTTTAATATTTAGCAATTATATATAAATTTGTCAAAACAAATTACATACATATATTTTGATTTCATACAAAGAACTTTTGAATATGAGATGATTTATTTAATTATATAGTAAATCTAATATTTTTAAAAAGAAGGTATCTAGCAGTCGTATATTTAAAAAAATAGAATAAAATTTAATAAGCCTTGCATTTGATTTTATTGAAGTCAATACATTTTTATACCAGGGTGCTAGTATTTTCACTTTTCATTATAGCATTTTTAGTTTTCATCCAATTTCGGCCCATTACACTACTTTCGGCCTATTACACTACACTGCAACGTGAAAAATGATAAGGAGTGCCACTATATTTTTTTGATCTGTTATCGTCGCTTAGCTAATGTCTTCACTACTCTTTCTGCTTGTTATAGACAATGTTCATGAAAATATGGTCGTGATATTCAATGGACTTTAACCAGTCATCTCGAGGATTTAGTTCCTTCTGACAACATCTGTTTCCTATTCACTAAACATTCGGATATGCAATTGAAACTTGGTGACTTAGTTCTCCACTCAGCAAATGTTGGTCTTAAAATTAACATGGGGATAACAAAGGCGATGAGAATAAGAACCACAAGCAATGACCCTTTTGTCATCGGCCATGAACAGGTTGAATTTGTTGATAGATCCTGCTACCTGTAGAGCATGGTTTCATCAGAATATAGCGAAAAATCAGACATCAAACAGTACGTTCTTCCAATTGCGAAATATTTTGAAATCACCATTATTATCAGTCAAAACTAAAATAAACATATTTAAGCCAAACGTTCTATAAGTTTTGCTTTATAGCTGCGAAACGTCGCTAACAACAACAGCAATGAAATGTTAATTACAAGGTTTTACAAACCGCTGCTTGCGCTATATTTTGAACATCTGTTGGCCAAACATCATAAACAATGACGAACTATATAGAAAATGCAACATTGAGTCTATCCAAATGATTAGTAAACGAAGAAAGTGGAAATGGATCGGGCACGCTCTCAAAAAGGATCCAGATGAAATATGCCGCCAAGCCCTAGACTGAAACCCACAAGGAAGTAGAAGAAGAGGTCGGCCAAGGACTACATGGAAAAGTAGTTTGCTTAATGACATCGAAAACAGCGGATAAAGCTGGAACAAAATAAGAGTATTTACGAGTGATCGAATATCTTGGAGACATTTTGTAGAGGCCCTATGCTCCACACGGAGTTAAGAAGATGGAGAAGAAGATGATGGTCGCTTATCTACAAAAACAGTCGAAACTTTAAATTCTATGAATAATCTTGTTGTTATTATTTTTTTTTTTAATTTTTTTTTTGGAAGCGGCTAACAGCTGGTGTTTCACTGATTTTATCATAATTTGGAAAGCTTGCAAAAATTGGTAAAAAAACTTGATATAAAATTACCTTTAAGCCGCTCAAACATTTTGTTAAGGTCAATGGTTTCGGAATTATTAAGACGGCAGTGATGAAGATTATTTATTTTTATGAAAAATTGAAAAATTTCAAAAAAATCGATAATACCAAAATCTTACCATTTTTATTCTTTGATCATAAAAACACATATACTCGTACTACAAGTAATATATGATTTATTTCATAAAAATGGAAGGATAAATATAGATTTTAATCACAGTAAAGTGAAACTACTTGAATTTCGCAAAAAATTGAGTTTTGAAGAGGTTGCTATGCTGGTTTTTATCATAACTTGGGAGAGGGCTGTCGAATTTTATTGCCAAAACAAATTACAAACTTTATACAAGACTACCTTTAAGCCGTTTGAATAGCACTTTTTTAAATTAATAGTTTTTGAATTATTCAGACCGAATAATTCCAACCCCTATCTACCATTTTAAATGTTTTAGAGGGGAAGCATAAAATTTGTTTAAATGAAAAATATATTGACAATTAGTGGAAAATTTTACAAAACAAGTAAAAAGGACCAACAAATTTATATATTTATTGTCAAATTTGGCACTAATTGTAAATATATTTTTCGTTTAAATAAGTTTTATGCTTCTCCTGTAAAACTTTTAAAATGTCAGATAGGGCTTTTTGCATTTTCTGTAAAGATATATACATATGGGTAAAAACGAAAATTTTCGACAGGCTCTAAATTTTTATCCTCTCCGATTTTAATGAAATTCGGCATATATATTCTGCTATTGTGTGCACGAAAGATAAAGGAAAGTTATTTCAATATCTCTAATTGTTTCTATTTTATAGGCCTCTAAACTTGGGCATATCGGCCATTTTTGAGAAAAGTTCGTCATATTGAAGATTGGATAACTTCAGAACGCGTCATCGGATATAAATAAAATTGATGCTATTGGAAAGGTTTCTCTTCTTAACGAACATTGTTTAAAAATGACATGAATTTCTGCGACAAGTGCGTCTAAAATGCCAAAGTATCATTTATCCTTATATCTACTGAAAATTTGTATTTTAATTTTCTTTGTTTTCTTGCACAATATAGTCAATTGAGATGTTCTTATTGTGTAAAATTTTCAAGATGGGATGCAAGCAGATTAAAAGCTTACAGTGGTTTCTTTATGATAACACGATCACTTTTATGAAAATAGTGTAAGCAATAAAAATTTTTTACACAATGGCGATAGATTAGTTTGCTATATCCTGTAAAAAAACAAAAACAATAGAAAATATATACCAATTTTCAGAATATTTAAGGATACATTTTTTTTTTATTTGCGATGTCCTTGTATTGGATTTAAAAAAAACGTGAGCTTGAACCTTTTAAATGATATTTAAAGTAATGAAATCTGATGACGCTCTACAAAGTTATGCTATTTTCAAAATTACTTTTTACAAAAAAATCCTAATGTATTCAAATAGTTGTTTTTATTATGATTTCTTACACTATTTTCATAGAAATTATCGAGTTATATAAAAAAGCAACTATAACTTTTGAGTTTGTTTTTATCCCATCTTGAAAATTGTACACATTCTGTAAAAAAAATAAAGAAAATTACAATACCAGGATATTTAAGGATAAAGGAAGCTTTAATATTTTAGATGCAGGAAGCTATGTTCTTTTAATCAACATTCGTTAAGAGAAGACTGCAACCTTTCGAATGACATCAATTTTTATTTACATCCGTTGACACGTTCTAAAGTTATTCAATCTTCAATATGACAAACTTTCTTCAACAACGGCCGAGGTGCCAAACCTTAGAGGCTTATAAAATAGAAACCATAAGAAGTTTCTTATAATTTTTTGACGTGTTACGTGTACACAGAAATAGAAAATACGTATCGATTTTCATTAAAATCGGAGAGAAAAAAATCCAAACCCTTATTTTCATGACGAAAATTTTCGTTTTTATCCATATATTTTAAGGGCTCTATTTCGGTCTACAAATTGCTCATAAAAATATGAAAGATTCTATCGCGAAAAATGCGATGTTTATCCTGTCATATAATCAGGTCGAAAAAAATTTTAATTTTTTAAAAAATATCTTAAATTTTCTCTATTTTACCATCTAAATGGCCTTTCAACATGATACCTCTTTGTTTTCTAACCGCTACTGTCCAGTATAACTAATGACACATTTATTTTTTAAGTTATTGTTTTGTCTTTGACTCGTTAAAAGACATCGACCGTCAATTATCATCGCTAAATAAAAATCATTGATTACTTACAAAAACATTTTACAATTATATTCATATTGAACAAACCGTTGAATAAACTAGAATCAAACAAAAAGAGAAGATGACAAAACAACATTTCAAAAGTATTAACAAAAACAAAAGTCGAATCAAATCGTGTAGTTGTTTTTAATATAGAACAAAGAAGTGCATGTTTTGTCATACTCCTGCCACACGGTTGAATGCATACTTTCAACTTTTTCTACATGTTCATGTAAGGTTTTTGTTATTTTCACGGTTTATAACCGATGTTTGATTTAAGGGCGTTGTTCGGACGTTGTTATTCACTTTTATTTTTTTTTACATGTTTTTGCTTATTTCTTTTTTCTTTCAAATGTTCACTTTTTTATTTGAGCCAATTTCTATTTGATGCTGTTTTGTTTTCTACCCGCCATAATCAATATGCAAAACATGTCACTGTGCGGGAATTCATAAAAATATTTCAAGCGGAACTAAAATAAACAAACAAACAAACAAACCGTATTAGAAACAATACAAAAATTCCAAAGAAAATAAAATATGAATTTTAGGAAACATGCAGAAAGTGTATGCATTTTTATATATGCATTTTTTGCAGCAAATGTCAAATAAAAATACAGAATTTTAGGAAAAAAAAAATCAAAAAAATTTATTCACTATTGAACATCCTTTGTAAAATAGCAAATTGGCTAAATTGACCATTAGAAGTTGTGAATGTGTTGATTGCATTACTCTTTCCAGTGGCTGGGCCAGTGGCATTAAAACATGAACTTTTCAATTAAATTATTCTTTAATGCATAAAAGAAAGCTTGTTTAGAAGTTAACGAAAATTAATTAAAAATAAAACTTTATAGCGGGTCCACTAATTTTTTTATATGTTATTGTATAAAATAAACTATTGTTACTACCACGCTAAAGTATTGGTAAATAGGCACGACTCACAGCTGGTACAGCACACCGATTAGATGAGCAAATATCAGATATAAAACTTTCCACTAAAATTGATGAATTATTTTGGTCTGCAAACAAATTTTTCTTTAAATAAAAATATGTGGAATATAAAAAGTTTATTGCTATAAAAATAAAAATCAAATATAAATTCCGTTATTTTTCTATAAACGATTAGATGAATGTGTTCGAAAGAAAACAATTAATATTTCATTAAAATCGAGTGAAGGAATTCAATTGATAAAAATAATGATTTTCATACAACCGCAATATTTTAATCTGTATATGTTTTATATGAAAATCGTAATTTTTATCTATTGAGTTCCTGCAATTAAATGTTAATAAAAATCAAAAGTTGAAGATCGATTTTAACAAAATATGGCTTAATTTGTTGTGAAAAAAGAAAATAATGGAAATATTACTTTATTTTTTTTATGAATCTGTTCCACGATATCTCTGAAACTACTCAGATTAAAAAGCAATGCACAGTGGGGACTTTTGCAAAATAAACGGTAATAAATCTGAAACTCCTAAACTGCTGACTAAATTATTCTGAAACTTCGAACATCAGTAGAGGAGGAGTCAGTCTTTACATGACAAATATTGGATGCCGTCTGGTTGTGGTACGAGCGGAGGCACAGTGGGCCAAAATTGACTACCTGGAACTCAAAAAAACTTCTGAAGCTTGTATTTTTTTTGAAATGTTGTCCGATTTTAAAAATTAAAAGCACTTTGCGTTAAGCTAAGAAATACACAGAAAAATTTTCTAACATGCGTTTCTATATCTTTAAAGGGTGACAGAATATAAAAAACAATTTTTTTTCTTGACTTATTTTAGCATTTCGGCAATAACTTTTTAGTTTATAGTTCGATTTTAAATTAAAAGTCAGGTCTTGATTATTGACAAAATTCTGAGTGCAATTATGGAAAACTGTTTTTTAATTTTGTTTATTGGACATGTACCCTACATTCAGCAATAGCCGAAAGTCGAAAAATTTAAAAATATTTTTTGTGTTTAAGGGCCTATAAAAAATTGTGACGGTCGATTTTGAAAATTCCAAAAACAAAGTTTTATTATGTATATACTTCTAAGAATTTTGGCAGAAATTGAAGAGAGCTTTTTTATAAATGTGGATATACGCGCAGACTTTCTGAAAAAAACCAAAATTTAGGAAAAAATAAACACTATAAAAAATATATTTTTAAATTATTTTTTTTTTTTAGCAAAGTGACATTTTTTACTTATATATAAATAAGTACAGAAACTTCCATACAACAGAAACGTTTTAATATGTGCGTGCGTATATGTGTGTTGTATGAAAATTACAGTTCCTCTTAATTCAATTCCCTCCCATAATTGCAAATAAAATCGACATATATCTATCGATTTCAATGATTTTTGGATTATTTTATTCCTAATATCCCTGCGGAAAATTTGGTGACAAATGATCCAAAAGTACTCGTCCCATGACTTGAGAAAGTGAGACTGGTACCAAAAATAAGGAGTAGTGAATGGTGAAAAAAGACATATTGTGTAAATGGTCACATATTAACCATTTTCAGTCAATTTAGTTGGTACTCCGGCTAGTATATTAGTAAACGGCACTGAACTAATTCGATGCACATGGATCAAAGGCCTATTACATAGTATCTATATAATATTAATTGTCTCCCTTCAATGAGACTGCCATTCCACTCAGGAACCTGTTCCGTAACTATATTCAGATATTAATTCTAGCTAAACTGGTATTTACAACATTGAAATATAAGTTCCCCTGTGGTCGAGTGGGTAGTATACTTGCCTGTCATGCTGGAGGTTGTTGGTTCGAATCCTATCAAAGACACCGCTTAAAAATAAAATACAATTTCTACTTGGATTTGTAACAGTAAAAAATAAATTAGTTGATAATTACAGCTGAATTTGGGAATAATATTTATATATAATCTATATTATTCTACACCGATTAGGACTCCATAAGATAGTTCAGATACAAGTTACAAGGTGCATACAAAGTATCAATTAACCCCATCCTAGGCCATCCCCATGTAAAAGTGGCTGGTCCGCTTCATAGGAAGTGTTAGAACTCGGACTGGTCCCTACCACCTGTGGACCGGTTACGTGACTTATTTTTTGCCAGTTCCGTTTACCGCAGGGATATATCGCCTTCTATTAAATAATAAAAATTGTTGCCCTCTTAGTGTTCTATGAGCTTTTAAAAACTAAAAAATTGAAAAAACTAAAATTGAAAAAAATAACTTTCCGCCGCTAATTTCTGAATAGCTCCTAAACAGTTGGGATTATAAAAAAATAATATATTAATGACTTAAAGATAATTTCCTTCTGGTAGTCTATTCATCCAAATCCGACAAACTGTTGGCGATTTATGCTGAAATATATTAGCGTGACAGCCCACTGTTATTAGTACTAAGTACTCTTACATGAAAAACAGATTGTATAACTACGATGAATATGTTTTTTATAATGCAAAGTGCACATAAACATTTTGTATAACATCAGAAATGTAGTGCTGCTGTTTTTATACGGTTTAGGTAGAATTTTAGAAATTATAACAGTTGTTTGAATAAAATGAAAGTAGTTAAGGTAATTCTTTATATTCTTTGAATTACATACCCTATAATAGGCACACTTTCTTAAATTTTTTCTAAAATTCTTAGAACAATCTACATTATAAAACGATGGTCTTGGAATTTTTAAAATCGACTGTCACAATTTTTTATAGTCCCTTAGAAACAAAAAACATTTTTCAAATTTACGATTTTCGGCCATTGCTGAATGTAGGGTACATGTCCAAAATACAAAATTATTGGCACTAAGCACACTATCAATGGATTGTTTTTTACGATATGGAATTAAGAATGGAATGTGTTAAACAAAGTTTTTCACAAAATTTAAAACAATGAAGATACTTTTTTTGAAAAAAACATCCTTTTTTCTGTTCAATTTCAAAATTTGGAGTTGTAAGTCAATTGTTAGAACTCTAAAGGAACTTAGCTAAAAACACGAATGTTCCAAAAGAACTTGGGCAAAATAAATATTCAAAAAATCGCAGCATTAAAAATATAGATGATATTTCACGCTGGTAAGACAGAAATCAAAAAGCTTAAAATAGTAGAACATGATAAAGAAAAAACAGTTAGTGAAGTACGACTCGCCGCGAGGTCTTACTAAAGTAAGAAGGATTTTTCGCTAGGGTGTTGTTGCTGCCGTGGTTGGCAGGTAAAAGGGCTCCGATGAGAAAACTGCGGTGTCTCGAAACATCTGATCCAGTTCAACCTTCTGTACATCCAAATTTTTCTTTGAATGTTCAATATCTACATGCTTTAGAATTTCTTCCTTAAATAAAAAATAATTTGATCGAAAGATTAAATTAAAAACGAGCTTAAACCAAACTAATTAAATAACTGTGTATAAAAATCATACAGTTCGACTAAAATTTGCAACTCAATTATTTTTCTTTTTCCATATCTTAAAAGAGTATACTTTAAAAATGACTGCAGTTGAAATTTTAAATCGATTAAAGTGAATTTTTCTACGAAATTCTATATTATTCACCTAAGAAAGAAAAATCGGTCATCGAGTTATTAAAATTTGTCTACAAATTATGTTAGATATATAAAAAATGGTTATGGAGGGGTACTAGGTAGTTCCAAAGCGCATTTTATTGGCTAATGCAAATCGTCAGGGTACTATTCTATATTTAAATGTATTAAAATGAGATATTTGTAAAATTGATGAGGGCAACAACGTATTTCATGCCCTAGATAAACAATGTTTACATATCGCAGCTCACCGTGTGTTTCAACAGAGTGATCCAATTTCCATCATTCTTAATGCTCAGGGCTTTCTCTATGATTTTCACTTACATCGTTTTGTAATCGGATCGCAAATTTCAAGGGTACAGCTTTATTAAACTTTTTTCCAATTCGAACCAATGTGCGTTGGTTGCTTTGTGCTCTGAGGAATTTTTAAGGACACCATAAATTTTTTTAGAGCGGGAAAATTTTACCTCCTTTGAGCAATTTATCCTCTACACTGTCAAAACTTGTGTATGTTCCAGGAGGAATTGATTTTATATGACCTAAAAACAAAACCACCTTTTTGGAAAAAAACCCAAAATTTTGGCAATTTTTACATTTTCCTAGCTCAGATGCTCAGTGTAAGTTTTTAAATGCGCAAGATATCGGCTTGAAATTTTCTGAGTTTTGTTCCAAATTTTGTCATAAATATTGCTGTTTTTCTAATTAACGGGCACTATGTTAGTCTACCATATCAAAAAAACTTAATTAAGGTCGCCTAAAAATTAAAACAGAAATTTCGAATTTATTATGTACACACACACACACACACACACACATATTTTGTAGCCATTCTCAAGAACTATTCACGAGTAAAAAATTTTTACATTCAGACTATAACTTAAATTTGGGCGATTTTTGTATAAAACTTACGGTACAAGGTAGCCAACTTTGCGGCCTCGCCAACGAGCCCCATCTTAATGCTAGCAAGCCGTGCGATTGCATGAACATTAAAAACACTTTAGCTATGTCTGTGTGAAATTTCATAACGATATCATGCACGATTTACGAGTGTGCGAACTATATCCGCAAAAAAAATTTCAAACCGCTATTCATCGTTTCATTGAGCTGGGTCACTCTATAAAGTCCTTTGTCCTTTATTATCCGGAATACATTTGTGTCTGCTTCTTTCTGATTTAACAAGATGTAGATGTCCTAACAGAAACTATTTGTTTAAGCATTTTTTTCTTTTAAATCACTAATGGAAGAAAAGATGTTGATATTATCTTATGTTTACCAAAAATTGTTATCACTCTCAAAAAACTGCTGCTCATTTTTAAATTAAGGTTTTTTCTATGTACATATGTACCTTTAAAAAAATTGTGTATAATAAAGAATTAAAGAAAAAATGCTAGGAACTCCTAAATGCATTGTAGTCAAAATAGTTATTTTCATGAAATCGAGACAAAAAATGTAAGCTTAGCATTGCAGGCCCAGGAAAACTAGATGAGGATGTATATTGTACAAGAAACACACGTATATACATGCATTCGTTGCAATGTAAATAGAAAAAATATACACCCACTACTCTCTACACACACACACACACACACACATACACACACAAAGACACAGATGCATTTAAGCGTTCTAACGGATGTCTGAACAAAAGCAATTTTTGCATATCAAAGCATATGAGAGTTGCATTCATATAAATTTTTTTTAGAGTTGAATTGCATGCAGGAAAAAATACAACAGTCGGACACAAAACTGGCAAACATTTTAAGCTGTATAAAAACATTTTTAAATTTTATTTCTCAAATAAAATTTAAGAAAATAATTCAAGGATAAATAGCAATAGAAAACTATAAATGTTTATGAAATTTATTTGACATATTGTCATAATTGTATTTTAAATGAAATTTATTTGTTGGAGTTTAAGCATTGTCTTTATGCAGCATTTCATTGGTGCTTTACCAAATCGTCAGTAGACTTCAAACACAATTTTGAACAGTTACAAACCCTTTATCTTATGCACAGAATCTCAAAAACCATTTGAGAATTCACAAATATGTAAATGATATTCAAAAATAAGCAAAGTAGGTTTTAAAAATTATACAAAACCCAGCAAATAATTAATAATAATAAATACTGCATATAGACAATGCTTAAACACCAGCAAATAAATTTCATTGAAAACTATAAATTTTAGAGAATAGAAAACTTTTAGAAAACTTTCAAGTTTCTTTTAGAGTCGATATTAAAATGAAACACAATTTTTATATTTCATATTTTTATGTATGAAGTTTAACAACACAGAAAAAATTATCATTACTTTTTTCTCAATGAAAGCTACTGCTTGATATACTATCAAAATTTAATTAAGTTATTAATTGATTCAATTATTTTCTTAATGAAAAATTAGAAAAGAAATGAAAATTTGTTATTAGTTTATTGTTAGATTTTTAATTAATATGTTATTAAAATAATAATTAATTCAATCAACTGCGTGATTGATTCAATCAATTGCTTGAATAAATATTTAAATGTGAGTATCTTACACATAAAAAAAGAAATTATAACAAACACAATACGATGTTTACGAAAAATCGCCACCTTTTTTCTTCTATTGAGTTTCTGTACTCTTTGGTGAGAGTTAATAATGATAGCGAGAAGAATAATTTCCTATTCTCTTGCAGATATTTGCTTTTGTTTACTTTCATAGCTGCTGACGAAAGGCGAGTTATGTTCGATTATTTGTTTGCATGGCAAACAAGGACAAACTTCTTAAAGCCTTCTTTTGCAACCCCAATTGCATTTAAATATTTTGCTTTTGAAATATAGTAACTACATAAGCTAAACATTATTTGTATATCTTAATTCTATTGGCAAACATTGAGGCTTTCTTTGCTAAAGAACTTTTTTATGTATACTAGAGTTCCTCAAGCACTCGTTTCGAGAACTTAAAGAAAAAAGTTTAAAATAGCAAACAACTATTTCAATTGTCATTGTTAATTTATACAATAAAAATATTGAATTGGATCTGACAACACAGAAAAAATTATCATAGCTTTTTATTTTAAAACAAATTGATTTTTTTTATATCTTATTATATTTTTGATTGTTTTTGAATATTCCAATAGAAAATTTTAATAGTAAAAAATGCGATATTTTCTTATTAAATTTTTACGAATTTTATTTTTTAATTTTATGAATTTTGCGACAGGTCTCCTTTCCGTAAAAAAAAATTATTTTTGTAAATTTAGTAATAGAATATGAATTGTAGTTTTTTCTGTGTAACAATTATATTATTGAGTTATTTAATCCAATTATTATAACAACTAATTTTCGTATTATTTTTCATTAATTAAGGCAATCGAATCAATTAATATGTTAAAATTTATTAAATTATTTTTTTGATTCATTTAATTAAACATATATTTTTAATTATTTACTCAAGCAAAAACAATATTACCATTAATTAAAAAATCTTCTTTTTCAATTTTTCCAATTCAAATTAGTGATATATGCAAATTTAAGCAATTGTTCGATTGTTTGAATCATTTTGGTAATTAAAACCATTTTTGACTATTTTCTATAAAATGTCAGTGCAAAATTAAGGCTCATCAAACCGCAGAGTGGACAAAGCTCAAGTTCACTGTTGAATATAAAAATAACTTTAAAACTGCAGGTTTCGAATGTATTGTAGCACTTTTCTTCATTACAGTTGCAGCTACACATAATTTCGTATTACTCTCGTTCTGCTACTCACTGTATATTCAGTTGCATTCTTCTCAACTTAAAAGCAATAGAAATATACACATTCATAAATATGTGCGCTTATTTGCAACACGGACATTGTATAGTATATATCAACCATTTTGAAAAATTTTGAAATTTTTCAAGCACATACACACATTCTCCTAGATACACTTCCTCTAGCATATACCAGCCAAAATCATACATGCAAAAAACGGCACAACATCAATGTCTATATCCTTTGCAGTTTGAATACATGCATATAAGGAGTCCGACTGGGAAGGTTTGCATAGAAAAATGCAATGTAAAAGTGTATATGTATGGGCGTGTATGTGTGTGTGTTCGTGTGTATGTAACAATAGTTATATATGCTAAAAACGATTTATTGCAGTACTATCGTTGGTTTTTATGGGTCTGTTTTATTTTTTGCCAATTTATTTTTACTCTTATAAACAAAGCTAGCTGCTGTATTTTTTTCTGTCATTTTTAGCCATAGACTTTGTGATGTGCATAAAAATGCAATGCAATATTTCTTCCCAATGTTGGCAAAATGTAAAAAAAATTATATGATATTTCTAAAAATGCATTTATATTGCAGTTTTTCTTTGTGTTTGTTGTTGGTACAGTGCAAGCCATTCCTATTTAGTTTTACTATTTGATTTTTTTCATGCAAGCATTTTAATTTTGTTTTTAGCTTTTGTTGCTTTTATTTTAGTATTCCTGAAACGTTAGTTGCATTTTATGGAATTACAAAATTGTCCAATTTATATGCAGATGCATGCTGGCGCATAATAGACAAAATAATCATAAAAAAGTTTTAAATAATAACAAAAAACTCTTTGATATCTTGCTTAGTACATACGAGGCAACAAACATCATTGAAGCCACCAATGCAAGTTGTTTTGTTTGATGCCTTCCTATGCAAATTGGTTCCAAATGGAAAAAAGGATAATAAGTCTGTATCTTTGAAACTTGTGATTCGATTACAAAACGGTGTATATAAAAAAACATAAAGGACGAGCTAATCTGTAATAATGTTGTTGTAATAATTTGGACCACCCTGTTGAAGCACATGGTGAGTTACAGGGAGTCAAAGTTGACTATCTTGGGAATGAAAAACTTTGTTGGCTTCATAACCTTTAAAAATAGTATCTGATTTTAATTAATTTAAACTTGTTGTAAAGCTAATAATGCCTTGGATGAAAATTCAACACTCTAGCTCAATTACTTAACGAGATATTAGTTTTGTTTAGCGAGATTCGGTAAATCTTACAGTGTACACTGTTGGTCACACTGATTACTAGTGATGTTACAAACACTCGTATTCGTATTCGAATCACCTAATATTCGCCTTTTTCGTGACACTCGTATTCGCCAAACTCAAGCGAATATTCCACGAATATTTTGCGCATACGTTTCAAAAAATAATACATAAAAATATAAAGAAAATTAAATTTTAGATTTTAATAATTTTTACTTAAAAAAAACTTTGTCTCTAAAGCAAAATAATAATCATCACAACAACATAGTCATAGTTTTTAAAAAGTAAAGTCCTTTTTGTACATATCATGTTAAATTAATAACACAGGTCAATACGATTTTTAAGGTCCGTGTTTTCTTAGTCAATTTGCGTACATATGATACTGAGCTCCAATGCCTGTAAACTACTTTATTCGAATTGACTCTGTATCTCGATATTTTCTATTATAAGGAAAAAAGATGATTAAATTAAAAAAAACACACAAAATAATCGGAAATAAAATAACATTTAAATTATGTCCGTATTAACTTTTTTAAAATCTTATAGTTTCAGAGATATTTAGAAAGTTTTATCAAATAAATAAAGTAAAGTGCAGCTTTGGATCACACACTCATTAAAATTTTAAATTTTATTCTTAATTGTGTTAACTTCATATGTTACAAATAAAATGAGATACAATTTATTAAAATCATTTCATAAGTTCTGAATTTATTCACAATTCAGTGGTAGCACATATTCGCTCTTGGGTATTTATCAAAACAAGTATTTAATACTTTTACCAACATTTTTTTTATTTGTTTCTTTTAAAATTTTTTGAATATTGAGGTACATGGATTTTATATGAATAGGTGCTACCACTCAATTGTGAATATATTCAGAATTTATTAAATGATTTTAATAAATTTAGCTCATTTTATTTGTAACATATCAGGTTATCACAATTAAGCATTAAATTAAATTTTTTTTGGCTTACAATTTTAATGAGCCTTTGAAAAAAGTTTTTTAACACTTTCTAACACTTGCTTAATATTTCCGAAACTATAAGACTGCTAAAAAATTCAATTGGACATAGTTTAAAGGTTACTTTATTTCCGATTTGTTTGTTTTAATTTAATCGATGTACTAGCTCCCGAGTAAATGCAAATTATGTGATGCAGCATCCTCTCAAGATAAAGAGTCAATTCAAAAAAAGTAATTTGTATGCATTGATGCTCAGTTTAAACCTTAATTTAATTTTTTGGGTTGTGTGATCAAAGCTCAGTAGGGGAATGTTGAACTTCAAAAATAAAAGTTTTGAAGTCTTTTCTCCATCAAGCCTATTTCGTTTCGGTATGTAAATAAGCTCCGCACCAGCAAACATTCGCTCGCTCAGAGCACTCGGTGGTGTTGTCACTAAATATTGCCTAGCTATAGGTAAAAGAAGCTCATATTTTTCCTTATTTACTTTCCACCATGTGGGTCGAAGTCATTTGCCACCCGTTTCCCCGCTAATTATTCTCATCGGAATGTCATAAAAATGTTAAATACCTACAGTATAATGACAGTTTTTCTCAATTTCTTGTTACTCGTATTGACGCAAAGAGTAGAATTTGTTTCAATTAAACTTGAAATACCAAATGGCACTAAATTTTAAGATTGAATATTCGTATTCGATGAATATTGGCTCAAATATTCGTATTCGTATTCGCGAATATTAAAAATTGATATTCGTAATATCACTACTGACAAGGGATGGGCAAAAAATATCGATATATCGATATTTGCTCAAAAAATATCGATATATCGATATTTGCTCAAAAAAATGCAATATATCGATCGATATTTCTTTCTAAATATATCGACAGTATCAAATTCGATATTTTTTTTTTGGCTTTGCTTTCGTTTGTCGTTCAGTTATTTAAAAAAATTCGATACAATATTCATTAAATAGAATATTCTTAACAACATTTTTTGTTTTACTTATAATCTTTTGTGTATTCGAAAAATTTTCTTTCTTTGAGTTTGATTTTCTTGATGTACATCCCATGAAATATTTTTGAAGCAGGAAGAAAGTTAGAAATTTACTCTTTTCAGATTAATTATATCTAAGAAAAGTACTTTTTGTGTTTAATTTAAAAAAAAATATAGTATTATGTATGAAAAATATCGATATATCAAAATATCGATATTTTCTATTCGATATATATCGATGCCGATCGATATTTAAAAATATATCGATATCGATATATATCGATATATTTTTATCACTTGCCCATCCCTACTACTGATTACAATACATAATCTCCTTGCAACTCAAAAGAGTATACTACGGTTTTTAGCAAAATTATACGTATGAGTAATAGCAACACATTACTGTGTATATTGCTCATACGACTTAGGTGCGAAAAATTGAGCTAGAAATGCAATGAAATTGTGAAGGACAATTTTACTTCCCCATTGAAGAACGTCACTCGAATTGAACCAGTCATTTCGAAAATGGTCTGAGTCACACTATTTTCAAATTTCTGTTTTTATTGCTATTATGTTTACTGCCTGTTCCCCGTTGTCGTAAAAGTTCTTTCATACGCTCAATTACATTTTAAATAAAACGAAATTTTTCAATTTGTTTTTATTTTAAATGTAATTGTGCAAAAAAAAAAGAACTCTTTCGACATCGGCGAACAGGTAGTTAATTACGTCTTTTACATATTGTCAGCGAAAAGGTCACATTTTGGAGTACCACAAAGTACTTTTTAACGCTATCATAGCTCCAGGATTATAACAAAATACCATGAATTATGTACTAACCTTCATCTCATAAGAAAATTTTAAGACATTTATGTGTAGTTATAAGTCAGTTACTTATTAATTTATAACATGATTTGCCCAAAAATCAGCAGGCTGCCTTTACCATAATATGATATTCTGGCTTATGTTGGCAAACTGTTGACGACATATCAAATTAAAAAAATATAGAAAAATACATAAGCATACCAATTCGTATTTATATACAGCGATTTATTTATGACCAAAAATCTCGGCAAATACTAAAATCATAAGATCACCTACCATTTCTACTGAAAATAAATCGATTTATGTGTAGTCAATTCGAAATGTCATTCGTTCAAACATTTTATATGAGAGTATATTTATAATAATTGATATTTTCCAACACATAACTCCAGCATAAATTAAAGCATATACTTATATGTATAATAACCGGTATGCTTTTCTAAATATCAGATTCAATTAGCCTCGGGACCAAATGTGACCTTTATATAATAAATTCAGTAAAGTGCGACTTTTAGTCGCAAGCGAAGGATTCTGTATATCCTTTTTTTCGTTTTGGCGATTTTTTTTTACTTTTCAATATTGCGGTGATATATTTTTAGGATTTGCGAACTTTTTCGTTTATGACAATTTTTTTCGTTTGCCAATAAATATATATTTTTTTTGTATTTGACGATATTGTTAGTTTTGACGACTTTTTTTTAGTTTTAGCCCTTTTTCCGTTTTGGCGACTTTTTTTAGTTTTGACGGTTTTTTTTGTGTTTTGCCGATTTTTGTTCATTTTTGGCGATTTTATTGGTTTTTGGCGATTTTTGTTAGTGCTGTTTGATTTATTTGGCCAATTGTTTATGTAGTTTGAGTATATGAAGACTTATTCAAACTAATCAGGCCTAACGTATTTTAATGTTAATTGTTAGTTTTGAGGACTTTTTTTCATTAAGCGATTTTTTTGGTTTTGGACGATGTTTTTAGTTTCGGTGATTTTTTTAGTTTCGGCGACTTTTTTCGTTTTTGAAATTTTTTTTACTTTTTTTTACGACTTTTTTTGTTTTTAGCGACTTTTTTTAAATTTTTGCGATTTTTTTTCGTTATTAGGAGATATATTTTTGTTTTTGCCGTTAGTTATATTTTTTGCGATTTTTGCACTTTAGCGATTTTTTGTGTTTTTTTCTGTAAGCGCTTTTTTAATTTTTTTTAATTTTGGATTTTTTTAGTTCTAGCGTTTTTTTGCGATTTTTTTTCGTTACTTTGTTTATTACTTATTGGGATCCCGTTAGTAACTAACTAAGATATTAATTATTAATTTTGTTTGTTTCAAGTGTTTTATTATTATAGTTGAGAAGATACAGCTACATTTCAGAACTACACAACCTGATAGAATACCCATTAATTTTTAGTTAGTTTGATGTTTTTATCATTAGGTACTGTTGCCTTTAAAATGCTGCAGTAGCTGTGAAAATTTCAATAGTTTGCTTTTACGGTTTCTAAAATAACAGCTAATTGTCAAAATTGCATAGTCCAAATTACATCGACTGATAGAACACTCTTTAATTTTTTGTTTGTTTTATTTTTAGTATTTATCGGTGTACTCTGTATGAGCATACACTAACTTTGACAATTTCGAGTGTTTATATATAAGTTCCTTTATGTTACATTAGAATTTTGTTGCTTGCTTTAGAACACCCTTAAATTTTTAACTGTGATATACTTGCTGTTGTAACGGCCATAGTTCTACATATTGTCTAAAAATGTCTGGTCTGTACTTCTTATGGTTCTCAAGAAAGCAGACTGTGACAGACTGCGTAGCGAAAACAATAAGGTCCTTTTCACTTTTGGTGTACGGAACCCTAAAGATCCGAGTTATCCAAAGGAGATTATTGCACAATCAAACTTTACATCTGTTACATTAAATTTTAAAGTTCCATGACCCCTAAAACGCAAAACACCCTCAGAATTATTTGGTTTGCTTCTAAATATAAATGTATACTAGCATAGCCGTTTCTATAACTCTATTGTGATACATACAAAACTATTTTTGTGTACAATTTTTTATGTCCTGCACCTTTCCCTACAGTTATTTTTTGTACAGTAATGGAAAATGTATAGAACAAGAAAAAATTGTTTTCATACACCTGCGGGTATTTGATTTGTTTTTAATATTTCATTGCTTGAATATATTTGCATAAAAATCTGCATGTTCAATGTTTTATTTGTATATGTCTACTTAAATATTAATTTTGCGTTGAAATATTTAAAATTATGAATGCAAAAAGACAAAAAATATGATATTCTAGTGCCAAACATATTTGAAATAAGCTTTGATTCATTAAGTGATTTTTATATTGCAAAATTTTAATACTCTAAGGTGTTTGTTGAACATTACAAATATATATACTAACATAGAGGAGAAGAGTGGCAAAACTTTTTAAATCGTGTTTGTTAAACAGGATTATGAAGTTTAAATCTATTTAATAATTTTAAATTAATTTAAGATAAGAGTGGTAACTTAGATATTTATTTATTTAATATTAAAGTGCTTAATGTTTATACATATTAATTAGGGGATAGCATCAAGTGTATTTGAAATCAAATACATTTGCTTTTTTAAACATTCTCAGCGTAATTCAAGTGCAGATGATGGGCAAAGCAAGCAAATGCAAAGAAAGAAAACTCAAATACAAATCTT
This sequence comes from Panzeria rudis, assembly GCA_956483635.1. Taxonomy (NCBI): domain Eukaryota; kingdom Metazoa; phylum Arthropoda; class Insecta; order Diptera; family Tachinidae; genus Panzeria; species Panzeria rudis. The sequence goes on along the minus strand of OY101447.1, from coordinate 35,897,683 downwards.
TACTCTCTGTATACGTCCCAAGAATTTATATTTACTCGCACTTGTAAGATATTAAGAAAATAAAGCAAACAAAATTTTGCTGGTATACTCTAAGTGTTATCGAAAATATTTAAAGTATTTATTTTTTCCAACTATGTACCTATAAATATTATTTTGTTTAACCGTTAAATTTTTTCTGGTTTTTGCTTACTTTCATTTTTAAAGTGATTTTGAAACAATTGGAGTGAATTGTTGAAATAATTATACTGTTATGATCAGTGAAGTATTATTGATTTTTTTTTCTGCAGAAATTTTCTTGATTTTTTACTATCAAATTTTATTTTTAACCTTTATCAATATGTTAATAATATAAAATAAATTTCAAGCTATAGAAAAATAACATTAATTTTAATAAACGTACAAATACAATAAATAAAATACAAAATAATCGCGTATTATAGTAAATCATTCAAACAATCTTATTTGGTTTGTTTGCATTCCTCAACCACTCAAATTTGCTTGTCTTGTTTGGTACAAGCACAATTCTTATTGGGCTTATTTCTCATAAGAGAAAATTACGTTATAATTTTCAAGTGAAGGTAGTATAAAGCAAGCTGACAAAAAAAAGAGAGTGGCTTGTAGTATTTGTAATGTGCACTTGTGCTAAAGGCCGGGACACATAGAATCCGTCGTACGTTATACGTCGCCTTTTCCAACTAAAAACTAAGTTGAAATACATGTTTTCTTATGAGCTTAGTCACATTCGGTACGTTTCCGTCAACGCAAAGTACTAAAGTTGGCCAACTTTTAACTTTTAACGTACGTCGAGTACTTTGACAGCTATCAGTTGGTTTTTTGCTTTGTTTCGATTTAGTTTTTTCTACTGTTTGGCACCAAAAATTAAATAAAACAATAAAAACAAATAAAATAAATAAATAAAATCAAATCAAATTTATCTGCAGAAACATGCGAAGAAAAAACAGTTGTTTTAATATCCGTCAACAAAGTACTCATTGTGTCAACCTCCTCCGTCGTTACGTTAATGTCAGTTGAAAAAGGCGACGTATAACGTACGACGGATTCTATGTGCCCCGGCCTTAAAGCCGATTATTAATTAAAATTCTTCTTCTTTACGTTTCACAAAATATTATCAACTTTGCTTGGGATTAGATTAACCACTTTTATTACTCATACTCGTCGGTAAGTTCTCCGAAAAGTAGGCAATAGTTTTTTCATAATTTAATACTAATGCGCCCCATCCGTTTGCAATATAATTGTGCAATTTTTCGTATTGTACAATAATATCGTCAATGTGTATGCCATATTCGAAGGTGGCACAATATATTGGCAAAAATCAGAAGACTCTTGATTTTTATTGTACAATGAAGAAAATTGTGTAATGTGCCTTGTTCAGTGTTATGTTTACTCTTTCACTGTCAGGAAAATTGGGCAATAATTTCTTTAAAAATATTGTGCCATTTATAGTATAGGTCAAAATGACGATTATGTGTACAGTAACACATGCAACAATATTGTGTAATGAATGGGCCGGGCCGCTGAATACACACTCAGAGACATGGGAGAGGAAATTGGGATATTTGCCTCTCCCACCCTCCCAAACAAATAAGATATACCTAATTTCTCTTGAGTTTCTAAAAGATATTTTGGAAAATCGTATGTTTCATTTAATCTCCATAATTTAAAAAAAAATCGCAAAACAAACAAAAATCTCAAAAACAATTTATCACCAAAACGTTAAATCAAAATAAAACACCAAAACAAACCAAGTCGCGAAAAAAAAACAAAAATCGTCAACTGAAAGAAAGACATTTGAATGTGAAACTTGTAGATGTAAATATTTTTTTAGTACACAGCCCCTTGTGTCGGGTCAGACTTTACTGAATTTATTATATTTTTTGATTTTTTACACTCGTTCATCCTTAAGATTGTACAAACGTAATAATTTAGTCGCAGGCCCAAATTCTTCTTGCGATAAATTGCTGTCGTTTTCTTCGTTTTTGTAAAGTAATTGACTGTTTTCCGGTGGCTTGCAGAGTTATTGCACTAAGCCCTTCCTTCAATTGATGAATGAAGAGTATAGCGCTAGGAGGACATAATATCATAAGAAAAACATGGTGGTGGATGGAGAGAAAATCACAGATATCTGCATTTAGGTATTCTGGAAAGTATAGTAGAGTATCCTCAAGAAGTTTTTGTTTCAACACTTTACATAAAATTTTTAAACGACACTGGTACACAAATTTTCAACATTTTGCAATCACCTCCAAAAACAGATATTTTCTAGGCTCATTAGCTTGACTCAACGTTGGTGCATATTTTGTTGTTATATGTATAGGAATTTGCTACTTAATACTTATCAAGTAAACAAAAATATGTTTTGGTTCTTACGATCTGCAAAATTCCTAAAGCTATCTGAGTTTTCAACTGATTTCAATATTTAAAAGTGAAATATCGTACATAACATACAATTTTTAGTTTTTTGTCTGAGCTCAGTTGAAAATAGAGCCTATTCCATTTTCGTCTAATATACAATATGAGTTTTAAATGACACATTCTTAAAGTGTCATATTATTAAAGTTGAAATCAGATGAAACCCCAGACAGGGTAAGAAAGTTCCAGCAAATTCCAAAAACAGGTCTAACTCGAAAGCATGCATGCCCAGCAAAAATTGTAAATTGAATAAAACGTTTTTTTTCCTAAAATCATGTCCGCGATGATACCTTAAGAAGACATGCACATAATCATTACATGATTCTTAGGAAAATATAGTGAAAAGAATGAGGCGGATTTTTTGGGCAAAAATTTAACAATTTTAAATTTTCAAATTAAAAAAGAAATATTTTCCAAACCAAAGAGGAAAATATATCCTTCAGCATTTTTTTAACTATTTGAAATTTTTGTGACAATCTTATTTGGATCCGATATCTTGAAAATACTGAATAAAACATAAACAAAAAATATTATAATATTGAGAAATTTTATTTTAAAACAAGTATGCCTCATTACATCTGGGCCCCTGCACATACCGGTCTTGGTAATAAACAGGCGGATGACCTGGCCAGGGCTGGCTCTGCCATGGACGCCTCCACTGCTGAATCGGTAGACATGCCGTTTGGCGCTATTAGAAACCCTATTTTCAAACATTGGGTAGTATGAATAAAAAAAGTATTTGCTTTTTACTTGAAAATTTGTTTTAAAACCAAAAAAGATCTTAATTTTATAGTGAATAATAACCGGAGTTTTGTGCTTTTAAAAATTTTTTAAGTAAAAAGCAAATACTATTTTTTATTCATATTGCCCATTATCGGCAGAAAGCTGAAGAAAAGTGGCGCAAGCTGGGCACGTGTAAGGTGCATAGGAAGAGTTGGCCGTGGTACAACGATAAGCGCACAATAGAACTAACTAACAGAAACCGTAGGAACATCGCGACGGTCGTCGCAGTAGTGACGGGACACTGGGCGATCGGCAGACATGCTGGCAGGATAGGCCTTTACTACAATGCGTTCTGCCGTGGTTGCCGGGATCAAAGTAAAGAAGAAACAGTTTTTCACTTTCATTGCGAGTGCGAGTGCGAGTTGCACCCCTCGAGACACAAATACTCAGCCAGAAATATACTAGACGATCTATCAGAGCTAGCAGAAATTGGTCTAGGTGACCTGGTCTAGTATCTAGTACCTACAACCGGATCCGAGATCTCGGTTAGAACCTACATGGGTTGACACTGACGAGTGGAGTGATCTGTCAAAACGGAATCTTATTGATTCTGCTTGTTTGCAGTAGGTAGCCACATATAACAACCAACCAACCATGCCTCATTAACTATTTTTTTTTATTAATTTTCTGCGTGATGTTAACAATTTTACTCTTAACTCATTAGGCACAAAATTTTCTTTAAGATATGTGTCGAAAAAAAATTGTGGATTTCTTACTTAAAATTGTGATGATTTGAAAAAACGTTAAAATTCCTATTTTTCTCATTTTAACGCCTGTAAATCAATGAATTTTTATGCAAACGTTACAGTTCATATTTTGGCTAAAAGAAGAAAAATATGCGCAAAATTTTTATAAATCTAATGAAGAGTTCTGCAGATTTTTGGATATACATAATTAAAAAAGCTAAAAAAAAATGTTTTTTTGCGAATATCTCGAAAACGCTTCTTAAGAAAATATATGAATTTTATATTCACAGCACTAAATTATTATAAAAACATATGTCTCTTTTTTAAGTTTTTTGTTACATAGTGTTGCGTGCAATAACATGATGACTGATTCAATGGAGTGTGTACATTTCAACTCGTCTCGAATCTTCTTCGCAAAAAAAAAGTATACCATAAGCCCACACACTAATTTATTACAAAAAATTGAACTTATTCAATATGCACATAAATTCCCTCAAAAACATACAAGAATATTCATATTTGTGTATAATTGGGAAAACTGAATTCAAATTGCAAATACAAAACAAAAGATGAATAATTACCGACACTCTGGCCCTTTTTCTGTTTCCGCATCCTCACTAAATTATACGTCTGGTAGTTACTTCCAAGTTGCATGTCTAGAACATGCAACATCAAAAAAATGAATTTTTTGTAGCATTTTCTGGTTGTGTCTTCACACTAAAAATAAAGACGTGTATGAGACATAAAAATATGAACACAGGCGGACATATTTAAACACATAGTCGATCGATACAACTAGACCCGACATTCAGTCATAAGTTTGCAAAATCGTTGAAATTTTAGGGTAGCGCTTATTGTATAGAAGGTATTGATGTTTCCTACTGTTACTTTAGTAAAGAAGATTGTTAAATCTATTCAGAACAGCTTAGAATAAAAATCTTTGCATTCATATTTTTCTAAATTTATGAACTTTTTTGTAAATGTTGAGGCTTTTTTATAAAAAAATACAAGCTTTGAGCCACAAATTCAAAACGCCTTCCTATTGTCGGTGGAACATGTCTTTCCACTCTCAGTTAATATTTATTGCATTATTTTTGTTCATGTTGTATTTGGCTACCATTAGTAAGTCTATCATTGGAATCAGTCGGATACATTCAGTCACTTTGACCTTTTTTTGGTTTAAAATTTTACTATAAATAATGCATCAGAGCAAAAACTTTTGTAACCAAAAGAATTGCTTTGTATTCGTGTCGAAGAGAGTAAAAAAATAAGATTTATTGGGGGAATTTCATATTAAGGCAAAATAGTTGTTAGAATCTTTGATGTATTAAGTTTAAGAGTTTATAATTTTATTATAATAGTATAGAATCAGAATAGGAGGAAATCTATGCGAAAGGAATCTATAGCTCGTTTAGACTGAAGCCTATGATCGATCTGGTTCCAGCAAAAAGTTCGGAAGTTTTCTTGATATGCAATAAAAAATATCAAGAAGGATGAGTAAATAATTTAACGTTTTTAAATTGTTGTTTAATATTATTTCTAGGCCTCGTCTTAAATTCAATGATGTATTACCTGAAATAAAACCTTGATTTGGGTTTATTAATGGTTTTACTAATTACACTGGACAACACAGAAAAAGGTGCATGGTTATAACGACTGATTCTGTCAGAATTAGGCGCGAAAAAAAATATATATGTACGAAAACAAGGTTAATTTTACATTTTCGGTAGTGATTTTGCTTCACAGGCATTTCATGTTTATTCAACATGATTATATAATAACCTTCAAAGAACATTTCTCCTTTCGAAATAACTACATATCATGTTGCTTCAATATTCCAGTAAAGATAGAGCGAAATGAAGTTGATATTGAAATAACACAAAGAATCATATTGAATCGAAGTTATTCCAAATTGAAACAACATGAATTTAATGTAGCCATTTTATTAATAATATTACTTACGTGATGTGTATTAGTATCGACATCAGAAAAATTTGCATTTTAGTTGGGTGCCCCAGCCAAGATTTTAACTCGGGCTCATCTATCATCAATTGCCTGCACTGAAAAAAAAACAATGCAATATATGAACGAAATCGTTCGTATATTTTACGAAGTATTTTGTAGTTTCGCACCACGAAATTCTTTCGTAAAATGTACGAAACGAACGAAATTTTTGTGCTTATTTTACGAAATATGTTTTGTGTTTTTTATGAAATAATTTTTTATATAATACGAAAGAGTTTCGTAGAAAAGAGAAAAAGTTTTATATGTTACGAAATACTTTCATAGTTTAAGGTAATATTTAGAGAATATTAGTAAATATTTTTTGTGTTTTACGAAAAAATTAAACAAGTTTTTTTACATTTTTCTAGTTATTAAAGTTTTTTCTCAGAAATCCAATTTTTTGTGCCCCATTTATTATCAAAACCCCCTTCTTGTGCCCAATTTTGAAAATTTTCAACGGTAACGCTGTCTACAACTTATATGTATACGGGTCACTTAGCGCCCAATTTTATATGATTCAATAATTTTAAGAACAACTTATATAGTCCATAATTGATTTCGTAATGCGTACGAAATTTTAGTATATATTACGAAAAAACGTACTAGTAAATGTTTTCGTTACTTTCGTAAAACTATAAAATTCTGATGTCAAAATTTATTACGTAATATGTACGAAAGTTTGGTATATTTTACAAAAAGAAATAACTACGAAAAGTTTTCGTTACTTTCGTCATATAATAAAATTCTGGACTCAACCTAATTCGTAATATGTACGAAAGTTTCGTACATTCTACGAAAAAAGTAAATACGAATGGTTTTCGTTACTTTTGTAAAATAATAAAATGCTAGACAAAAACTTTTTTCGTGGAATGTACGAAAGTTTCGTATATAATACGAAAAAAGTAACAACGAAAGTTTTTTTCGTAAAATATTGCATGGATTATTTTCAGTGTGGTAGTCAACGCACAACAACCTTCAATACACTTTAAATATGCTCAATCATAAGTAACATGAATTTTATTATATTTCATCATGATTTCATTGTTGATTTACCATAAAGTTTATTTGAAATTAAAGTTTAGATTTAAAATGAAATGTACACTGAAAAAAACCATGCAACATATGAACGAAATCGTTCGTATATTTTACGAAATATTTTGTAATTTCGCACCACGAAACTCTTTCGTAAAATGTACGAAACGAACGAAATTTTTGTGTTTATTTTACGAAGTATGTTTTGTCTTTAAAGAAATATATTTTTATATAATACGAAAGAGTTTCGTAGAAAAGAGAAAAAAGTTTACATTTTACGAAATAACTTCATAGTTTAAGATAATATTTAGAGAATATTACTAAATATTTTTTGTGTTTTTGGAAGAACTTTGTATATATTATGAAAGAATTTTGTAAAAAGTAAAATAAAATTTTAGATTTTACGAAATATTTTCCTAACTCAAGATAATATTTAGAGAATATTACGAAGTATTTTAGTTGCTTTACGAAATTAGTAAATTGTTTTTGATGACAATATAATTTCTCACACAAAATTTTCGTTTTATTTTACAAAAACTGGCTGTTAGTAACAAATTATTCACACAATTTTGACTTTCATTGGTTTTTTTTGCAAATTTGGTCCTGAATAAGACTTTATTTATGATTATGCTCGAGTAATATGGCATAGCATGTCCAACAATATTGCATATTTCGTGTATAATTCAATAATTATTTGAATAAGCTGCGTGGTCGGCTAATGTGGTATAACTAATGGCGGCTAAAGTGGTATACTGCATCAAATTACCATTTAAAGAAAATAAGAATGCCAAAACGAGATAACGGAAGAAAATTGGCAGCGAAAGATATGAAGGTATTCCATACCACATTATCATAACATAGCATACCACATTACCCGCCAATTTTTTTAAAGGTCTGTTTATGGGTATTTTTACTCTTTCTTCAATTTCTCTAAAACTGGAATTCAAAGACTTTTTTACTTTCCTGAATGTAAATCTAGGACCTGTAGTAGAACATTATCAGAGAACTGTTATAATGGAATAAAGTTTTTAAAATTTATAAATAACTAAAAACCTGGTGTATCGCATTACCTGGGCTTACTCTCTTGTTGCTGGGTTATAATTTAAATTGGTTTGATCGATGGTCTAAACGAGCTACTGAACGAGTTCGATTCAAGTTCGATACAAGACAGATTTCTAGTATTGGGTCCAGGGATGGCAAAATTGGTACAATTGTACCATTTTTGGTACAAATCGAACTTTAAAAGTACAATGGTGCCAATGGTTTATTTAGTACAATTAAAATATTTCAATTTTTTTTTTTAAATTTTATTTTGCCATTTTTGTCCACTCGTACATTCATTCCCATGCAACATTTTATCTGACTTAAATTTTGCGAAGTATTGAGAACAACGTTCGACTTAAAGGTATGAATATTTAAAGTGGTCAGATAAGACCAGCTCACAAAACGTGATCTCTGCAATTTAAAGCTCTTGTAGATCAGGATACGTGTTAAAGTCTGAAAAAATAATTTGTCATAAATTTAATTGCATTGTTGTAAAGGCGAATATTTTGGAAATTTATTGAGAATATATTCTTCTACCTTCCAATTATGTTCTAATTAATCAGTTTTAGAAATAGCTAAATCCAACTTAAACACACTTTCATTTCCACAGCAAAGTCCACTTTTTGTCACGTGCGACAACAAGCAATTATGCTCGTTTTTTGCAAAGAAAACGTAAGTTTTTTTACTGCTTTATATATTTGTGTAGTATCTCTACATTAAGTAAAATTTTAAGAAAACACGAACATGGTTCTGAAATACAAGCTTAACATATTGATGACGCACGTGACCAAAAAGTGGGTTTTCCTGTGGAAATGTCCATAAGTTCTGTATGTATGGAAAAGCGATATATTTTCTACACTTAGTACATGCTTCTGGCTTCAAAAATCTGTTTTAGTACAATTAAGTCCAAAAAAGTACAGTTTTAGACAACAATTGGTACAATTTTAAAATCTCATATGCCATCCCTGCTTGGGTCCAACTCGTTCGAAGTCGTTCAGCAGATCGTTTTAGACACAAACCTTTGACTAAACCCATGTATTTTAAATGGGTTTGATCATAGGTTTGTGTCTAAAACGAGCTGCTGAGCGAGTTCAAACGAGTTGGACCTAAGTCTACAGATTTTAATACAAACACCCCAGTAAAAAAGTTGCTTGCAATAAACCAGGTTTCTACTATTATGGAATAAAAGTAGCGCTGACAAACCTGCTGATATCGCTGCTGATTTTTTGTATGGCGTGTTCCCGGATTGGAGTACTACATTTTTGCTCACAAAAGCGCTTTTGAAGCGCTGAAAACCACCAACATTTTCAGCACTAGAACTGAAAATATAGGAAAAAAATGGTTCGATGTGGATTGGCGTCGTTAACGTCATTTTGGATTTTTCTTATTTCGTTTCTTTATTTATTTTTATTAATTTCATATTTTTACTCAATGTTTGTTATTTTAACTTCAACTAGTATCGAACTAAGAACCTTCAGGTTTGAGATCCAACGTACCAATCACTCGACCGAAAACACTGTTGCCAAACGGCACCAAGAAACTTAAATAAACTTACTCTTCATTCTCGCTTAAAAACCTGCTTTGGATCAGCACTATAAATCTGCTTTTTTGTATAGCTCGTGTACGAAGCTTTTGTATAAGTAAAAAGCAAATACTTTTCTCGCTTCAAAACCTACATTGTTGTGTCACTATGAAATCAGCTTCTGAACAAGCTCATATATTAAAGCGAATTATGAAGCGCTTTATTTCCTTAGTGCTTCCAAAAACATGAAAATTTTTTACTGGGACTGAAGTTTGATGTTAGTTAGATGAAAGGAGATCAAATTTATTCCAGTGTTAGTTTGTAATAATACAAAATTATTCCAATAAACAAATCAACAATTAATCGAATATGAAATCTCCCTCATATATGCTTGTATGCAAGATTTCACTTGAAAGTCTTTCAACGTGATGAAGCCAAAAAGAAGGTGACGATGATGACGATGACTGTATTGTAAAGTCCAGGTTATTTGCTTTTATATTTCGTGTCTTGTGGCTGTAACAAATGCAAGGCACAAAAAAGTATAAGCAATTGTTTTGCTATGGGTTTTGTATGCAATTTCTTCCGGGTTTTGTTACCAATACTTATAACAAAACTTACAATTGCTCAAAAACATACATAAATTTTCTCATTTTTACACTCACCAGCTTTTCTGTTTTTATGCGAAATGGAGTTCAACAAAAACAACTGATTTCTCATACTGCAAGTATCGTGTGTTGCATTACTTTTTTTTATTAAACTAGTTATTTCTGTTTGTTTGTTGATGATGTTGCAATACTTTGGCAAAAATGTCTTTGATTTTTTGTTTGTATTATATGATGCAAAAAAAAACAAAGTTCCGCTCTTTGCTTGCATTAAATGTGTATGTACGTATTTGGTGCAGCTTCTGAATTTGCAAGGGAATTGGTAAACATTTCTTTTTTTCGTGTGTCTACTTTGGCAAAAGGATTTTGTTAGTTTCGTGCCATTTCGTTATTTCTTTCTTTTTGGTGTCAGTTTTTTGTTGCCTGTCGGTAACTTTTAGTCTTTGTTTTCTGTACTTTATTTGAAATTTTGTTTTTAGTTTTATTTGCTGCATTCATATTGCATGCATTTGCGCAGGAAATTTGTCTTGTTTTATATGGATTAATGTTTGTTTGGTTTTTTGTTTGATTTTACTTGAATATTTGCAAATAAAACTGCAGGAAATTGAATGCACAAGGAAAAAGTACAGTAAATGCAAAACCTTTCTTTATCGAAGAGTATAAGAATACAAGAATACAACTTTGTGGATAAAAATGAAGTAATTATTTTGAAAATTCTAAAGGAGATTGGGAGATTGATTTTTTTTTTTTGCAAAAGAACGAAATGGCTTCTTATACAAGCAGCAGCACTAAAGAAAAACGACACTGATGAATATTTGAGGCTCCAAAAAAAAAAAACAATTCCCTGAAAATCTTAAATATATTTTATACCCTTCACTACGGTACTATCGGCTTTTTGATTATTTGCTGGAATAAGGCAAAATGGTTAAAAGAGGATAGATAGGACATCGAAAGTGTCAAGAAAGACCTTTGCAGGTAGTTTATACCACGTACAAACTCTTTTTTTTAAGACAGAGGCATGCAATTTTTGGTCATGGTTCACGATGTTTATCGGCTATTTGTCGGCTATTTACATTTATTTATACAACACAAACAATTAAAATAAACAACAACAAGAGCACAACAGTGGATTGTACCTATCAATAAACAAAATAAACATCAACACACTTAAACAACTAATTATTTCTCATTAAATAAGTTTTCTTTTCGCCGAGCTCTCTTTTAAAGAAAGATTGGCTGGCAATTCTACCACAAATAAATTCAGTCTTAATGAAAAGTGTATTCTAAACAAAAACATGCCACATTCTTGAATAAATGCCTTAATTTCATTGGAGTACATTCAATTGCATTAGCAGTAGAATACTGAGAAAGAGTCACCAATGCCGATCCACTTCCTTGCTATACTGTACGCGATTTAGTAACTTCAAAATAGACTTCAAAGCATCGGTGCCCACGTGAGTACTTTATAGTATTTGCTGTAGCATATATGTGGTATAAATAGTACAAAACACGTCATCAAATATTTGGTCATCCTTAGTCGAAATTGAGTTACTACCAATACCCTTTAACGATAACTTGATGAAGGATATCTAAGATTCGACATAATCTGCTTGATTATTTTTTTCATCAAATACTCACTCCCTCTTCGAATAACTGTCCCAAAAGAAAATAAATCATAAAAATGTAATAATAACTGCAATAAGAAAAAGTGCAAGTTGTGTCTGCAAAAAATAAAAAATAAAATAAAAATTGCAACAGAAAATAAACAAAATGAAAAGAACTTTTAAAAATTGCGCATAAAAATCCAACAATGCCATAAAATCTTGTTTGGCTCTGCCTAGCTTTCCTTTCAGCCTTCTTTATCCTTATGCAAACCAAACGAAACAGTTGCAAAATAGACAAATGCCAACTAAATCTACCAAGAAAAAATGCCAAACATCTACTCCTACCCCACTCATAATAAAATATTGCTCGAATTCAGTATGTCCCGCATTTTTTTTAGGCTGCTGTCGTTGTTGGTATTGGCGTTAGAGTTAAAAGTACATATGCACGCGTGCTATGACGCCCTGGATTTTTTGTTTAATGGTAAATGATTTTTCATAGACCCAGCTAGAGACAGAAATTTAAGAGAGTCGTCTTTCGCCTTCATTTAAAGATAAAGGATAATTGAAATTATGTAAATATCGAGTTATTACGAGAAAAATAGACATAAGAAATCTTACTGCAGATATTTCTTAGGAAGAATATAAAAAAGTTATTTTAGTTTAACAGATACTCACAGGGGCGGCATTCTAATGCTTATGGGCGTAACTTGGCTTCGATAACATAAGCTGAGAATGCATTATGGGCAAACATGGAGCAGGTCGTATGACCGAAAATCGTACCCTCTTTACAGATATTTTGGTACCCTCTTTATAGGTTGTTGGTGGCACTCTGCTCCCTCATAAATATATCCACAAAGTAACTTGGGTATCCACTGATCAGCGGACTGAAAATCAAATCAAACACATCATCATCAGCAGAAAGTGGCGAAGATCACTTCTTGACGTGAGCAATAGAAGAGGAGCAGATGCTGCAAGTGCCCACCAGCTACTTATTGCTACTATCCGTCTCAAAACTGCAGCTATCCGAGAACCTCATACCACCGTACAGAGCAGAAAACTGAACATTTTTGTTCCTAAAACATTGGTTGGAAAATTGTTAGTCCTATAAAATATTAGTTCAATAGACCATATTTCAACTCACGCTACCAATTTGGTATGAATCCAAAAAAAAAAACAATCAATATTCATTACCATAAGAGCATAATTGTAATATTATTATTGCGCCAAAAAAAATTAAGGTGAGCTTTATTTTGTTTGAAAGTCTAATATATTAATTATCGGGTAGTGAATAACTATATTTGATCGGATAAAAAATGACTTAGTTATAGCGGATCAAATCAAAAAATTTTGGAAACTTTTAACGTTTTTTTACCAATTGTTGTCATGTCGGAAAGGTCTTTTGTACCACACATAATAATAAAATCCATTGTTGTATAATTTTATCGAATAGCCCATTAATTTAAAAAAATTATAAGCCCTAATTGACTGCAATTGAATAATAAATTCAGCAAAGTGAGGCTTTGGCTCGCACACGAAGGGTTCCATACGAATACAAATGTATCCCTTTTCGTTTTTGCCCTTTTTTCATTTTGGCAATTTTTTCGTTAAATTTTTTTTTTTCATTCAAGGAAATTTAATTATTTTGGCTTGAGTTCGGTTAGAGTAACAGTATTAATTGATTAAAGGCATATGATATTCAACTTTTGACTGCAAACCGCCGACATTGATCGAGTGGTATAAGCGAAAAAGAGTTCTGAAGAAAACAACGGGAGCTATCGAAATATGTCAGTTCAACCCTCCGTGCAGTCAACAATGTTTCTTTGTCTACATGCTTCAAATTTATCTCTAAATAAAAATATAATTTAATTGAAAAATTAAATTAAAGCCGAACTTAAGCCAAAGTAATTAAATTTCTTTGGATGTAAACCCATACAGTTCGACTCATAATTTTTTTTTTTAATTTTTAAGTTTTTTTTCTTTTTTTGGCGATTTTTTTTTTTGCTATTGACGCTTTTTTCATATTGGTGATTTTTTAGTTTTTTGCGTATTTTTTTTTTGTTTTTTTGCCGATTAGTTTGGGTGGATTTTTGGCTTTGGCGTTGTTTTTTGTGTAAACGTTATTTTTCGCTTTATGACGATATATTTAGTTTAAGCAAATTATTTCAGTTTTGGCTTTTTTTCAGTTTTGGCGCTTTTTCCAATTTGGGGTTTTTTCGGTTTTTAGTGATTTTTTAGTTTTAGAAATTTTTTTTATATATTTCGTTTTAGCACTTTTTTTCGTTCTGATTTTTTTTAGTTTTGACGCTTTTTTTTTTTGTTTGCGCGTTTTTTTCGTTTTGGTGCATTTTTCCACTTTTAGCGTTTTTTTTTCGTTTTTTGAGAATTTTTTTTAGTTTCAGCGTTTTTTTAGGTTTTAGTGCTTTTTTTCGTTTTAACGACTTTTTGCAGTTTTTTACGTTTTTTAAAATTTTTTTTGTGATATTTTTAGTTTTGGTGATTTTTTGCGTTTTAGAGTTTTTTTTAATTTTGTTGTTTTTTTTTCTTTAAGCGCTTTTTTCATTTTAGCGATTTTTCGTTTTGACTTTTTTTTTTAATTTTGGAATTTTTAGTTTTAGCGTTTTTTTTTTTAATTTCAACAGCTTGACATTTAAGGTTTCCAAGATACAGCAAATTGTCTTACTGCCCTTTTCACAATGTACGATTAAGAGTTAACGTGGACTTTAATGGGAAGTTCGGCATACAAAACTAGCTGTTAAAGTCGATGTTAGCTTTTAATCATACATTGTGAAAAAGGCCGTTAGTTACGTAGGCCAAATTACATTAACTGTTAACACTGACTTTGAAAATTTCAAGTGTCTATATATAAGTGTCTGTATATTACATTAGTATTTCAACATGTTTCGTTGCTCGCTTTAGAACACCCTTTAATTTTTAGCTGTCATATATTTGTTGTTGTAGCGGTCAAAGTTTTACATATTCTGTGAAACTTTCAGAGCCGTGAAAATTTCAGGAGCCGTAAGATCTCCCGAGAAATAGCGTCAAAAATTAACTCGACTTAGGCAGGTATTGCATATTGCTACAGATATGTGGTCACAATCTATAACAGCTTAAGTCAAGCTAGGACAGAATTAAGTTTGTTCGGCGATCGTTTCCATTCGTTTATATATATACTTGCTATTAATTTTTCTTCTTTGTAACTTTTTTAAGACGGCTCTGATCTGTAGAAATATTTAAAAAAAAATTTCTTAGATAATATAGCAATTAATATAAAAACATTTGGAAAACAAACTCTTGCAAAATTACTTCTCTTACCCTGTCTGTGCAAAACTTCTCTGTTCACGTTAGGATTACAATGTCAAATTGTTTTATTTTTTGACCAAAAATTCAAATATGTATTTTTTTGGCACGACTATTATTCTTTGCCACGTTCATACTTTTGCCTGACACATCGAGAAACAAACTCAGTAATGCAGTAGAGTTTTTTGATTTGAAGGAACAAAATATGAGTAGACATACGGCTGCTGAGTGTTATTGAATTGGGAGAGTGAGTGTCACATTGCAATTTTTCTTTATAGTTATTGCTTGCAATGATGACGATGATGATGACAAAGATAATGATGATGATGATAATGGCAATGACGATGTCATCATATATAAAAATTGCACTAAGAAAAAACATTGAAATGTTGATCATGTGAGGGTGGTTCTGTTGTTTGCTTCTAGCAAAAAAATATTTTTTTGTGTGGACTGTATATACTAAGAAGACCTTCTCTCTCTATGTGTTTACCTATATGCACTTCCTATGCACTGTTTTGGGTCTTTTGAACATTTCAATAATTGCATTTTTTGTTATAACGAGAAATAAAATGGAAGGTTTTTTTTTAAAGAAAAAAATTTATGAAACAAGTTGATGAAAATTAATAAAAAAAACTTTACTTTTATTTTTAGTTTTTTCATGTTCCTTCAGGTTGAAAAAAAACGCTTTTATTTTTAGGAAAAATAGTTGGCCAAAGTTGGGGAGGTTCCTCAATTTATACAGAAAAAGGACTATGAAGAGAGTTTAGCTCTTTGGTCTTTTTTTTTCTTCGTAGAAAGAAATGTTACTACACATAAAATGCATTTGCATAGAGAACAGCGTTGAAGTTTGACTCTTTTTTTTTTCTTTGTTTTTCAAGAACAATGACAATAACGTCATGTACATCAAGGCAGTTTGGCGGTTACTTTTTCAACAATGAAAATAACTTTTTTGTTTTTTTAATATAATGAAACTAATGGCAAGATATTGTGGTAGAATAGGTGGAAATGAATGATGGTGTTACATATTTCCTTATGACAGTTTGCTCTGTTAAAATTTTACGAATATTTTTTTTTGCACAAATTTAATTAAACAAGTTTGCCATTTTAGGAGTGTCTTCAATTTAATATATTTATACGTGTATTTATTTGTCTGTCTGTGTCAAACCAAGGCTGATGAGAGTTTTTCTTTAAAGGTGACTTGTTCAATTGTGTTCTTAGCTGTGTAAAATTCACTTAAAAGTAAAATTTACTTTTATTTACGGCTATATATTTTTGCATTCCTTTTTTGTTTTGGTAAAAAATACAAAGCGTAAAAGCCTACATCTTCCAGCGATGACAAAAAAATTATGACATGAGAGTGCGATATTGGCCCTTATTATGGTTGTCGTAGTCGTATTCGAAATTAAACGACTCCAATGTAAAACATATAGCAAGCGTTGCCACATTTTATCAATTTCGCCACGACTACGACCACCCTAATAAGGCTGATTATTTTTTAGGCAAAAAAAGTTTTAAAAATATAGGATGCGGTTGACCTTGCAGTCCATTTCTGGAACTTCCTGATAATTTCAATCGCAAAGCGCCGGAAAATCGTTTGATTTTTAAAGTATTTTGAAAAACTTAATAAAAAAATGTTTTCAAACATTTCGCCCACGTTGTCTCTCGAACCACTTAACGGATTTAGATTAAATTTGCTGAATCGGGCGCAGTTTTCCAAGTAAAAAAAATGTAAGTTAATTCTAATAATCGATTTGAGAAGGAAGAAATTTTGAAGTTGGTAAAATGAAGCGCTTTTTTCCAAATTTGTCTACAACGATATCTCTCAAACGAATGAATTGATATTAATCATATTTGAAAATTCGATTCGATCAGCTTAGTAGTAGTTTAACATTTATTTGAAAAAAAAACTCTTTTTCGAAAACTTTATTTTTGAAAATTCTCAAAATATACAGAACAGAATCGATCATTAATCGAATCAGGAAATATAACACGTAAATTCTGTTCCGATCAGTTGAGCAGCTCTTAAATTATGAAAGGTTTACATACTTACACACAGGCACATAAATACATAGATCCATACGGATATCATCGAAAGAATAGTCAGAATGATCACAAAACGCGGAGATCTGATACAATCTAGAATTTCACAAAACATGGTGGAGTCAGTATCTTTCTATTTTTGTAGCGAGAAGTTACAAAAATAAAATTCTGAATCTAAACCAGCTATCATTTTGAATCTAAGCCAGCTATCATTTTCTTTCGGTGTCTACTCACATTTTAATACACTAGACTTCGGATCCAGTGTAATGGCAACATTTTTAGCTTTAGCTGCCTTTATCCTTAACAAATTGAAACCAATTTTATTATAAAATCAGTCAACCTCATAAAAAAAGTCTTCTAATACATGACAACTACTCTCAACTTATATGCTGTATTTCAAAAATTTCTAAATTGAAAAACTTTTCTTTTATATGAAATAAAAACATTTTTATTATTTCACATTATTTTGTTCATTGACATTTTTAAAACTTTTTTTTATAGTTTTATTTTTCTAACATAAAAACACATTTAAAGCTCTTAGAAATAATTGTGTTTTGCACTTTGTGTTTTTTCTAGAATTTTATTTGCATTTAAATTATGCTGAATTTCATTCCAATTATTTTAATTGAAAACTTTTATTAGTTATTTTTATGTTTTATTTTTATTTGCAGGCTTTTTTGGTCATACGAATGAATATTTACAACTATTTTGTGGCTTGTTTGTCTAATGAAAATGCTGAAATGAGAAAAAAAATATATAAAAAAATAAACTTTATTCGTTAATAGTTTCAACTTTTTTCATTAGAAATTTGTGACACATTTTAAATGAAGTTTATTATTTTTACGTTCTTCTAAAATGCAGTAAATGGTGTATCAGAGTCAGCGAAGTGTTAAGCAGGTAAGTTGATTTATATAAGATTAGGTGGGAGGTAAACTACAAAAATTCTTATATTGAAAATTACCGGAGGCCGCAAAAACATGTTTTAAATCGCAAATGGTTATATCTCTGTGTGATCAACTGTTTGATTTATGCCAAATATTTTATTTATATAGTTCTAATATTATTTTTTATAACTGAAATATCTTTAATAAAATTACATCTTATAATAATACCGTTGATTATTAAAATTCACTTGGTGTTCTTTACCTCCAAGATAGTTATGTCCCGTGAAACATAGGACTTACTGTATATCACCTATCGATAGTGCAAAAATGTTGATTATAACAGTATAAAATACGTATTTTGAAAAAAAATTTACTTTTTGTAGTTTACCTCCCACCTAGAGCATATGTATAGATAAATCGAAATAAAACTAAACGGTATCTAAAGAATGGAAAATGCAAATGATGAACTAAAGCCATGCCAATCGGAATGTGTAATATGCCTCTATATTTTTGCATAACATATGTATAAAAGAATAGTTCGAAATATTACGAAATGTATGAAAATTTTTTTTCTTTGTCTATATGCCTTCCAAATTTCTCTCTAAATAAAGATATAATATTAAATTACCAACGAAATTAAGCTAAATTAATTAAATTTCTTTCGACTAAAATTCAGAACTTAGTTGTTATAAAATCTAAAAGGGCATAACTAAGAATGCGCACTGTTCAAATAAATAAAAGTGCAAAACAAACATTCACATAATAGTATTCGTAATGCCAATGGTAAAACACACTAACTAGCATATAGAGAAATAGAACACTTTCTCGTCACATAAAGAAAAATTGGCAATATTAGTAACTATCAAATGAAAAAGCTGAAAAACGACTCTAAGAGTGACACATCATTAATTGATTAAAAGTAAATTATAATCAATTACTTGACTGCAAACCAACCTTACTGCTAGTGTGGTCTCAGCGGTAAAGAACATGTAAGTTCAACCTTTCGTGCAGTCAAGATTTTCTTTGTCCACATGCCTTGCAATTTTCTCTCTAAATAAAAATATAATTTAGTTGAAAAATTAAATTAAACACGAACTTAAGCCGAAATAAATATATTTCTTTGAATTAAAACCATAACATAATTGTTGTTTTTTTTTTATCAATATAACGTGGGAGCGCGGAGAAAAGGGGATATGTCAGGAAGCACGAAGTTTTGGGACATCGAAAAGTAAAGTTTGATTTCACTATTTTAAAATTAAAAGTTGACTAATCCCCTTTTCACCGTGCGCCCACGATATGTATATGGCTTATTTTTTAGGGTTCCGTACACCAAAAGTGTAAAGGAACCCTATCGTTTTCGCCACGCTATCTGCCTATCTATCTGTCCATCTGTCTGTCTGTCCGTCTGTCTGTCTGTCTGTCTGTCTATCTGTCTGTCTGTATTTCTGTCTGTCCGCCTGTCTGCCTGTCTATCACAGGCTGTTTTCTCGGGAACCATAAGAGCTACGCATCTGAAATTTTCACAACATATGTAAAACTTTGGCCGCTACAACAGCAAATATATCGCACCTGTTCATCAAAAGTAACACAACTCAAAATTTACAAGTTTTCAGTAGAGGCAAAAAACTAATTGCGCCAATATAATGGAATTATTGTTATAAACAAATATACCGTTGTAAAGGAAACTCAATAATATTTCAATAAAATAATACAATACCAAAATTTTTACAGTGGTTAGATATGGTAATCATACACTGTTTCCTTCAAAAAAGTGGAAAATAGAATTTTTTGAGTTGTGTTACTTTTGATGAGCAGGTGCGATATGACAGTTAAAATTTAAAGGGTGTTCTAAGGCGAGCAAGGAAACATATGGAAATACAAGTGTAACATACAGACACTTATATATAAACACTTTAAATTTTCAAAGTTAGTGCAAATTGGTGTAGTCTGTAGAATATTTAAAACAATAAAAAGTAAAGGGTGTTCTATAAGTTAATGTAATTTTTACTATGTAACTTAGACAATTTGCAATATCTTGGGAGCCGTAAGAGGTAAAAAAATTCAAAAACCGAAAAAGTCGTCAAAACGAAAAAAAAACACTAAAACCTAAAAAAAGTGTTACAACCAAAAAAATCGCTAAAACTAAAAAAATCACCAAAAACCGAAAAAATCCTCAAAACCCAAAAAGCGCCTGGACTGAAAAAAACCCAAAAACTAAATAAAATAAATCGCTTCAACTAAAAATATCGTCAAAAAGCGAAGAAAACGTTAAAACAAAAAAAAACGCCTAAGCCAAAAAATCGCCAGAACTAAAAAAATCAGCAAAAAACAACAAACAAATTAAAAAAACAAATCACAATAAAACGAAAAAATCACGAATATAAAAGCGTTGAAGCCAAAATTAAAATCACCAAAACAACAAAAAAATGTAAAACTAAAAAAAATCAAACTAAACAAAAAAGCACATCGAAAAATTTCCAAAGTGAAAAAAGGATAAAATCGTACGGAACCCTACGCGAGCCAAATTCGCACTTTACTGAATTTATTTTAACAGAAAATGTGAGATAAAGCTCAATGCATTTACAACTCTGCTATTCCTCGTCTTGTTTCTTTTATAGCCTCTGGTGTTAAGTAGACGCATTAACATTATTATGCTGTATTTGTAGCCATTTTATTAATTATTTTAATTTGCCGACGATTTTTGCTAACATTACCGACGGAGGAAGGCGCTTTTATGTAAGGGTTCCAAAATGAAGGTCCGTGAAATGCTGGGATTCGTAGCAACATTCTAAGGGGTACGCGAAGAGGTCTGGAAAGAGTTGTCTACAAAATTATTACATAAGTTATGCCATAGCTACACTTTTAATTTAAAACTATTTAAGATACAACGTAAATTTCGGTATGAACTTAAAACTCGTTTCTAATCATAGTCGATATCTGGACAAAATTGTTAAGTAGTTTTGACTTAGTTTACGATATAAGAATAAAATGATGCTAGATACAGGCAAAAAAATTTTTGTGAAGAAATATCAATACCTACTTTACGTGAAAGTTTTCTATAGGAAAATCAAATTTTATCTTGAATTGATGAACTTGAACAAATTTTATAGATTAAAAGGCGTAATTTGTATTAAAAATCACTAAAAATTTAAGACAAGCAAAATCTTTGGAAGAAATTACGTCGGTCGCGAAAATTCGTGAAAAATTGCAAATCTTAAACATGCCATAATTTTGAATAAAAGTCCCTAAAACTATGCGAAAAGCCAAAAATTCGGTAAAAATCGCGAAAACGGCGAAAATTCGCAGAAACTTGCCAACAGCGGCCAAAGTACCTTAAAATACTGTTTAAAAATCGCAAAAATTATAAACTGTTATTTTTGAAGGTGGTATATGTAGGTTCACTTTAAAAAGAAGTTATTTAACAGTAATTTAAATAATATATGGACTATATCTTATTAACATTACCCTTAACTAATATTTTTCGAAAAGTGGAATAACAGATAATTTCATGAAACTTTCGTCAATAGAATTTTTTTTTTTTTGATAATGCTACAAGTCTGGAGGTAAAGAAATCTGACAAAAGCCGTCTGAACTTTTATTTTTTGTTACTTTTTTCACACAACTTGATTCTCTGCCTATCCTATTGGAAAATAAGAAAAGTTGCATGAAACAAAATTTTATGAAATATTTCATCGAGTAAATTTAGTCAAACAAAATTTTATTTTATGAAGAAATAAATTATTTATAATCATGTGCGAATATTTAACGAATTAATTTAACTAATTTACAAATTTTTGTCGAACTTTTTTTTTTAGCAAATTCTTCAAGGAAAATATACATCTTTCACATCAACACGGGGTGCAACTGAACTAATACATATGGATTGCTCATGAAGTGATATGAGGAGATATGGTGATCACCGAAAAGTAGCATGTTGCTTTAGTTTCACCCGAGTTTATGTGGAAAATTTATGTTATCTAAATCTGTCTTGATTGTGTTAGTTATTTCAACTGAAAAAATATTGTTGGATATAAAATTTAAAGATAAATTGAAACGTATTAAAAAGTCAAATAGGTGGTCCGCGTGCAAGCAGAAAAGTTATAAGGGGTCCGTGAACTAACAAGCGGTTGGAACGCCTGGTTTAGTGACCAGTGAGAAATAAGCCTTCATCACTTTACAGTCAAGCAACAACTAATGCAATAATGCACCAATGCCCATCAGAAAAATTCATGATGTTGAAGGCTTGCCTGAAACCAGTCTATGTCCTCAAGCATCGCTAAGTCTATGTCCATACGAATCAGCTTTTGCTGCGCAACTTTTGAGCTTATGGGCTTCATGTACATGCAACTCTCTCTTGTTTTCCTCTTCGTAATATTAAGAAACAACATATTTTATTTAAAAAAAAACAAAAGCTGCACAGCAAGAATTTCAAAAGAAAATTTAAGAAAAGTGCAGAAGGAAGAGTTGACTCATATGGACAGGGACTAACCACTTCAGGCAACAGCAATTGGAGCTGGATGGTGTTAAGTTCGACCTTTATACAAAGTCAAGAATTTGTCTTTTCAATTATTACATGCTTTGAAAAATAATTTATCATTAAAAATATTTTAATTGAAAAATTATTTAAACGAACTAAAGCCTGAATAATAAAAATTAGTTTGGATTAAGGCGCATACAGTTCGACTAAAATACATAACACTAAAGGCACGTAACAATAAATATGTTTGATTGTTTCCAAATAATATAAAGACAAACAAACACCAAGAGTGAGACCCGGAAAAAGCACAAGTAATATTTGGCTAATACCAGAACAAAATGTTCAACAATTTCTAAGCTACCAAAAACAGCTTAAGTAAGTTTGGATAAATCTGCACACTTGTAAAGAACTTAATGCAAATTAGTATAATATTGGATATTTATCTCCTTAACTATACATGTCGTAGTGGCCTAAAGTATAAGAAGAACTCTGATGATGGGAACGTGGTTGATTACGAAAATATCATGATGTTGAGTTCGACTTTTATACAAAGTCAAGAATTTATCTTTTGAAAAAGTGTTTCGTAATAAAAATACTTTACTTGAAAAATTAAATTAAACAAACTAAAGCCTGATTAGCTAAAACTCCTTTGGATTAAAATGCCATACAGTTCGACCAAAATAATACATAACTTCCAGAAATTTTTTTTTTATATTCCACTTGAATTTGCAACTGTTTCTAATATTATTTCAGCTGCGAACTACAAAAACCATTCACATACAACAAACGAGTACATTAAGAAAAATAGAACTGGAAATAAATTCCAATTACGACTGTAAAAAATATTAAAAAAAACATTTTTTATTAGTAAAAAAAAAACACAAAAAAAGAAGGAAACACGTTTTAATCAAACAGAAAGCAGGCGTAATGTAGAGCAAATTAACAAATATTGATAAATGCAATTAAGCATACAACACACTCACAACCACTATAATCATGGTCTTGAATAAATACCCTCTAAGCAACTCAATTAACTTTTAACACACTTTAAACTAAATATTTCGCAACTAATGGTGGTTGATGCCTGGACTATTTTCAACAGAGTCAACTGATTATTTTAACATTGCGATGTCCTATGCGGTAGTCAATAGAGTGAATCTGCATTACTTTCCAACTAACTTTATGTTCACTTTATTTAAGTCAACTGGTAGTTAGTATGTAAAAAGAAGATGCTGGTGTTCGAACTATGTATCCCACGTTTTATAGTCAACGCGCTGACCACCCAACTAAGGTACCATTTATAATAATGACAGCAAAAAGTTAACATAGACATGAAATCACTTTTAAAGTAGCTGAGAGATTAAAATTGTTAGCTCTCACCAAATCCCAATATTCACTCAACTTAAGAATTGATATTGGGTCAGTTGTGGATTACATTGTAGTTAGTTTTCAGGTAGTCTAAAGAAGTTAACTATAAGTTGGTTATTTTTCTAGTCGACTACCGATTTGCCTGTAGGGTACAGAACCAAACACATATAAAAATACTCACACTTTAACAAACAGAGAAAATAAAATTTTGTTGAGATATTTTCGAATACATATTTAATGTATACAAAAATCTGAATTTTACACAATTTTTCTATTACAATAACAAAAATGTAAATAAAAGCATTAGAAAAAAACGGGCTTCGCAACACTAAACAAATACAAAAAAATTTAATTTTTGTGGAATATCCTTTATATATAAATTTATGCATCAAATGCACATTTCATGTTGTTTCTCTATTTGAATGCATTTTTTTTGTACATAACTCTTCTGATCGTCTGGTGGGCAAAAATAGAGAAAAAAAATTTTTAAATTTGTCCAAGTATTTAGTTTTTGTTTTTTTGATGGCAAAAAACATAGAAATGGCATTTGTATGTACATACATATGTATATGAATACATACTTATGTATGTATATATATGTATATATATACAGGTATGTATATAGTATACAGAGAAACTGCAAAGGTGTGTATAACTGGTGCATAAAAAAAATGCATAAACTGGGTACATGCACTTGCTCAAGTTACGGATGTCTATCGAAATAAATATGTTTCACAAATAAGGGCTGATTCTCATTCTAAACGTATATTTTGTGTTTTTTTCCTTCTTTTTTTACCAATGTAACTAATAGAAATATGAGAAGGTAGGATTAGTATTATAGTTTTCGCCTCATTCAATGGATCCTGAAAAAAAATTATCTTTTGCGATTCTTTAATTTTTTTGTGTATTAAGCGTTCCATTTGCTTTCGCGGGTGTTCTGGGAATGATTTGTGTGAAAGAAACAAACCTCCAAAAATTAGTATAGGGTTTGAAAACACTATGCATCTACTCCCTAAAAACAAAAAAATATAATAATCGCAGCACAAAATTAAAAGTTATAACGACTTTTTTAAATTTTGACTTGGGTTCAGATGGAAAAATAAAAAACTTTTTATCTTAAAAAAATTCTTTACAAACATTTATAGATGAGCAAAAAGAAGGCTTGTTCCTCTTTAAAATAAGAATAATTTTAATGAAGTTAAAGCAAAGCTTAAAAGTTATGTGAATTTTAAATAATTATTCGTACCAAAATACGACCTACCTAATATATATTAGAAGCAAAATTTTTTCAAAGCAAATCAGAAATTTCTAAACGGACAATGTTCTCTATATTGTTTTATACCCTTCCGCTGCTGTTCAGTTTTTTTGCCGTCCTATAATCTATAGACAAATGCTATTAAATATGTTTTTAAATTATTATAAAGCTGCTCGTCTTCAGCATAAAGTGCAACCATGACATAATGTGTTCTTATTGCTTTTTTAAAACTTTCCATAAACTCATTAGATCAGGGTTGCATTTTCTACAGAAGTCGAACGGCGTGTGAGATAGTGTAAAACAGGCATTAGAGGAATACTGTTAATGTAACGCTCAATACATTTTTATACAAATTCAATATTTATTTTCAGAACACTCTTTTGATCTTTGATGTATTTTAACTTAAACTCCTTAGTTATTCGCTAAAAATGCCAATTAAATTGAAAAATAATTGAAAACACTCAATACTTTTTTATACAAACCATGATTGATGGAGGAAACGTTTCGCAATATAATACTATTTAACAAAGTTCGCGAAACTTTTAAATATTTAGCAATACAAACCTACGTTGTTGTTTTAGTGTATGTTGTTATGCAATTTTAATAATTAAACTGAGTAATGAACAGTACTATAAAAGCGTAACGCTCAATACACAAGACTGCGGACAACAACAATTTACAAATAAAAATTATAGTTTATAAAATAAGCGAAGCAAATGCAAATATTCTAAGAACGTTATAAATTTAAGCTCACTGTTGGAAAAATGTATACTTTCTTAATGTGGAAAATCAACAGCATGCATTACGGATATGCGATTTTGCACACTCAAAATAAAATATTGGTAAATCTAACCAATTTCATACGTTAGAATTGAGCCAACCAATAAAACACAGTAAAAATGAACCAATGGAATTGTAGTTTAGTTGATAGTGTGTAAAACTACTAACCGAAAGGTTGCATGTTCGATGCCTGCCAAGTCTTAAGCAGTAAGTGTGTTTGCTTAAAATTTTTTTTTTGTTTGCTAGTAATTTTTTGGGCTTGAACTTAGGTTCTCATGTTTATAAACCGGACGCCTTTACCATCTCAGGTAAGACACCTTGCTAAGTAAGGATAGGACAAAGTATACATGTGGTGACCTTATTGACTTAAATACAGTAATTTTTGTGAAATAACTATTTTCGCTGTTATTATTTTAAATTGGTAATTTTAACCACAAAAATTATTAAAAATTAAATAACTATTTTGAACCATCAAAAATAATTCTATTTTTAAAACGTCGGTTTTCCCAAATTTATATTTTACAATTCAGTAAAATGTAATATTTCGGTCTTGAACTTAGGCTCTCGTGATTTTGAGCCGGACGCCTTTACCATCTCAGCTAAGTAATTTTGTTGAATAACGATAGCACAAAGTAACCATAGACATGAAATGACTTACAACTTTAAAAAGTTATTTTAACCAATGAATGTTTTAAAACTGCAACAACAATTTACATTAACAGTAGGTTAACTATTTATATATTGGTTAGATTTACCTATCATTTTATTTTGAGTGTATGAAGAGAGCATAAACAGTATTTTCGTTCTTCGTTTTTAATATATAATGAATAGACATTCTTACACAAAAAAGCTTATGTTAATTTGTTTATAATCTATTAGATCATGGTAAAGTAGTTTTAATTTTAAAATTTTTTGGTTTATGTTATGAAATATTTTACTGTACTTTCAACACAGACGAAAAAAGCATTTGAAATGAGAATCATCCATGTATATCACGTTTTGTATTCCTAGCATCATGCACAATGGGAGTAAATTTCGAAATATATTTTTTATAAAAATAATATGATATTTCTTAGCTGACGAACTAGGCTTGTACTATTTTTAGATGCTAATATGAATTTAAGTCATTAGTATCGAAGATAAATTGTTGAAGATAAAATATTTGATAGGAGTTACGGGCTTTGTTTGCGGTGTTAACGAACAGCATCAAAACAAACGTCTTTAAAATATAAGAAAAAACTTTGAAGCTATCGGCCTTTTTGTCTATTCCGATACGAGTTAACACATTTTTGCGCCGGTACGGCCAATTCGCAAAACCAATATTAATAAATCTTCATCATTGAAACTACTGGTCATATTAAAAAAGGATGGAAAAAGGGCATAGCGGATGATATAAGCTTTTAGAAAATTAAATAGTTGTTTGCCCTTTTCAAAGGCGCGTTAAAGTGCAGGGGGTCAAAAACAAGCGCATCGGTCATTAAAAGTGTGTAGGTATCGCAGCTTGAGGAAATAAAGGCCGATTTTAGATATTTAAATCTTTATTAAGTTTCTCAACAAAAAAAATTAACATATGTATCAATCATTGGTAACATCATTGATGAACTCAGCTCAAAGTAGTCTTATATCTAGTGAAACATCGATGAATTTAACACGTGGTTGTCATACGACGAAAGTGATCTATAGAACTGAATGGTATATATACAGAAGGACAATTTTTGATATAAAAAATAGCCTTGCTGGGTTATGACTGTACGAGGAAAAATTATAATTAAAGAAGTTTCTTGGGATTTATTGAATTACAATTAATTTTAATATTGTATCGTGTTTTTTTTTTTGTTACAGTGCCCTGTGAGCACTGTTATGATAGAGTATCCTGCGGAAATCGTGCTGGGGCCACGCAGACTTAGCCACTCGGCAGGTCCTCCGTGACACCATCTATGCTGTGCAATTGTATGATTCTTTTCGAATCATCAACTTGTTGTGAGATAGAGGAATGCCTGTGAAGTAGCAGATCATTGAGTTTTCAATGTCACAACTTATTTGGCAATACCGCCAAAAGTATGGTTACGACGTCATGGAATCGTAACTAGTGTTACTCTCGAATATCCGGCTATCTTATCTAAGTCTACAAGGAACTATTACATTGAATTTTTCTGCATAGAAACCTTCGCAATCTCTATCGGCTTTTTTTGGAACCATCTGTAAACACACTGAGCACTCCTTCAGGGATAAAAAACACAACACTCGATAAAAATTACATTATATTGTTCCCTATCGAGAACAAGTGAAAGCTATAGTCCACAATAATAAGGTTTCGGTATTTAATAGTCGATATTATCGTGTTTTGTCCCAGGCATGATCGCAGGCATGATCGCAGTCAGTCCGCGAATATGAACATGTTTTGTTTAATCTGATCGCCGAAATTACAGCTAGATGTTTAGCTAGAACGTCTACCCTGAATCAATTAAACAATTCCGTTGAATTTGTTCTGATCGCACATGTTATCAGCAACGCTGCTTGCCAAAAGATTTTTCTCAATTGCTTTGCGTTTTTGTCTACCGCATTCAACCAAATCACTGCAACATAAAAAAATATGGGTCAGGTTCCATGATAGTTTGCTATATAGGATAACACCAAAGTGATCTCGTTAAGTTTTGGAGGCACAAAACTTTCAACTTTATACTTCTTAGTTAAAACTGTTAATTCATATTAACTAGATTGGAAGCAATCTCAAAGGTGACACTCTATTCGCTAATAAGTGACAGTTCAAGTTCCATACACTTTGTTATTGTACCAACGAGCTTTTTATTTTAATTTTTTTAATGTGTTAAAAATTTACTTGTTACTTTAACAACTATTTACCCATTGTGCTGCATAACTCTCTACTAAAACATACAAATTTTTAGTAAACTTTCTGCACTAAACATCATCCTGGTAGTTCGGATATGCACCAGCTGCATTCAGTTAAATAAAACTAATACAAATAAAAAAGAAAATCTATTGTATAGTTAAAGCGAATTTAAAGTACCCTTTAACAAAATTAATCAAAATATATTGATAAGGCCAATGAAATTTTAATGCAACAAACTTTTATGAAAAAAAAATTTGTTCTTAAAACTTTTCTTTGAATATTTTGGAACATTTTTCCAGATTTAGTTTAATAATAAATTGTTAAAATCTTATAAATTTCTAAGAAAGAAATTTTAATTTGAAAACAGAGAGTATGAAATTTTTACATCTTGTTTTCGATGGCTAAAAGAAAAAGTGATCTACGCGGCTAAGAACTCTGATCAGAATAGCGGGAGCTATCGAAACATGTTAGTTCAACCTTTCGCGCAGTAATATTTTTCTTTGTCTACATGCTTTACATTTATCTCTAAATAAAAAATATAGTTTGATTGAAAAATTAAATTAAAACCGAACTCAACCCAAAATAATAATTTTTCTTTGGATATAAACCCATACAGTTCGACTAAAACTCATAAGTTATTTGTTAAACTTTAAATGCACCTAGCAAAAGAATGTACATGTTCAAACAAAGTGAGCAAACAAACATTCACAGACTAGTAATTGTAATTATCAATGATAATTCATACTAGAACAGAGAAATAACAAGAAATTTAACACAAGACATAAAGGAAAAAGTGAATGTCAATAACTATCAAGTGAAATACAGGTTTCAGAGTGACAGTATGAATTGATTAAAGGTAAATGACATTCAACTCTTGACTGCAAACCACCGACTTTTGTCGAGTGGTCTACGCAGTTAAGAACTTTGACGAGAATATCGGAAACTAACGCAACATATGAGTTCAACCTTTCGCACAGTCAAATTTTTCTTTATCTACATGCTTCACATTTATCTGTAAATAAAAAATATAATTTAATTGAAAAATAAAATTAAAAGAAAATGACATTAACAAAGACGTGATGAATGCTGACGATGTGTTCTAAACACGTGCATAGATACATCTGTTTATAGTAGTGTATTAACTCATCTGACTGCGTATTGATTGATAAGTAATGTATTGGTATTGTTATTGTCTGAAGTAAAGAAGATATGAGTGGATACAGAGAGACTGAGAGCGATCAATATATATTCCAATGATTCGTCAAAACAGATATTAACAGTTACTGATGTCGTACAATAAGTAACTTATTGTAGAAATAGGCAACTTGTCATGCAAAACGAAGTTGTTCGGCAATTGGTTGGCTATTTAAAACGAACATCATAATAAACAACAAAAACAGCAAGAACAAAGCAAAACAGTGAGTTGTACCAATCGAGAAAGTATTAACTCTTATTGTAAGAGAGATAAATTTGTACACGAAGTGTATGTGAATGTGTATTATATTTAGCAAATATACGCACATACATTATCTGTTGCACTAACAATTATCTTTGAATATCTGTGGTACAACCGATATTTTAAAGCAAAAGGCTTGTAAATTTCTTATTTATGACAAAACACCATGTTGCTCTTACTGTTGAGTACGAGTAGAATGTGTGGTTGGAATAATATTATACTATATCAGTTACACTCATTCTATCATTTAGTGCCATTATTACAACTTGGCAATTGTTAAAGGTAGAATTTTGTCAGACGGATAAATAGCTTATCTTTATTACAAATTTACTTTATATGAAATGAGCGACAAGTTAAAGGCAAGCTCATCATACCTGGTAGGTTAAAGTAAATTTGTAATAATAATAAACTGTTTATCCGTCGGACAAAATTCTTCCTTTAACTATTGCCAAATTGTAATAATGTCTCTTACACTTATAATTAGTAACAGGTATGTATCTGTTTTATCTGTTTTAGCAATACTTTTCAATATAGTGTTGCACGTCTTTAATGTGTATATAAAAATTAACTTTTTCTAAACGATAAAGTTTCTAAAACATCTATTAGTTTGTTTATAATATTCTTAGGAAAATATTCTCAATTAGCTATTTGCATCTGAAAAATTTTTCTCAAATATTATTCTTCAAATAGGAAAAAAAATTAGTCCTTAAATAGTAAACTTTATGAGTTTTTTAGTTGAACTTGCTGTAAAAACTATAAAGAGTTCAACATGCCCATTTGCAGGTAGTTCCCGTGCATTTAAAAAATGCGTTTCATACATTAGGAAAGTTTTTACAGTTTTCCAAACTTTTTTTTAGTTAATTTTTCCAGAATGCAAAAAAAAGACACACACAAAAGGAAAAGAACTGCATATAAATGCCATTCCATATATAAATTGGTATATGCATATATTTACCTTCTACTTGAGAGTTCTTCATTGCCACCCTTGGGGTACATCCTTAGTTGTTATTTTTGTTAATTTTTTAGTGCCTGCTGCATATTCACCTAAAAATTTATATGCATTTTGGTTGCAGCCATATTGGAATTTTCTATGTGTATGTGTGTATATATGTGTGGAACTTTTATATGATGTTGCATGCCAGTTTTACTACTTTTTTCCATTATTGCATTGTTGCATCCCAAACAAAATAGAAAACTAAAAAAAATTTCAGCTGACAAAGCGATTTTATTTTTGGGTTTTGTTAAAACCCCCTCTTATTTTTTTTTTTGTAGAAAAAGTGTAAATTTTTTGCTTAATTGTTTGGAGAAAAATGCATCAAAAAAGTAAAGAAAATATTATACCAGCAAGCCCTCACTTACCAAATGAATAGCAAACAACAATTTTGAATTTAGGCTCACTTTTTTGTATTTTTTGTCCTTTTTTCCAGGTTGATGCAAGTTTTTTAATGCATACATTTGCATCCCCATCAGCTCTTTCTAATAAAGAACATTGGCTAAATCTAAATTGGAATGACTAGTATTCCATTCCAGTTACTTTTTTTTAACAAATGCACAATATTTTTGAAAAAATATGCATGCCTGCAAAAAGTCTACTAACGTCAAATGCAAATATATTTTATGTGCACGAACATCATCACCAGAAGAGCCTTCTAGTTTGTGGTGTTCTGCTTCTAGTACAAATGCATTTAATTTCAAACAAAAACAAAAAACTTTTTGGTGTAAATCCATAATGGATTATTGCTGTAAGTGGAATTTGTATGTCTAAATTAATGTTAGATAATGTTTGAAATATTTAAAGATGATTCTTTTTTTGTGCTTGAAAGGTAGTTGATACAATTTATTAAATTTACAAAAGAAGTCATGATATTCGGGATAAAATTAAAGAAGTTAATATAAAGTCACACTCGGAGTTTATACTGAAGGTATTCACGGCAACAATTTAATCTGACGAAGTTGCGAAACTTCAAAGTTTATCTTGAAAATATAACAATAACTATACAGAAATTAACTTCGCACAGAGTTTTGCACCTCGTACTACCCATGACCAAGCACGTAAGTGCAAAAATTTTCACTAAACGTATGATCAACGTTAGTTCAATTGTATTGCCATCCTTACAAAAAATTATGTGTTTACTTAAAAAAGTTCCAAAATGAGCAACTATTTATATAACAATCATCCTAAAAATATTTTTTTTGTACAAGCCGAATTAAGCGGGTAGTTTTATTAGTTTTGATAAAATATGTGCTGCAAAAAAATGAAACATCAATTAAAGAGCTATTTAAAAAATAATTAATACTTTGGTTTGGTTTTTTTTCAAGAATAAATAAAATTTTCCATGTCCTGTCTGTTATTTTTCACTGCTGTTATAACTGTTCTTGTTACTAAAATATATGCTCACGTCAACTACTGTAAAATTTTGCTTTTTCGCACTTTCGCATTTTCGCAATTGGTGACGTGAATAACTCTACTGTTTATATCACTGTCAAATAAGAGAAATGTGAGGAAGTAATTGAGTTTTGAAAATTTGCACGGTTGGTCCTTGCTACATATGTTTAAAGAAACTAAAGAGTCCTGGTGGTGGACGGTAATTTAGGCCATGCACATTAATTGTATTATTATGGATAACACTGTACAATACAAAAAAAATTACGGGTTTCTGTAAACCGATTTTGCCAGAGGAGATAAAAAAATATACGTGTGTCGGCGTTTTGCAGGATCACATCGGAAATTTATTTTAAGGGGGTTAAATGAAACTCTGTGTTATATACATTTGAGTTATAGGGTTTATTCAAAAACTTTGTAGAAAATTTTAGGGTAAACAGTTTTGTCGAATGTACTTAGCCTCTAGCTGCTCCACATAACAGTCAATTTTGGCAACTCGTAATAAAAATCCCTAAAAAAGCGGATTGTGGGGAAGAATTATTCTACAAGAATGTTGGCCATAAAGTTTTACTATGGGACTTCAAAAGCAGCCAAACTCAAGAATCAACTTCTATGCTAGAAATGATTGAAAACTTGAACTATGTTTAAGGCTTTACTTCGTACTTATTTACAATTAGTACTCGGCATAGGAAATATTGTAAAGCCCAGATCCCACTATCGGCGCAGTGTATCGATTTTCGTTGGCTTACTACAATAGAGACACTGATAATGAAGCCAAATAGCTTTACTTCTAATAAAGCCATTTTGCTTTATTATCTATCGCTTCATTGTAGTGAGTCGACGAAAATTGTGACGATAGTGGGATCCTTGCTTAAGTCTTACGTTTAAGGTATAAGATGTGTTCAGCACTTTTATGTAAAACACCCCGAAAAAAATTTTCTAGAACATGTAACCCTGTATCCCTTCGTTTTATAGGCCTTTTTGTATATTTCTTAAAAAAATGGGTAAAAAGCTCCTTTTCAGCGGTTCTTCAAAGGGTGGAGTCTTTGAAGAACTATAGTTCTTCAAAAACTCCACCCTTCAAAGAATGTTTTTTATGATTTGTTAGTAAAGAGCCAAAAATGACCATAATGTGGGGCAGCTAGGGGGTTAATATGTTCCACAAAAATGTTTGCGCCAATATTTTTTACGAAGTAGCTAAACATACTCTACAGCTCAGATGTAAAGAACACATAGTTCCATATACCGATATGCTGCACGATCAGGCTAAACAAAAGGAGGAAACTTAAGCCCCCCCCCCCCCCACCCCTCAAAAACAAAATTCTGATGTGATCCTGCAAAACAACGACATATGTACATTTTTCGTTTGCCTCGTCTAACAGAATCTGTTTGTAGAATTCCGTAATTTTGAAAAAAGTTCGAAATTGTTGTATAGTGTAGTTATCCATAATTGTTATTCAAGAAAACTGGTTGCACAATACAACAAAATCAAATTTGTTTTAATTACATGGTTCTGATGACTGATGACACAAAATATATGTGTGCATCGACATTTTGAAAGTTTACTTTTGGAGCTTACATTTTCCCCTCCAACCGCCCCATCCCCCCTCCTTTATTGCACATAGCTATACTGACTCGGCATAGCAACACTTCTCATGAAACGGACCAGTCACTTTTATATGGGCATTGCCTAGGATGGACTTAATTGATACTTTGTATGCACCTTGTAACTTGTCCCTGAACTGTATTATAGAGACCTAATAGGTGTATGATAATATAAATTGTATAGAAATAGTATGCCGACATTTAACTGAAATAATTGATTAATAATTGACAGTTGATTTGAATGGCTTAGTGTGATAACTCGATAAGCCACCTGAAATCAAAAATTGGTTTTATGTGTTTATTTAATTGCTAGGTACCTAACTTCTAGTATTTTGCTAATAATTATTTTGCATCCCTACGGTAAATGAAACTGACACAAAACAAGTCACGTGACCGATCCCCAGGTGATAGAGACCAGTCCGAGTTCTAACACTTCCTATGAAGCGGACCAGCCACTTTTATATGGGAATGGCCTTGGATGGGGTTAATTGATACTTTGTATGCACCTTGTAACTTGTCTCTGAACTATCTGATGGTGTCCTAATCGGTGTAGAATAATATAAGTTATATATAAATATTATTCCAAACTTCAGCTGTAATTATCGATTAATTTATTTTTTTATTGTTACAAATCCAAGTAGAAATCGCATTTTATTTTTAAGCGGTGTTTTTGATAGAATTCGAACCGACAACCTCCCGCATGACAGGCTAATACACTGCCCACTGCACCACAGGGGAACTAATATTTCAATGTTATAAATACTAGTTAAGCTG
Organism: Panzeria rudis; assembly: GCA_956483635.1. Classification (NCBI taxonomy): domain Eukaryota; kingdom Metazoa; phylum Arthropoda; class Insecta; order Diptera; family Tachinidae; genus Panzeria; species Panzeria rudis. The sequence continues at coordinate 35,862,806 of OY101447.1, read as the reverse complement.
CAGTTAATATCTGAGTATAATGACGGAACAGGTTCCTGAGTAGCATGGCAGTCTCATTGAAGGGACACAATTAATATTATATAGATACTATGTGATAGGCCTTAGATCCAGGTGCATCGAATTTGTTCAGTGCCGTTTACTACAATACTAGCCGGGGTACCAACTAAATTGACTGAAAATGGTTAATATGTGACCATTTACACAATATGTCTTTTTTCAACATTCACTACTCCTTATTTTTGGTACCAGTCTAATTTTCTCAAGTCATAGGACGAGTACTTTTGGATCAATTGTCACCAAATTTTCAGCAGGGATATTTACACTAGAAAATTCCAAAAACCGTACAGTTTCTAATTTTATTTAAACTTAAATGTCGATTTATTCGATATTTTGCTTTTGTGGCTTACCGAGCTATTGCAATAAGCGATATTATTGCACAATATTAAAAATTGCACAATTATATTGCAAGTAGTGTATAAATGGTAAACGAAACAAGAAATCGATTTTCGACTTTTCGATCAACCATTTTTCATTCCGATTATTTAGCCGATTAATCTTAGGTAAAAATCTGTTGCTTTGTAGTCGATTTTTATTTAGTTTTATTTTTTTTTAATTAGAATAAATTTTCGCGATAAAATATTTCATGAAATTTGTGGCACGAAACTTTCTTTATTTGCTAATAGAATGTTCCAGTCCAAGTTATGTTGAAAAAGTGGTAGGAAATAAAATTTCATGTGGTTCTTGTAAATTTTCTTCGCCCCCTTTTCTTTTCCGCGCTTGCAATAAGCAACTAAGAAAAGTTTCATGAAGAAAATTTCAAGAAATGCATTTTTTCGTAGTGTAAATTTAGTATTCGTTTTTCCCGTTTTATTTCTAATACAAAATTTACACGATGAAATATTTGTTGAAAGTTTTTTATTTGCTTCGTAATAAATTGCAAGTGTGCAAAAGCAGTTGGAGTAAAGAAAATTAGCCAAAGCCATCTAAAAATGGGGTTTTAATTAGTTTTTCCTTTTCCCTGTAAAATTACTAAAACTCGAGAAACGCTTCTTCTATATTGAGCGATAGAAATGTATATGGTTCACAAAATCTTTCTTTCTAAACTTCATTGTTTGCTCGTTTATATAATTTCGATTAATCGAAGCCAAAAGTCGATTTCAGTATAAAGTTTACAACTAAAAATCGATTACAAAAAATAGTTTTTTAGCATTGAAAATTGATTTTCGACTACAATCGAAATCGACTTACCATTCACTAACTGCATGTAGGTGGTCCGCTTTATCATCGATTGATCTGAGTGCGTATGATTAGTCCATATATTATATAAAAATGAGGTGTTGGAAAATTTTGTGTTACGGCATCACGCCTAAACGGCTAAACCGATTTAAATGAACTTTGGTATACAGATAGATATTTGGTCTACAATTATTATATGCTATATTCGTTTCCCCGATCTTAGACCGGGAGGGGATAAAATGGGTCAAAACCTCCCCCTACGCATAACTCTGTCATATGTTAGGTCCCATAATTTTTTCCCAAATCGGTGGGAATATTTGACTCCACCTCCCCCCACTCTTCCACCAATGATTAACTCTTTCATTTGTGAACGAATTTTCAAAATTCTATATTGGTTTGAAAGGTTTTCCTTTCATTTAAGTCCCATAATTTTTTCTTAAAATCGGCGGGAAAATTTAAAATTACCAGCTATGCGTGCAAAATCTACTTTTCTAACATGCTGCTAGTTTCAAACTGCATTTTATTTAAATTCATTTAATAATAAATTTAACTGACTGCGTATGAGTAATATAAAATGGCAAACACTTTTCAGTTTTATAGATTGCAATTTCCAAAAACGTTCATAAATAAATATGTCCATTTCAATTCTTGGTTTATTAAAATCTTTCTACTTCAGTTTATTTACTTTGGAGTCTCCAACAACAAGCAGCAGTTTTTCATTTATTATTTAATCAAATATGTTCAAATGAGAATATCGCCAAAGTGCTGAGTTTATTTGTTTTCTTAGGCCATATTTACGCTATTAATTTTTTTACAAAAAAATAGTGACTAAAATGCTAACTAATCGTTTAACAACAGCGTAACAAAACTTCTAACATATGAATGCAATTCACAAGGGCTTGCTAAATGCTGTTTCGGATTCTAAAAGCTTATAAGTTTGTTGTTATTTTCTTTTTGACAAAAGTTAAACGATAGAATACAAATAACAATTTTTTTAAAACTCTACAGATACAAGCGACGACACAATAGGAAGTACGAATTTATTAGTTCTTTATTGTATTTTAATCAATTCAGAAATTAAAATATATTAATTCCCAGACTCTATTTGATAGCTTTGCCAATATAGAAAACACATTCAAAATTATAAAAATAAACACTTCATATAGATCAGTGTGGAGTCCTTAATATTTAAGGGAGAAGTTCTTAGTACGTTTAATTATTTTTAGAACAGCCTATAAAAAATCAATATCATCAAAAACCGAAAATCTGTGGTTATAGCGAAACAGCGTGTCAGTGGTCAGTGTAGAGGGTTGCGCAAAATATTTTGGATACTCGAAGCAGCAATTAGCTCAATATGCATAAAGCATTTGTTTAACAGTAGTGCATTAACTCATAGTCTAAAAATTTTCGGTAGGGATAAAAACCTGTTTATATTGTTATTTAAATTAAATGACGATAAAATAAATATGCCACACTATGGAATTATTGTAATATATTATAAAATATAAAATATAAGATTTTGAGTTACCATCGATGTTCTTTCCGCAAACACAGTATTATTTTTACGTAATTTTATTTTTGTACTGAATATTTATAAGTCTGCAATTTTATGGTTTCAGCTTTTTAGTTCAATATTTGAATTAATGTAAATTCAAATTATTTTATTAAGAGATAAGTACTATGGGTTTTGTTATTATTTGTAGTACAAAACAGCCGGAAAGGCAACAGTTGGTAAGAAACGTTGAAAACTTCATAAAATCTTAAATTTAATTTATTATAACTCAGGCATTTCTTATTCGATCAAAGCACATTAGCCACTACTATATACGTAATTAGTAGCCTTTCGAACAAGATATAATTAGTTTTAGTCGTAGCAGACATTGTTTCTGAGTGGCACTTTAAATATACATCGAAAAACATAAATGTATTGTTATCTGAACAATGGCTGAAACGATTTTTTCCTTCTGCTTAAGGCGGGTCGAAACAAAAGTTGCACCAGTTAATAGATCTTTCATTCTAGGAGGTGACTGGTGTAATGTGAAAGTTTAATGTAATTTGTATGTGAAAAAGACAAATTTGGCGTAATTTTGGGGCGTGGCAAAAAAGTGAGTGTCTTAAAATCTAGACATACTAAGTTTTGAAACAACTTGGACATTAGGAGGAAGGATACGAGATGGCATAGGTGGGGCCAAGAAGCTGATGTCGGACTGCAAAGTCACCAGAGACAAAAATTGAGCTATATTCAAGCCATTAAACATGATATGCGATATAATAAGATTGGACTTTAAGTGGCAGCGCTATATATAAAAAACAAAAAATTCTGTATTTTGGGACGTGGCAAAAAACTGTGTTTTCCTATTTTAGAAACTTCATTGACATGTCTTTTATTCTAGGGGGTGAACGGCACAACTTGATTTTTTTGTATGGAGGGCGACACGCTCTATGATCACATCCTAGTTAGCCTAAATTAAATTTAATTGAATATTAAACGTACGACAGTTGCATAAAATGTACGTATTGATAAAAATTTTGGAAGGAAAATCGTAAAAAAACTCTCTTATATTATAAAAACTTGTTTGAGAAGCTTGTATTTAAGACAACTTAAAAAAGAGCCCTGAAAGACATCAATCTCTCACTCCATGAATTGATTAATTGCTTAAGTTAATTGTCCAGAACAATATCAGAATTATATTTAAGAAAAAAAAAATTGCCGACAACTTGAATAAGAAGTCGACAAAAAAAGGTAAATAAATTAACCAGACACTTGAAATGCTCACGTAATATTTCCAACAAATGCCCATCCATACAGAAAGTAACCCCAAATATAATATTATTTTTCTAAAAAAGGAAAATATTTCCAGGAGCACAAAATAGTATGAGTACAATTTTCTAATGCTCAAAGCTTTTGTAATCTAATGCTGAAATAAAATCAAATTTTAATGTTAATTTAAATAGTAAATCAAATTGTAATTTCCTTTTTATTTTATGCACATTTGCATGTATGTATGCTTAAACGAAAACTTAACTGTTACTTATCGCCATCAGATTTATGTCCTTAAAGACAGGAAAATCTTTTTTGTATTAAAGTCAGCTTTTTGTGTAAAATATTTTAGAACTATTAATTTAAACAATGGGTTTCTCTGCAAATAATATATATAATGAAAATACTATTTTCAAAATTGTTCCTTATGACAATAGATTAGAAAATTTATTTAAATAAAATAGTTTTCCAATTTGTAGTTACATATGGACAAATACGAGAAATGTTCTACCAAGCACAGAACTTTAGAGTTGCCAAAACTGTTTATATATATTGATGGATTAATATGCTATATATTTTACCTTAAAAATATATAAGGGAACATTTTTCGGTGATCCTTCTATGAATGGCAGGGATATACTACCTACACCGAAAAAAAGATCCAACCTCGAATTTCATATAGGATGCCATTTTTGTATACACATGTGACCGTAACCTTAAATTTTAGTTAACCAGGTAGGAGGTAGTCGGGAATGCCCGCTATCTTGAAAATATTCGAGTATCAACTTTTTTTAATTATCTCGTAAGCTATAAGGAATATAAACATGTTGTTAAAAGGTTTCTTTTAGAAAATAATATTATCGACAACTCGACTTTACACATTTTTGTTGAAAATTATACAATTAAAAAGTTATACCTATTAAGAAAAAATGTAGCGTTCGTCACGTAGCGTGCGTCACAAAAGGTTAGCAGCTTAATAAAACCATAACATATTTTGGCTGCACATAAGTTATTTTAGAATTGTATTATATTCCTCATTCTTCTTTGAATCATATTTTGTTTGCCAAAAAGTACGCCAAAAAATACGAAAACACAGGTCAACTTTCAAAGTTAGTTCCACTTTTTGTAGCGTGCGTAACAAAACTCAGTGATCAATTATTTCACAGCAAATAGCTTTTAAAAATTATGTTTTATACAATTGGAAAGTACAATTATATCCCACTAAACACTATTCATAAGTTGAAGGTATTTTTATATTTTAATCTGAAAACGCGTTCGAGTGTAGCGTTCGTCACGCAGGATTTGCCCATATATATATATATATATATATATATATATATATATATATATAATGGGTGATTTTATAAGAACTATCGGAAAGTAAAAAAGAAAAAAACACATAAAATTCAGAAAAATGCATGAAATATTTATTTGGATCGATAGTTGGGTCGATATAATTTAATGTTTGAAGATTATTTCATGCAAATGTTGGCCGCGGCTGCGCCTCAAATGGTCCATCCGCTTAGTCCAATTTTGGCATACTCTTTCCAACATTTCGGCAGGTATCTCACGAATAATGTTGGCAATGTTGGCTTCCAGTGCGTCAATCGAAGCGGGCTTGTCGCTATAGACATTAGCCTTAACATAGCCCCACAAAAAATAGTCTAGAGGCGTTAAATCGTACGATCTGGGCGGCCAATTGACTGGTCCCAAGCGTGAAATAAACTGTTCACCGAACTCGCCTCTCAATTGGTCCATTGTTTCGCGTGCTGTGTGGCATGTGGCACCGTCTTGTTGAAACCACATGTCATGCAAGTCAAGCTCTTCCATTTTGGGCAGAAAAAAGTTTGTTATCATCGCACGGTAGCGCTCACCATTCACAGTAACGTTGTGATTCGCATCATCTTTGAAGAAATACGGCCCAATGATGCCGCCAGCCCATAATCCGCACCAAACGGTTGTTTTTTGTGGATGCATTGGTAGCTCTTGCAATGCTTCTGGCTGCTCTTCACTCCAAATACGGCAGTTTTGCTTGTTCACGTATCCATTCAACCAGAAATGAGCCTCGTCGCTGAACACAATTCTTCGATAAAAAATTGGATCTTCATCTAACTTAACAGAGCACGCATTTTGGTAATAAAATTCAATAATTTGCAAGCGTTGTTCGTTTGTAAGACGATTCATGATTAAATTATAGACCAAACTGAAGATGTTTGACAGTGACACAAGATACAAAACGTGCGTGAGCTGTCAAAACTAGTGTTGCCAAAAAGATAATAGCAAAAAAATCACTCGTTATATATATATATATATATATATATATATATATATATATATATATATATATATATATATATATATATATATATATATATATATATATATATATATATATATATATATATATATATATATATATATATATATATATATATATATATATATATATATATATATATATATATATATATATATATATATATATATATATATATATATATATATATTTTTTTAAAATGCGTTTTTGCGCTTGTGCAATAGCTTTGACCTAGTGATATATGGAGATTCTTAGCAACAATATTTCGCAATGCTACAACCTCTTATTTTGTGAGGCTTAGAAAAAGAATATATGAAGCAAAAAATGTGGGAGGTGGGTTGGGTGCAAATATCTGCTCGTCGAGGGCACAGTTGAAGGAAAAGGTGAAAAAATCAAAAAAAAATGTCCCATAACTACCGCAGAGTCATCCCTAGAGGAGTGAAATATCAAGCCGACCCCCCTTAATTTGTTATCCAAAATTTTTTCGAAACATACCTCTCAACTCCTTAATGGGGCTCCCATGAAAAATAAATTGTTTCATAAAATTGGCTTGAACCGGTGCAATATCCCCATGGGTGCCCGCAGAGGTGTCAAATGTATGACTGACCCCAATTTTTTTTTAATTCCCAACATTTTTTGAGAACATTTTTCCCATACAATTTTTTTTCTTATATTTTTTTATGAATTTGAGTTCGATTGTGAAGTTTACTAATTTATTAATCTATTTTATCAATTTATTTTTATAATAAATTATATATTTTTTCCTATTTTCGGTAACGACTTGCATCAAAAATGTTTTTTCTTCCTCGTGACGGCACAATTCAGTGTTGTAATCCTCCATTAATTTTACCCCTCTTTGGACAGCATCGTTGACAACACGCAACTGACGCAATATTTCTAGCGCTTGCTGCGAGTCTTCGTGCTCTGGTATCGAGATCAGTAACAATAAAATCTTTTGACAGTGCGAGGCGAGTAAAAAATCTTGCAGTCTCTGGTGCAGATATTAACAATGCATCGTTTTTTCCCTACTCATACTAACTCATGAAATTTTATATATAAGTGAGTAGACATCATGCAAATTTAACTACTCTGATATAAGCTGTGTTCATTTACTGAAAATTGTTAACAATTGTTAACAATTTTTGATGGAAAGTGTTCATTAACTCCAAAAATTTTCAACGAGAGAGCGTCAAAAGAGAGCAACAAATTGAGACACAAAAAAATTGTTGAAAATTCTTGATAGTAAAATTTTTACTTTCAATAATTGTTCAAACAGCTGTTTTGTGTTTGTATTTACAAATCAAGTTTGCTAAAAGAAGTTGGGAAATAAAAATATTTTTGCAAAATTTAAGAAATTCTAAGTGAATGTTAATTTTTAAAGCGATGAAATATATTAATACGATAGAAAACCAATTTTTGTTTAATTTAGGACCAACCGCACAAAAATAAGATGTCTAAAGCAATGGAATTTAGCAACACAGGATCTAGTACATCAGGGCCAGAGGATGTTGCAGCAAATTTTAGTATTGCAAATATTATGAGTATCTAGATACTCGGTACTTTACACTATGGCGGTAGATAATCCAATTAGTTCATACATAAATATATTTAATGTTAATGTAAATTTGACTATGTAATTTAGACAATTAGCAGTATCTTGGAAACCATAAGAGGGAATTTCTTGAAATTAAAAAAAAGCTAATATGTACTAAATATTTCAAAATTAAAAAAATGTCAAAACGAAAAATCGCCAAAATGAAAAAGCGTTTAACGGAAAAAACACCAAAATTGCAAAAAAATTACTAAAACGCAAAAAATCACCAAAACTAAAAAGATCGCCAAAAAAACTTAAAAAAAAACCCAAAAACCGAAAAAAGTCGCCAAAACGAAAAAAACACTAAAACTAAAAATATCGTCAAAAACGAAAATTCGCCAAAAATGGAAAAAATCACCAAAGCGAAAAAAGCGTCAAAGCTAAAAAATCGCCAAACACCGAAAATTTGCTAAAACGAAAGTGTCAAACCCAAAAAATCGCTAAAACTAAAAAAATCAGCAAACACCGAAAAAATTCCCAAAACCCAAAAAAGCGCCAAAACTAAAATAAATCTCTAAAAAATCGTCAAAAAGTAAAAAAAAACGTTAAAACAAAAAAAAAAAACGCTAAAACAAAAATATTGCCAAAACTAACGAAAATACACAAATAAACATACGTTATTCTGGCATATTCTGTGTTTCACAAAAAATAAAATAATGTGAATTTTCTTGGCATTGTTGTTATAAAAAATTATTTATAACAACAATGCTATGAGAAATACACATAATTTTATTTTTTTGTGAAACACAGAACATGCCAAAATGACGTTAACATAAAAATATTTCTGCAACTTTCGATTGATAATTGGTCCCAAAATGTAATCCATATATAAATTTTTTAAATATTGTACTTCATTACAAAATAATTTGTTTTTGTTTTCATTACCTCAAAAGTTTAAAATTTCAGATATGTACCCTTTTTTCAATTTCTTATTCAATTTTGTTGAAAAGAAATAATAATAAATGCCGAAATCACATTATTTTTATAGTAATAGGTACATATATTACATTTTTCCACATATAGGAGTAGTTATTAAGTACTCATATATACCTATATATTATAACACTATTTTAGCTTGAAAATTTTGGATGGTAAAGTGTTCATTTACTTTTTATTATTTTTGAGAGTAATTTTACAAAATTCCTTTTTACTCTCTCGTTGATGGAAAGTGATAGGAAAGTAAATGAACAAAGCTATACTCATACTCACATTAACGTTGATTTATAAGTAGTGGTTGCAAAAAATATGAATCAGACGTCGACATCATACTCATACCATCTGCTTGATCAATAAACCTCAGTTTGATGTATACAATACTCATATAACTTATGTGCTTATGTGCGAATTGAGTGAAAAATTTTTATGAAAATCACTTAGTTTTTCTAGTAGTTTTCATAAAAATTGTGTACTCTAACGAACGTATGGGTTCTAGAAACAACACATTACAACTGATTCAACTAACTCAGCTCATCAGAGCAAACTTACAACACATAAACACATAATAGAGCATACGCACAACCTCATAATGATTATTTTACTGTTCGTATGCAAATCGTACTTATTTTGTGCCTTAGTGTAAATACTCCCAATCATAACTTTAGCCAAACAGAACCTACCAGTAGTGATCGATGGATGGCGAAAGGCCATTACTACGTAACAATTTTTTATTCCGTATATATCTTGACTTGAGCAAAAATGCATTAGTGGACTTCGCAATGCTACCATTTTCACTGTAACTCTCTATATGATGAAGAGAGTTACAATAAAAATGTAGACTATATCAAAGCTTAGTTTAGTAGTATCAAAGCAATCGGAGCTCCAAATATTGATTTGAATTTTTTAAAAGCAATTGCTTATTATGCTTCAATTGCTATGACAGTTTTCCAGTGGTTGGTGAAGAGATTCTGAGGATACCTCTGTTATCTTAGTGAGAAGTTGTTGATTTTGTATTATTTGATCAAAATGTACCCTTTGGTTCCAAGCGAAAAATTTCAGATGCAGTTCGTGCATTTCAAAAAGATAAAGAAGAATACCAGGAAGAGCTATCGGACAGTGACATGGGCGAATTCTCTGACGCAGATAGCGAGAGAGATAGTCAACTTGTATGGTAATGAAGCAGAAGAAGACATCATGTACCATCGGTTCTTTACATTTCCTGCAGGTACCATCAAGTATTTGTGCTATTTTGACAGCATACGAAGCCGTCCAGCAGTGCCCTTTGAAAACCCCCACTAGGAGTCTACAATCTCTTCTATTTAGTGATAAATGGAGCTTAGACGATATAGAATCATAAGAGTTCCACATGATTTTGGAAGTTTTGCAAGTTTTCATTTCACGCCAAACTTTATCCACTTCCTCATCCTTCATCGTAGGGTTTATGTTCCCCTTCAGATCTTAAATTGGTATTCGAACTCGCGCCATTTCTTCAACTGGCGGTTGCACTTATGATCAAGATGGGGCCTCTCCAATACATTTTTTCGGTTTCGAAAGTGTGAAAAAAGTTTCATTGGCACAAAAAAGTAAACGAAGGGTGCATGAAGAAAAATTTTATTGTTACTGGTCCAGAAACCTGGGAAGAGCATGAAGACTTCCAACATGCATTAGAAATATTGCGTCAATTGCATGTTAAGTTTAACGAACAAAAATGTCAACACATTACTTTTACATTGTGCAAAGAAACCTATCCACCTATACAAATAAATAACCAAAATATACCTCAACACACTGAAGTAAAATATCTCGGTGTTCATCTTGATCGTCGTCTAACATGGAAGTCACACATAAATGCAAAGGTGACCCAAATGAAATTAAAAGCAGCTCAAATGAATTGGCTCATTGGAAGGAACTCTACTCTAAGCCTAGATTGTAAACTTCTTCTATACAACTCCATTCTAAAACCAATATGGTCCTACGGAATCCAGTTATGGGGCACTGCCTCGGCATCAAATGTAGAAAAAATTCAAAGGCAACAAAATAAAATACTCCATACGATTACAGCAGCCCCATGGTATGTCAGAAACAAGCGAATTCATAAAGACCTAGGTGTGCCGCCGGTTAAGACAGTGTTCTCTAAACACGTGACGAGCTACATAAAAAGACTTGAGTTGCTCCCAAATCCCCTAGCCCGAAACATAATTAACTTTAGAGGCCATACTCGGCTGAGAAGGAGGGACACTCCTACTCTCAGCCGAACACGAGAGATGTAAACAACCAAACAACCAATCGCTGAAACAAATATTTTTATCTGGCACTGGCTGGACTTAAAAACTAAAATTTTAGAGTTAAGATTTGATTACTTATTGTTAGTTAAATTTTATTGAAGATACAATAAATAAATACATATAACCGAAAAAAATTGCATGTTGTCAACGATGCTGTCGAAAAATGCGTAAAATTAACAGAGGACGTAACGAGAAAAAAAAATTTTTTATGTCTGCAAGTTGTTGTCGAAAATAGGAGAAAATATTCACTGTATTATAAAAATAAATTGACAGAATACATTAATAAATTACTATACATCACAACCGAACTCAATTTCACAAAAAATAAACAAAATTGTGTGGGAAACACCCTAATGGTTGAAGATAGAAGGTAACAATGTACTGAACATTTTTTGAATTAAAAAAACACTTGGGGTCATACATTTGACACCTCTGCTGGCACCCATGGGGAAGTAAGAACGGTTGAAACGGAATAGAACTTAGGTTGTCTAACAGTGCGAAGTACCAGGGTATGTATCTGGACTCGAAAATGTCATTGCACTGTAATGTCCAGTCAAGGGCAAAAAAGGCCGCGATGGCCATATATGCATGCAGAAGGGCCATTGGGAGGAACTGGGGAATAGATCCCAAGAATCCAAAATGGAGCTTCAACATGGTAATAAAGCCAGTACTCACATATAGCGCGCTAGTATGGTGGACTGCATTAGATAAGATCACATATTGTCGGATCATAGAAAGGATCCTGAGTACATCAGTTTTGATGATTACAGGCGCTCCACGCTCCACTCCATCGAAAGCTCTTTTCACAATGATGCATTGGCTGCTAGTCAGGCAACTGGCCATGAACTCTGCAATCAAGCTTGAGGCAGCAGGTGCATGGAAAAAGGCACCCAAAGGACCCGCCAACATTTTGGATTTCCTAAACCTGATTTGCTCTGCCTGATAAACTATTTTCCGTGATGCTCTCGGGCACGTCCTCCCCTCATGAGGAGGCGTGCCGGAGATTTACACGGACGGATCTAAATCGGACTTTGGAGTGGGTGGCGGCGTCTTTATTCCCCATTATCAACAGAGAATAAAGTTCAAGCTACTGGATAAATACAGCGTGCTACAGGCCGAAATATCAGCCATAAAAACAGCAGGTAACTGGATGAGGTACTATAGGATATAAAATGAGGATTATCCAAATTTGTACGGACAGCAAAGCTGCGATCAAGTCTCTATCGGGTGTTCACACGACATCCAACTTGGTGTATGAATGCCGGATGTCTCTAAACGAGATAGCGAGGCATTCAAACCTAGAGATAGTCTGGGTCCCAGGGCACAGCAATGTGCCCGGAAATATTGCTGCGGACGAACTAGCCAAATCCGGGGCTCGAATGCACACTCGAGAAACGGGTCAAATGATTGGCGCACCGCTAAACTGCTGCAAATCTCATATTCAGCAGGAACTATTTGGGATCGCGCCGACCAGATGGTCAAACGAGGTCACCTGCTCGACTTCGAGGTTAATATGGCCCCAATACGATGGTAATAGATTTGCAATCCTAGAGAGGACCCCTCGTGGGCGAATACGCACACTTGTGGCGGTAATTACAGGACACTGTTTTATTGGTACGCATGCTAGGAGATTGAATCTACCGCATAATGACTTCTGTAGAAGTTGTTATAATGAGGAGGAGGCAGAAAATATAGAGCACCTCCTCTGTCTATGCCTCGCTCTCTCTGAGCAAAGGGGGTTTCACTGGCTAGCCCGCTGCTTCAGGATCTAGCAGCCTTATCAAACTGTGACATTAGACGGATAAATTTTCTCATTCGATCGTCGTTTTGGTTCAACACTGATCCGAATAATGAAACGTAGAAGGGGGTTTTACTTATTTTCACGGTCCCGCTTCAGGTAACACAACGGGACCTATAAGGACTGAAGTGGACTGGTTTTAATCTTTAAACTGACAACCTGTACAACCTAACTTAAGAACGGTTCAAGCCAATTTTATGAAAAATGTTACTTTTGCATAGGAGCCCCTTAAGGAGTGGAGATAGAGGGTAGGTATGTTTAGAAAAAATGTTGGGGACAGCAAATTAATGGGGGTGGATCTCACATTTCATCATTCTATGGGTGACTCCATGGTATTTATGGGACATTTTGCGGATTTCTTCACCTCTTTCTTCAACTTTGACGTCGACGAGCAATGCTAAACATATTATTAAGAACATACAGAGAAAAAAATATTTGTAAATACAATTAATTGTTATGTTATATTAATTAAGTAATTAATTAATTTAGAGCCTGCAACGATTTTGACTACGCGGAGGGTTGAAATAAGGAATATAATTTGATTGGAAAATTTGGATGTATATTAGAAATTTTTAAATTTTGAGATACTTCCATTTTTACTTACATTTTTATTTAAGCTTAGTTGATTGGAAACACATTTAGTTTTCTGAACATAAAAAAGTATATAGTTAAGCGCCTAATGTCTGCTATATATTCTAATAATAAAAAAAACATCTAAACTTTGTATAAAAATAAAATAATGTTAAAAAGTTAAATTTCTATTCAAAATGTTTGTCAGATGAAAACAGTTTATGCAAATATAAACTCGTAAAACACATCTACTGATAAACTTATAGTCTTATATACCCACATGTATATAAGAAAAATAAGTAATTTTATTACATTTTATTCTAAACTTATATACATATAAATGCAAAGGGCATATAAAAAAAGAAGAAATTGCCTTAGAACATCATATAAAAATGCTATCTTATTCTGCATGTCTTGAATGCTTAACAGCCAGCGGTCATTCTTCCTTCTCTTTCTTTGCAATAGGACATTATACTCAGCTTTCAGTGTGGTACATTTTATTTTCATGAAAATAGTATTTCTGTAAATTTAGATACGAGCAGCTAGAAATATGTAAATAGTTGGTTGGTTTCTTGTTACCCTTAAGCAAACGTGCAACCACCACCATCATCAGCTCTACGTACTCTTGAATAGGAAATTTAGCTTTCTTGTTGTTTTAATTCAAACAATAGTTGCTTGTTCTAAAAGTGGTAGTAGTGACTTCAACACTTTCAACAATTGTCCTTGTGCACGTTCGTTTTTCTGTCTACATATGAGCACATGTGTATGTATGTCCCTGAGTTTATACTTTTATATCCTTTTGTTTGTATAAAAGTCCTTTTCAAATAATATCGTTCATACTTGTAAAATAGTAAAATACAATTGTTATGACTCCCTTGCAAAAACTGCTACCCGCTCTCTGTACGATTTATACAATTTACTGCAGACATGCTAAAATTCTTATTGTGTCCTTTTACATCTTATAGTATCCTTTTGCAAAACTCATCTAACACTCCCTCTTCATTTTATTCAATGCTTTATTTTTACAACAATAATTCTATTCCATTTCCTTTTTACTCTGCTCATGCATACACAAACTTTTGCTACCGATAATGGTTTGAGATTTTCTGTATGTTTCCATATTTGACTTGACTTCTTTTCATAAGGGTTTTGCTTGTTAGATAGTTTCTCATTACAATCTCTCGAACATGTTCAGGATCTTTAGAATATTATACATAGTAGTATGTGTGTATGTGTGTACGTTTGCGTATATAAAATCTATTTTGTCTAATTTTTACGTGCACGGAAATGTCTGTATGAGTTTATATTGTCCTTTGAGGTTTGTATAGTGGGTGTTGACAACCACAGTTACTGGCTTTATTTTATATTGTGAATATAGTCTGTCCATCTTCCTTGGCTCTATAACCCCATCTTTAGTCTCACTCCTAAGATGTTTGTTTAATTTCATACTTTTTCTCATTTTAGTTGCCCACAATTGTAACTTTATATTACATCTTTTTATTTGCTTAATGCAAAAAGAAAATGACATTTAAAAATAAGAAGGAAAAAAGATTGTATTTGTATAATGAAAGGAATGCAAACTAAAACTAAAACATGACATACAAATATTTGTAATTGTGGGTTTTAATATCTCTTCCTTTAACTGAAATTCTTCTTTGTCTGAAAATCATTTAAAATTTTATAACTTTATCTGCTGGCTTAGCCATCCATGTCCTTTCTAAACTTAAATTTTTTTTTTATTTGCATAATTTTATTTTATTATTCTTTCTTTGCAATGCAATTGTTTGTAGAAATTGATTTAATTTCTTATTCAATTTTTGTTTTCCTTTTGATATGAATTTTTAATGAAATAATTTCAAATTCTATAAATATTGTAAATACAAATTTACAACAATTACAATTTATTAAGTGTATTGCAATTTCAAAATCTATATCATTTATATTCAATTAGAAACATTTTGCAAGTGAATAATTAAATTTTAATTACAAAGAAATTCTAAGACAATAAATTTAATGTTTAGTATTCTTTTAAAGAGTAATAGGGTTATTTATTAGGCGCGTAACTGTCTACATATTGAAAAGAGCAACCTTAATGACTAATTGGCGTATTGATCATCGTCCGATCCGAACAGTGACTGAAACTAGTAGGGTATTCACTCGAATAAAGTTTGCTCGATTAATCGAATAATTAAAGTCAAATAATCTTCGATCAAACAAAAAAATTTTATTTCGAGTAAAAATTTATTCGAGTAATTTAGGTCGATTAATCGAATAAATCGATTAAAAAATTTTATGCAAATTTTCTTTTTTTTTAATGAGTTTTTGTAGATTTCTTAATAAAAAGTGGAAATTTTTTTTTATTTATATGAAATTAGCCATCCAATTCGGCCGTTATTTCATACTAATAGTCCGCATGATCAAAAAATTAACAATGTCAATGTCAAATGTCTTTTAAAAAAATTCGAAAATATAACATCAAACAAAAATTATTTGAAATAAAGAAGATATTTCGAGAGCAACTAGTTAACTAGATGTTTCGTAAAATATCGAATGTTATGTTGGGAATTATAAAAGCCTTAAGGTACGGTCACACTTGGCAAATATTTGCCGAAAAAAACGTAACCCCCAGACAGGTTACAATTGTATTTCCTTTAATTGCAATATTTTTTTTAAATATGGGTTCGCATTTATTAAAAATAATATAAAAATAGTTTTTTGCAGGATAACTTCTTTTGTGATATAAAAAACAAGTTAAATCAAACTAGCTCTGAGCAAAAGTAGTGGTTACGTTTTTTTGGGAAATATTTCCTAAGTGTAACCGTATTTATATTTATAACAACAATAATGTTATGCCAACTCCGGTTATTTTTATTCTGTATTGAATACAGGACAGCGCGAAATGGTATTAAATATTTCCTGGCGTAAAATTTTCTCAAAGCGCGACATTTGAATAGTGAAAAATAAACCATTTTAAAGGATCAGTTTATGATCCTATTTATGTAGAAATGTTGTGTTTTCTTTTGTTTTTAATATTAAAATATAAAAAAACGAGAAAAAACTTTTTTTTTATTTTTGTCCACAAAAATGTACAAAAAACCGATTAAATTCAAACATTTTCCGATTAACTCGAATAATTTGTAGCAGTAAAGCTTACTCGAATAACTCGAACGAAATAAAAGTTTAACTAGATTGCTCGAGTAATTTAAAAACCTCAATTTCGATTAATTGATTAATCGAACAATCGAAAAGTCGATTAAAATGAATACCCTAGAAACTAGAGACTTAAAAAATATATATATAAAAGGGAATTTTGGACAAAATCTACGAACTGGTAGAATCGATACCCAATATCTCTTGAACTAATTTATATAGAAATAGAATATAAAATCAGGCGCAAACCCAGCTTAAGCTTTTGGGAAAGGGACTATTAAATGGTATATGCATGTTTTTTAGAAACACATTAGAACTGTGCTATATTTTGCTCATTTGGGAAGGGGATTATATCCCTTTTCCCCTCCTCTAAAGCCACACATGATAGAGTACATCATAATTAAAAAAAAACAAGAAAAAATAAACTGATAGGTGCCTGGTGTATTTTTGGTATACAGGTAACCCTCGATCTACGCGGATTGTTGGGACCAAACAAAATACGTGTAAATCACATTCTCGTAAAATAATGTTCAGACTTTGTACAAAATCTCTTTTTGGGACCGGTATCGCGTAAATCAAAACATAAGATACATACAAAATTTTAATTTGGGTGCTAAAAATCGAGTTAAATCAAAAAAAAATATTCATATTTACTTTTTCATTTGTAGAAGTTTTCTATTCTGCATTTGTTTAGAAACATATCGTGGGTCATACGTAACTTTATTGTATTATATTTATTTTTATAATCATTACTTTTTTGATCTATTTTTAACACATTTTATAAAAACTCTAAAAGTCTTTTATATTGTATTAATTGTGTAAAGAGTTTTTCAACAAAGCCTTTATTTTCCAACAGGGGCATATTGAAATAACATGACATTTTTTATCCAAATAAATTTAATTGTTATGGTTTCAGTTCGGTTTTCATTAAATTTTTCAATTAAATTACATTTTTATTTAGAGATAAATGTGAAGCATTCCAGTGAAAAACTTGCTTCCAATAAAGCAGCTTTCTACTATTATGGAATAAAAGTAGCGCTGACAAACCTACTGATATCGCTGCTGATTTTTGTATTGCGAGTTCCCGGATTGGAGTACTATAGAACTGAATACACTGCGTGACAAATTTTAATTTTTTCTATTTGGCAGAATCACCACTATATACCCATTAATATACATTAATTTTCTACATACAATTTTTATAAAAATTAATTTTGTGCCGGGAAAAAAATAATCACAGCTTTTGTACTAAGGGAGATAATGTCATGAAATTTTGAAGTCTTATAGAGTTAATATAAGGATACAATATATAATTAAAAAAAATATTTAGTGAAAACTTTTCAGGATATGGAAGGATATATTTTTAAAAGGACATTTTTTCAATATTTTTGTTTACGGGAACTGAAGTAAATAAACTTATAAAATTCTACAGAGCCTTCCCTTTTATTTGGTATCAAGTTTGCTAAAAAATATTAGAAAGCAATATTAAAAAAAATTATTTATAATAAGCATGCATAAAAAATGTTAAGTCCTTTAAAGAGGATAATAGATGAGGAAATGAAAAAAGCAAGTACGCTGTTTGACTATGTTTTATCTCTAGATTATATATCCATTAATCTCGTTTCTGCCAAAAAAAAATGCTGTCACGCAGTGAAATATATGAAAAAATGGTTCGATGTGGATTGGCGTCGATAACGCCATTTTGAATTTTTCTTATTTCGTTACATTATTTATTTTTATTAATTTCATATTTTTGGTCAATGTTTGTTATTTTAACTTAAACTAGTATCGAACTAAGAACGAATCACTCGACCAAAAACTCTGTTGCAAAACGGCACCAAGAAACTCAAATAAACTTACTCTTCATTCTCGCTTATAAACATGCTTTGGATCAGCACTATAAAATCAGTTTTTTTGTATAGCTTGTGAACAAAGCTTTTGTATAAGTAAAAAGCAAATACTTTTCTCGCTTCAAAACTTGCACTGTTGTGACGCTATGAAATCAGCTTCTCACCAAGCTCATATTTTAAAGCGAATTATGAAGCGCTTTTTTTCTTTAGTGCTTCAAAAAACATGAAAATTTTTTACTAGGATGTAGACAAAGAAAAATTTGACTGCGCGGAGGGTTGAACTGACATGTTTCGATATCACCCCTAATCTCCTCAGAGTTCTTTGTCTAGAGATAGAGATAAATCTAAATAAAAATATATTTTAATTGAAAAATTTAATTAGAACCGAACTTAATTATTCCATATTTTATCCTTCACAGCATGTTGTGTATTCAGCTTTTTTGCATATTTTGGCTTTTTTAATGTTAATATGCATATTTATACAAACAACAAAATTTGCTTTATAATCGAAAAAAATATTTTATTTTACAGTAATATTTTCAGATTTAGAAAATGTTCCTTTGGCGCTATTAAGCTTGCTCTAATATATTTTCTCCCTAATTTCTTAAAAATGTTCTTTATTCCATTAATGTATTCCGAGTTTATTCAAAGCTTTCATAATTTCAATTACTTTTTGGGGATTCTTTGAGAGATACTATTTTTTTCGAGATTGTCCGCTAACATATTTACGTTTCATAAAAAAAAACACCGAGATAATAATCGCGTTTTGCAAATTTTTTCCCGCTAATTTCTGAATAACTCCGAAGCAGCTGGAACTATGAAAATATTGTGTATGAATTGCTTTAAGGTATTTTTATTCCGCAACTTTTAATACTATATTACATTTAATTTAGCAAACCGTTCTCGAGTTATGATGAAATATATTAACGTCACGGCCCTATTTCGGGTGCCACATTGGTCATGCCCACAAAACAATATGTGCCTAATAGAAAAAAGCTGAAAATGGACTTGAATTTAGCGCATTAATCTTTATATATTCCACATATTTTTATTTATAGGATAGAAAATTTTTATTTTTTTGTAGACCAGCGTTATTTGGGGACTTGGTGTCCTTCATTTTATATACGAACAGATGAAAGCACAGGCTAGCATTATTAAATCGTCTTCTATGCACATTTTCAGGTTATATATACTTCGTCGTATTAGAAATGCATATTATAAAAATTATAAACAAAATTATAACATTTCGTCGTCTTAGGCGGCTTAAGTGCTCTACATGCCAAAAATACATTTTGAGTAAATCGATGTTGAACTTTAATATAATCAATTTCTAATCAATTTCAAGATTTTGTACTGAAATTTTTCTCTATACGCCAATGAATAACGTTTAGAGCAAAAAAGCTCTGTTTAAAAACATATAGAGCAAAAAGGACACGATTTACCTCAGCAATGAGACGAGATAACCGAAAATGGAGTAAACATTTGAAAATTTTGAGGTCGAAAACCTAAAGTGGAATCCTTAACTCAAAATTGTCAAAATGGCATATGGAGCACATAAACCCCCGGGCGACAATCTGTATACCCTTTTAAGAGCATATTTTACAAAATTTTAGAGTATATTTTTATGTTTTTGGTGCATATTTAATGCACATAAAACACATTTTTAGGGCAAATTTACGGTTTCCCTGCTCATAACTTTCTTAATAAAAGTCCAATTTGAACAATTTTTTTGGAAATATTTTTCTAGATGTTCTTACAGAAAAATATATATAAAATATTCCAATTTTTTCGATTTTGATTTAGGGATTTGAAATTTTAGATCGTTTTTTTAGTTTTTAAATGATTTGGCCTTTTATAACTACAACTTTTTTTTTTGGAAAATTTGAAAATAAAAATTTGAAAATAAAAATAAAATTAAAAAGATACGTTCAAGTAAAGATTTTGTTAAATATTTGTTAGTATCTTAAGACTAATTCTCTTAAAAATTCATACAAAAATATTGTTTGATATTTTTCAAAAATCCAGCAAAACATTTTGTTTGATTTAGTAAATTGTTTTGTTTAGAATTTGTAAATATTTTTAGACAAATTGTTTTATAGATTTAAAAAATTTGTTCACTGAAAAATAACACGATTTTTTTAATAAAATTGTTGAAATATTTTTGTCAATATTTGCAAGTTTGTTTGTAGGTCCGTTCCTAGACAAAATATTTACTATTTCGTTGAATTCCTTTACAGGAAATGAAATTTAGTTTTTTCTGTGTAGGAATCAACTTTTGCTGCGCAAATTTTGAGTTTATGAGAGAGATTGTGAAGGGGTATACTGACTCATGTCCATGCAACTCTCTTTTGTTTTCTGCTTCGTAATATTAAGCAACAACAAAGTCTATACAAAAAAACTGCACAACAAGAATTTCATTGTATGAATACGAACGCAGCTTCAAAAAAAATTTAAGAAAGTTGCAGAAGCAGAAGTTGACTCGTATGGACAGGGACTAAACGCCCTTATCATAAACTTTAAAAAATCAAGCTAAACATTCTTCGTATAAATCCCGTTGTTGAAATAATTTATTTTAATATGTTTTTCTACTTGCTTAAAATTCACTTTATCCGTATCTTTATAATTTAAATCATCAATGCTTTGTTATTTTAATATTTCAAATAATTGTCAATAAACTATTTTTCTGTATTCTTAAATTGGAATCAGTAAAAAAAGTTCAATTTTATTTTGGTCAATACCCGTATAACCCCAAAAAGGTCAAGTGGTCTTTATATTAAATTAGGATTTCAACATGTTTCGTTACTCGCTCTATGTCGCCCTTTAATTTTTAATCTTCATAAACTTTTAGTATTTGTTGTTGTAGCGACCATAGTTATACATATTCCATGAAAATGCCGGGTCTGTACCTCTTACTGTTCTCTAGACAAAAGCCGGTAACAGACAGAGAGATAGCCGGCTGGACAATGTAGCGATCGTTATAAGTCATATTCTAAGCTTGCATATATCTATATTAAACTTATGTATGTACTCCAACAGTGCTATTCCAACTAATATTAAATCTAATTTGCTCTCTCTCTTAAACTAAAAGCTCATTAAATAAAAATTTTTCTTACTCTAATCTCTTGCCAAACTATAGTTTTAAAAACTACAAAACTAAAAATAAATTATTCAAACTTTGCCAACAACATAAATTACATAAAATTTTAAATAGGGGTGCATTTTTCTTTAAGCCAGACCCTTACTCTACAAATAGCGTACTGAAACCAACGTTTTCAATTAAACCAGCAATAAGCTCAAAGAAAGACAAAAAGCAACCAAACAAAAAAAAACATGCACACACACACACACCAAAAACCCCTTATCAACATAACAGCGAACAAAAATTATGAAAGCTCCTAATTTTTCAAAAATATTTTATTTTAATCCTTAAAATCCTAAAAACCTCCTGCTAGCAGTAAAACAGCACACACACACACACACATTCATACAAACCTGTGTGCACACAACGTAATATTTTTATTTTAAACAGGTCAACAAGGAAAGAGTGGCAGAAAAGTAATAAAATTATAGCGGTGTGGGTAAAAGTCAATGTGTGCATGTGTGCTAATGAAAGCTAAAGAAGATGGCACGATGTTTTCTAATTTATATTATGGCTTAAACTCTAGATGCTAAACACTTTTTTTACGTACAAAAATACACCTGAACTCCCACGTACCATACAAACAAGCCTGACATCATTCGCTGACCGAACATACATCATATAGAAAATGTTAAAAACACAAAACACACGAACGACAGCCAACTTAAATAACCAGGATTTATTTTATCCTTAAGTTTTTTTCTTTCCTTTTATGGTTATATAAAGATAGAGATGAAGCATGTTTTATGCGAGAGATAGAGTGTGAGTGTAAAGTTCTAAATAAATATAAAGTGGTTCCTCGTAAATATTAAAATATATGAACATTACGACCGCATTTGCAATTATTTGTACAAGGGTATCTCAAGGATTTATGCTTGAAGTCCCTAATTTTAAGCAAAGCTAAGCTATTGTAAAGTGGGTGGAAAAAGTTAAGGGGACATTTTAGATTTATCTCTTATTTATCACAGTGACGGTTATCTGCAAGCTAAAAATTCACAAAATCTTTATTGTGAAAAGTTTATACGGCTAGAAGAAGCGAGCTGTGGGCTTACAATATTTTTGCGGTCAATTTTCAGTCTAAGCTTTTAGCAATGTACTAGGGGTGGGCAAAAATATCGATATGTCGATATTTTCTCAAAAATATATCGATATATATCGTCGATATTTTTAATTTCGATATATCAATATATCGATTTTTTTTTCAAAATATATCGCCGGTAGCAATTTCGATGTTTTTTAAGCTTTGCTTTTGTTTTTCGTTCAGTTATTTAAAAAAAAATTCGACACAATCTTCATTAAATAGAATAGAGTTTTGTGTTTTATATATAATCTTTTGTTTATTTGAAAAATTTTTCATTTGAGCATGATTTTCTTGATGTACGTTCTATGAAATATTGTTGAAGCAGTAAGGAAGTTCAAAATTAGCTCGTTTCGTCGATATCGATATATATATAAATTTATTTTTTTCAGTTGCCCATCCTCACAAATGTTCATGGAAAAATTATCGTAACTGCAATCAAACATATTCGGAGAATAAGACTTTGTTTTTATAGAGTAGAACTGATTTCCTTAAAAATTAACGCTCATTGTCGTGGGACAGCGGCAGTGATGTCAATTAAGTAATTTAGCCATTTTTCATCCGGTTTTGCCAGAAGAAAAGTT
Source organism: Panzeria rudis (assembly GCA_956483635.1). NCBI lineage: Eukaryota > Metazoa > Arthropoda > Insecta > Diptera > Tachinidae > Panzeria > Panzeria rudis. The sequence goes on along the minus strand of OY101447.1, from coordinate 35,839,508 downwards.
AATTTAGCTATTAGCTATTTTTTAGCCAATTTTATTTCAATCTAACTATTTTTTTTAGCAATTTTTTCATGCATGAAACTTTTTTCACATTTTTCATAAAAAATTAAAACTTGCGAACTAAAGAACAATTATTTACTACCAAAAAATACAACAGAGTAATATGATATTGTTTTCGTACGAATGAGGAGAAAACAAGTTTAAGCAGCAGTAGCAGCATCACCACCAATAGAACAAGCAGAAAAATTAGCAGCAACAGCATGATCGGCAGCAGCAGCAGCAGCAGCAGTGTCCCTGGTATTGAGCGACGGTGGCCTTTCCATCTCAGTTTTAAGAAAGTCGCTATCGCGGCCCAATAGCCTCAGAGTTCGTCATATATGACGTCTTGTCTTCACTGTACCCCTTCGGAATGTTTCGCTAATAAACTTATTTAAGAGCATATTTTATATACCTTCATAACACAATTACATAGGAGATGTTGAGGGTGCTGTTGGCTGAGTAGTTAGCGCGTTTGATTACAAACCCTGGGGTCTTGAGTTCGAGACTAGTTTCAGGCAAGCCAACAATATCGTGTATTTTTCTCACGTGCATTGGTGAGTTATTGTGTTGGTTGTTGTTGGACTGTTAAAGTGGTGAAGGCATAGCACTGATCAAAACCGTCGGAGAAGTAAAAGAACTAATAAAATGGCTACACAGCTTAAACAACTCAATGCCTTGACACCAGAGGGGCTTGCAACACTGATCTACAAAAAAACGCGAAATAGCAGCGTTGTAAATGAATTAAGCATTCTATCTCTCTACCACTTCACCACCTGTTCTCTCTAATCTATCCCTTTTCCAAAGAAGGTAACACCAGTGATGTTAACCGTACAGTAACTACCGTTTTTTACGGTAATTTCAGTCATGAAAAGGTACCAAGGTAATTTTATTTAAAATACGGTAATTTCAAAAATGTGTAAGTTTGTAAATTTAATTGACAAAAATTACGATTTCCACACAATACACACACAAATTGAATTTTTTCTGCTGGATGAATATGGTGATTTATATCAATTCATTTAAATGTGAATAACATCAGGTCGATTTTACTGAAACACGGCTTATTTTGTGTATCTTAATGTTTTAAGTATCTTAATGTTCACTAATATGGATGCAACATATCGTCAGCTTATTATTGGTTTGGTCCACCTACCATTTAAGAAAAATTAGTCACGAGTGGATTATGATAAACAATACATAAAAATCTATCGTCTTTATTTTCAGAAAACTTTCCATATACCTTCTTTGTAATTTTTCTCTATTCCGATTTGTGGCATATGAGCCAAACCAATAATAAGCTGGCGTTATGTGGCTTAAAAGGTATTTTCTCCGGATGTGCACAACATATTATTTTGCCTAAAAAAACGATTACAAATAAGCCCGCTTATGGATCAAGTGGTCGACTTTGGACCACCGGGCGGGATCCTAGTTCAAATACATTGTTTATGAATACTGATGTTATTTTAATTATAAAACCTTTGCGTACGGTAATTTCTTCTCAAAAACGGTAATTTTTCGAGGGCCGTACGGTAATTAAAAAATAAAAGTTAACATCAGTGGGAAACAGATTAACTAATTAACTGGTAGGCATTAATTGCCTGATTGTGTTACTTCTCTTTTACAAAAAAAACCGCCAATCACAAATATTCACGTTCATTGGGAGTACGAGTGCTTAAAACTGAGTGTTTGCTATGACCTATTGCGTTTACAAACATTACTTGTTGTTGAACAAAAACGATTGCATCACAAAAAATCAGAGTACGTAATTGGATACACTCGAAAGTTTGATACTTGTTGCAGGTCACTGCTGACAAAATAGACCTGTGCAATGCTACAATAGTTTCTTGAAATATTTTGAGTATTTAACTCATATTACTGTAATTCATATTATTTAATCACAAAGTGTCCTCCTTTTATTTTTGCAAATAAAAAAGTTTGAACTAAAACTTCAATGTAATTGCTTAATACTTCATAAAATTTTCTAAAATATCGTAATAAAAATCTCTCTAAAAATATCATCTGAAATTAAAATATTTGCTTATCATTAAATTAAATTGCTCGGCAAACTTTATTAACTGAGAAAAAAAACAAAATCATGAAGTAAATTAAAAATTTTATTTAAATAACAAATTGAAAAATTAAAAATACAAACATGTACGATAAAAAGGGAAGTCTTTACAAAATTGACAGAATCAAAAAGCTCTTCTGCACACCCACACATACACACACACAAATTCTTGCATCCTCAATTTTTAAGTAGTAACAACAAATATGGACCCCTTGTCGTAATTATGTACAAGTTGTCTTATTTTAATTATAATAATTTTTCCTTTTTGAAGGAATTTTTTTCTTTTTATTAAAATTTTTGTATACAGAAACTTCCACTCTTTGTGAAAAATAAAACAAAATTGTCTAAATACATACTCGTATGAGTACGCTGGAATAATTTTAAGTAAATATTACCAGCAAATTTTTGACGCCTTCAAGCGTACCTAATAAATATGCAAATTATTTATTTTGCTTCTTTTTTTAATTTTATTTCAAATTTACATCATTTAGAAAGAGTATGAAAAAAAGGAAAATATTATGAGGGCTTGAAGAGAGTTTGAGTAAATTACTTCTTGCTGTTGATTTGTTAAATTCTTAAACACACGAAAATTTCGCACACATGAGAAAAGAAAGGTCTTTTAATTTGTAAATTTAAATATTTGTAAGAAAGATATACAGTCAGTGTCAAGGATGCTAGAATGCTTTTAATATTTTATTACTAAAGTTACAAAGACCAACAGTGAAATTTCTTGTTGGGTAAAACTACGATATATCCTAGTATTTTTCCTAACATCTACAGATTCTTTTTGGAAGCATATCTAGTAATTCCACTTGGTACATCTATTTATTTCATCCTAGCTGGAGAACAGTATGCCCGATTTCGATCAGTAAAATACTTAAAGATGTGTAACAAAACTACCTTTGAACGCTCTTATTATGGTTTTTTACTTGATCAACGCTTGCGAAATTATCAATAAATTAGTATCGAAAATAAATGATTTCTCATGCTATATTAACAAGTCTTTTTTAACTCCTAAAAAGTTTAAGTCCGAAAACAATCGATATTTTTACACTTGGTTTAGGATATATATTTATTGCGAACGAAATAAGCAGAAAAATATGAAATGTTGAATTTATTAACAATAAAGTGAATAGACTCAGCCCCTTAAAAGTTACATTCGTTAAAAAAATTTATTTTACACATTCGAATACTATAAACTGTTTTTTAAAGCAACTTCGAACAAAAATATTGCTATTACTACTTGTAACGAGACTAGTAACGATACTAGTAAAAAGGACAATCATATTACTAGTTGTATCGAAACTACTAACGATACTACTTAAAAAAGGAAAAAATTCAGGTACACGACTTATAAATAAAACATATTTTTATCTCTTAAAAAACTAAGTAGAAAGTGGCTCAGTAAGTAGAGTACTTTCCTTGAAATATGAGGAATGTGTGATCGTACCCCGGTTGAGCCAAACTTTTTTTAAGTTCTACAAAAAGTTTAATAAAAAAACTAATAAGAGTACTAGTTTATAACAACTAGTATTCCAACTGCGATATAACTGTACACAAATAGACTAGTTGGGCTCCTATGACAACCTAATGTTAAAATCGATAGTTCGATATATGAAAAAGGACAGATAGGCAACTAGTCTAAAGTATAAAGTAACTAGTATAGCTCTAACTGCATACTATTGTTTTAAAAAAGTCTAGTAATAGTGGATTCAATTCCTACTAAATACTAAAACGACTGAAGGAGTTTGTTACTTTGTCTGCTTAAGTAATTTATAAGGCAGTTAATTGTAACATTAACAAAATGAAATAATAAAACTGTAACGAAAAACAGCTTGAATACTCCAAAAATATACTTTTATGGTGGTTTCCTTTCTAGAAAAAATGTAACTTTCTTTTTACTTTTTATTAAAAAAAATCACAATTTAGCGTTTCTTTGAAGGAAAAATTTACCTTCTTAAGGGATGATACAATAATTTCTAATAAATTCATTTCCTCGAAAAATTATTATATTGCAAATTTTCATTAAAAAGTGGAAACACTGCAATATTTTGGTATTTTCTTCAAAGTGCATGCTTCGAGCTCTGAAACGTAAATTATGCAACAATTCGCTGCTACAGCCACAATATGCAAAAATATCCGGTAAGAAAACAATATTAACACTCTTAGAAAGTTCTGAAACAGATAAATAAAAGGTTCGTGTGTATGTAGGGTGCTCAGAAATTAAGAAAGTTTGATTGCGATGGTCATAATAGTATTATACAATAATTTTCGCTTAATTGATTTTCTAAAAATGCACCGTTTTTGATTTAAATCATTTAATTATTCAGCGGGATCAATATAACGAAGTGCCAGAGTTCTGGCCTATCTCAATACAGCTTTGGACGGAGCGTTTGGTCTAATTGAGCTATAATTTATTTTTTAACATTAAAAATATATAATATGAGAACATATTCCACTATTAACATTACAACACATAAATAAATTATAATCAACATGTGCAGAAACTACTTTTAAATTTATTCTTTTTTTTCATTTTTCTGTTTGCGGGCAATTTTTCTCAAGAATGAAAAATGGCCCAAAATTTGTTAATTGAAAACAACAAAATTTTTTGGCGCCCTATTATTTAAACAGTTATTTAGGAGTACTTTTTACTTAAGCCTTTTTCGGCTTTTCTGCAGAAACACCCAGGGTCTTGGCAGGAATCGAACCTGCGACCTTCGGCTAATAGTCTAGCATACTATCCACTACACTACGGCGGTATATAGGTTCGCTTTTAATATTGCTATTGATATCACTATACCGAGAAAATCCATGCAACATATGCACGAAAACGCTGGTATATTTAACGAAATATTTAGTAATTTCGCACCACGAAAGTCTTTCGTAAGATATACGAAGTGTACGAAAATCATTAAAAAATAAGAGTACAAAGTTTTGCTCGACATGGGCACGAAATTCTTTCGTAAAATATATGAAATGTACGAAAATAATTAAAAAATTAAAGTACAAAGTTTGGCTCAACCTGGAAATGAACTCGCAATCTTCATATTTCAAGCCAAGTACTCTAACCACTTTATACTTATTTTATATGAGCTAAAAATTGTTTATATTTACTTACATATGAAATATATCAATTTATAAAAAATAATTTGAATATACTTATTTTATTTCAAATATATTTTTCAATAAGGGAAATTTTTACGAAAGGTTTATTACCAAAATTATTGTTTTCATTGTAAATTTTTTTTCGTAAGATGTGGGTGCATTCTAGGAGATTACTTTCGTTTCACTAGCAATAGTCATTCTCGAATGTTTCATTCGAAAAATGTTGATCAAATACTCGAAGGAGATATTCTACAATATTATCAAGTACAATCAGGTACAATTTTGCCATTGTAATTAAAGGAATGTTAAAGCCACGTTTGCTACAAAAATTGCTTAAGTACATGCGATTTTTCCAGAGATTCTGTTATAGAAATGATTTAAGCAAAGCATACATTGCTCCAGTATACTGGAACAAACAAGTGATGTTGAATCATGCTCGAAACACATACCATACAACCATACTCGTGCAATATTCCTTTCTTTAAAAATTATGTACGGTTAAATTGTTGTACCTAGTGGGCACCGCATTTATTTTGAAAATAAAAATTAAGGCAAACATGTTTTTTTTATTAAAAAATTTTTAACAATGATTTCAGAACCACTTTACAATATATATTCTGTTCCTTTTTTTTAATTTATGAGTAATTTATGCAAGTAAATGTGTTTTATCTCGATGTTTACTCTTTGACAACTTTTCTCAACTGAGCTAATTTCACCATACACAATACCACAAACTGGTATCATCAGCAAAATATCAAACTCTGACATCGCTACAGCAAAACGTACAATCGCACCGAATGCCCATACACGGCCAAACCATTGCCAGCAACATTTGATTGCGCGTGCACTCCGGCTTAGTGTATGATGCCCTTTAGGAAGTTTTTATAATAATTTTATTAAAAATATCTTAAGGACTTTTCAAAGTGCAAATAATCGAAATTTTTAATTTGAATTTCTAGAGAAGTGCTAAATTTTATGCGTCAATTATGTGATTGTTGCAAGTAAGCGGAACTCATTTAAGCGAGTATTTTTCTGTACTTTTTTTACGGAAAATTTTAAGACATTATTTTTGGATTAATTATTCGGGTAAATCAATTAAGCGAGGAGCAATCAAGCAGAAACTATAATATTTTTTATTCTATTCATTAACATAGGACTTGAAGCATATATTTTTAATATGAAAAACAAAAGTTCCACTACATGTCATTATTTTGAACGAAGTAAAACCCCTGTAATATTAATTTTACTCATCCTTTTTTTGTATATTTGCTGTTCTTGGGTACACGTGTGAAAAAAGTATAATAAAGTTGCAACATTGCGGTTATATTTGTACTGGTCAAACCAACTATGCACATACACACTCACACATTCATTCAAAGAAAGACACAGCCCCCCGTAGGCCCAAAATTTCGAAACATCATCGTTGCATGTGCAAAACAAGGCGAACGAATTGTTGACTGTTCAAGCCAACTATTGACGACATGTTCGTACAAAGGGCAAATAAGTCATTTATGACAAAGTTGATAACATGCTAACTTTAGTACCCGTCAGCGGATTTTATTACATTAAAATCTAAAAATGTAATAATCGAATCGAATCCACAACATCCACAATTATAGGCTACTACGCTACCTACTAGCCTACCGAGGTGCTCAAAAAACTTTATACATAACATGTTTTGTGTGCAACTTAAACTCTTTAATGTATATAAATGGAAGGACGACAACTTCGATGCAGTTGTTAGTCTTGTTGTCGTCAATAAAACTGGATACACGACAATTTCAATGTAGTTTTTACTCTTGTTGTCGATAATAGGGATTTGTAGCACAAATTTTAATAATTTTGTCAGAACAAATTCTTTATATACGACAACGTAACCACCTTGTCGCAAAACTTATTGTCGCGCAGACTACATCGATGACAATGTCGTCTGTAATAACTGGCACTACAGGGTTATTGTCACTCCCATACAAACAACAGCTTATAAAACTTTGGCATAAACACTTGTTTTAACCTTCTCCCTGCATAATATAGTTTTGTTTTTAATGTTGTTATACTTTTTCTACTTATTTTAAATTTAAAAACTTTTATTCTTCCTCCAACCAATGATTTTCATTTATTATAATTTTTTTGTTTGCTCTTACAGTAAAACATTAGAGGTCCCTTATCAAAACTAAAAATTCTCAGATGAGCCTTTACAGAACAAATGCATATGCATGCACATATGCATACATACAATCATACATAAATTTCTGCATAAGGGTATGCCTAATAAATGAGTGTGAAATTTATTTGCTATGAGCTACAGCTTGTTTGATCTTAGCTACTTACCGCCAATTTTTAACTAGGATTTTCAAAGTCATTTATGTTTAAATTCGTTTTAAATAAGAAATTCTGTTTTGCATTAAACACTTAAATCAAAACTAGTTCACCAATCTTGGACATTTAAACTCGATTTAAGTTTTATACATTACTACATGATTTTGACTGTTTGTTCTTCTTGCGCAAACAAAAATATGTGCGGCCGCTGACAAATCAACTTTTTGCTTTCTTCTTCTTTTGCTTTTCGAAAACTAAAAACAATCACAAAAAACCGAAAAAATCGCAAGAACTAAAAAGTCGCTAAAATAAAAAATAATGTCGAAAAACGAAAAAAACCCTCAAAAACCGCAAAAAATCGAAAAAATTGCAAAAGCTAAAAAATCGCCAAAATAAAATAACCTCAGCGCTAAAAAAATCCCAAAAACTAAAAATAACCTTAAAAACAAAACAAAAAATGGCAAAACAAAACAAATTGGCAAAATTAACAAAAATGACAACAAACAAAAAAATTCACAAAGGAAAATAAAGGTCGTGAAAACGAAAAAAGGGATGTATGTACATACGTGTGTTTATGGTATTCGTACGGAACCCTTCACGTGTGAGTCAAAGTTGCACTTTACTGAATTTATTCTTCATTGCCAATTATCTGATTTTTTGTTTTACTTAAATCAAACTTTTTGGGTTTGATTTTATACTTAAATATATATTTACATGACGTCATAAACCGAAAAAATTATCACAAAAAAATTTTCAAACAAAAGTTTGTCTAAAAATAAATTTCATTTTCAGTAAATGTTCTTTACATAATCAATGAATTGTTTGTTTGATTCTTATTTAGAATGCAAATACCAAGAACAACAAGAAAAACTGTTTCTTAAAAAATCAACACCGATCACGACATACACACAAATAACAACAACAACAATGATAGCAAAAAGAATGCGGTTGTACCAAGTTTGTTTACTGAAGATTTTTGAGTGAATCAATTCGTTCATGTTGTTGCGTTAATTCTCGTTAATTTTTTTAAAGTATTTAGATAAACAGTCAGACTTGACGCAGACAAAAATTTTATTTGATATATTACAAAAAATCGGGTACATATTTTGTTAAATATTTGGTATAATTTTTAGACTATTTCTTTTAAAAATTCATACAAAAATATTGTTTGATATTTTTCAAAAAATCCAGTAAATCTTTTTGTTTGATTTAGTAAATTGTTTTGTTTACAATTTGTAAATATTTTTAGAAAAATTTTTTTATAGATTCAAACAATTTGTTCACTGAAAAAAACACGATTTTTTTCAAATAAAATTGTGGAGATATTTTTGTCTATATGTATTTACAAATTTGTTTGTAGGCTCGTTCCTAGACAAAATATTTACTATTTCATTGAATTGCTTTACAGAAAATTAAATTTAATTTTTTTATGTGTATAAAGAGCGCAAGCCAATAGCTATTGCTTATTTATTACGATTATTACGAACTTATTTGCCTGTAAACCCAAATTGATTATTAGGCTATGGTTCATAACGGTGTAGCCAGAAAGAATCAGACATGATTAATATATTAATATATGAAATAAATTACTATATTTTTTTCAAGGTATGTATAAGTTTTCTTTAAATTTTAACCTTGCTACGCTAAAATATTTCATTTTCACAATTAAGAAATTTAATTATTTTGGCTTGAGTTTGGTTTTAATTTACTTTTTCAATTAAGTTATATATTTATTTAGAGATAAATGTGAAGCATCCCCGCAAATCGGAGCTAGTTTCAAAAGTTTACAATTTTCATTGTGTACCTATCACTACAGGTACTGAATTTAATATTCTAAGGCTGTTGTTTATGTAAAAAATTGTTCTAGACAACCTCTTCAGCACATACCATTCAGCTCTTTGGATCACTTCCGTCCTACCACAACTACGTGTTAAATTCATTGATGTTTCACCAGAAATAGAACTATTTTGAGCGTGTTCATCAATGCTGTAACTAATGATTTGTATGTTAATTTTTTGCTGGGATGTAGACAAAGAAAAATTTGACTGCGCGAAGTGTTGAACTGACATGTTTCGATAGCTTTCGCTATTCTCTTTAGAGCTCCTTATCGCGTAGACTACTCGAACAAAGTCGGTGGTTTCCAGTCAAGAGTTGAATATAACTTATATGTAATCAATTCATACTGTCACTCTTAGAGCAGTACTTCATTTGATAGTTACTCTACCCTCCTAAGAAAGAAAGTCGCACCTACATTTTATTAGTTTTGAGATACTTAGCTTTTAAAAAGAAAATGAAACCTGTGTTGCTGAATTTAACCCTCTGCGACTGACGTCGTATTCTAGCAGACACCAGTAAACAGAAAACATTGTTTTACGCCAAAATTATACAAATATAGATTCTCGTATTTTCAGTACCTTCTTATTACGTACTCGTGTGTACGTTAGTGCGAAGAAAGCAACTGAAACGAGCGCACGCGTTGATATGAGTATAGAAGTGTCTACGAGTCTATCACGTCAGTATTGAGTTAGACCTGACAAAATGCGTTATAACTTTTTATTAAACCTTTCATATTATCTGTTTTTCTCTATATTGATTAGCTTAGGTACAATCTAAAATTAATGTTAAACTTTCTACAAAAAATATAATATATATAAAGTTTTTTTTTGTTTTTGTATGGATGTAAGTTTTTTTAAGGCTAATTTATGCCATGCCAATAATTTTGTTTTTAATAAGATTTGTCGTTTTGTTTTCAACAAAAAATTACAATAAATAACAAACTACTACATTAAACTAAAATCAAAAATATTTTCGGTGCGTTTGCAAACGAAACTTGTAAAATATAAGCAGTCGAAATAGAGTCTAGTGTACCACCACGTCAGTGGAATTGTGTTAATGAAGTCACGTCAGTCGCAGAGGGTTAAGGCTGGTGTTTGAATTTATATCTTAAAATAAGGTGGAGCCAAATTGCGACGCCAAATTGGGACACCTCGGCCTTATGAAAAATTCAAACATATGCCAAGCTGATGTTTATGATCTGATAAAAAATACTTTTTGCAAGTAGATTTGCCTATGAAAGAGGTGAAAAAAATCAACCCCATTTATGGGTTTCCGCTTAGAGTTTATCAGATATTCGACAAGAAAAATTAAAATACTAACATTTCTCCTCACCTTGATCCACTGTTTTGCTAATGGCGAAATCAAATAATGTGCAATTCGCAAAAGCTTCTTTTTCTAGATTTATAACAAAATGTTTAAAATTCTGGAAATGTTTGGTTCAAAAATCACAACTCAGTCAAAAGTTATACTAAGTTTAATTAAAAATTTTGGGAAACCCTGATTTTTCCGCAATTTTGCTGGAAAAAGTGCGTTAATTATTTCTTAATTTTAAAAAAATTTTTTGCAAAATTACTTACCCCATGCATATGCCTATTTGAAAGGTAATACTACCTTTCAAATTTCAAAATTTCATTCGAAAATATCAATAATCCACGATATTATAGCATTAAGAAAAAAATAATAATATGCAGATACACCACATAACCACACTTTTCACCATGTTTTGCAAAAGGCCTTTCAAAAATTGTTAAATTGTTAAAATGTCACCAACCTGGGTAAAATTTTAAAATTTAAGGTTTTCTTCTCGAATATCTTCTAAACTGTAAGCTTCAACTTTTGGATAGGCAAATCTACTTGAAAAAACTCTTGTTTATCAGATCAAAAACATCAGCTTAGCATGTGTTTTAATTTTGCATAACCCCGAGGTTGCCCACTTTGGGGTCTTATGGCTCCATCCCTTTTTAAGATATAAATTTCAAACTCTAGACTTAAGCTCAAGAACATAATTTCGAATTCTCTGCGAAATTGTTTAAGAATCGGACGGCTCGTTTAGAAACTGCAGATTTATTACCATTTTTTCTTTCAAACTCCCCCACTGTGCACCGGTAAAGCAGAGTTATTTTGCTATCTTTTAACAAATTGATAAAAAAAAAGACCCATATTATAAAGACCTAGAAGGTTAAAAAGTTTCACAAAAATGTGTCTAGATGTGGTTTAGATAAAAACGTACAGAGAATTTCAACTCCCACTAAAATTAACCCCAGATGTAAACTTTCAAAACACCGATACACGTATGTATTTTTTTTCGGTGCCCTCTTTCGTTAGGGCCATGCTATATTTTTCTTTTGTCCTGTACGCTGTAATCTTCAAAACATTGCTTAATTTGCCAATTGCTTAATTCACAACAATTTGTATCGTCTATTTTGTATCAAATACACTCTTTGTTTATTTGTTTGTGAACACTCAGTGTATATTGTATCGACTTGTATCTTGTATTGATGGGCAAAAGAAGAACAAGATACATACAAATACTCCCTGAAAGTACAAACAAATACTCTCTGAGTATCGTATTATATACGACTTTTTCAAAACATATGAAATAAAAGTGTAAAAATGTATTTCATATACATATATAATATGAAAATTACCATCAACAAATTTTACACTATTGTATTCAATAATATAATATACTCAATACAAGGACACAATAGGTTTTGTGAATTAAGCAATTAAGAAGAGAACTTGATAAAAATTAGCGACTATTGCTCTTCAAACAAACCCAGATGTAAATTTCAGAAGGAACAATTTTCTTTTTAGCCCCCCTAATGTATACATCGTAAATATGTACAAAAATATGCATTTTTTTAACGCATATGCTAAATAATATCCCTGGTATATGTTATTAACAGTATGTGCGTGTACATATGCAAAGCGCTTGTACATGTGTCAGCGTTACCAGCTGAAACTAGCGAGAAACTTTTGCACAAAACTACAAAGTTGAATTGAGAAAAACTATTAAACATTTTCTATTAAAAAGTTTTACAACAACATATAAAGCTACACAAACGGCAAAGCAAAAGGGAACTTGTTATTTTAACCGAGAGCACAACACAATGACGACGATAATGATTTTGTGCAAAAATAAAAATGGACAAAATAATATGATTACAAGCATATAAAAGGAGAAACTTTGTTGGTTTATAAATTGCTTAAGGATTCGTGTTAGAAGGGATGCTAAAATATTAAATGAATATTTTATTTTTTCAAGAAAATTTAAAGGAGCAGTGAGAAATACTATCGCTTACATATTACCAAGAAGCTCCTTGCACAAATTCATTTGAGGGTGCTGTTGCCTGAGATGGTTGACTACAAACTCTGAGGCCTTGAGTTCAAGACTAGTTTCAGGCAAGTCAACAACATCATGAATTTTTCTGATGAGCATTGGTGTGTCATTGTGTGTTGATTGTTGTTAATTTGTTAAAGTAATGAAGGCATTGCACTAATCGCTTTGGCAGTACCGGAAGCGATTAATACTGACACATCCTAATGCAAATCACTGCACCCTCCTTCGTCGCTATTGTAGCAGAATCGTTGGCGAAGTAAAAGAACTAATAAATGGTTAAACAGCTCAAAAAAAAAGAGATGCATTTTTACACCAGAAGGGTTGCAACACTGCTCTACAATAACCTAACAAAAAAAAAACCTGCAATAGCAGAGTTGTAAATGAATTAAGCTTGCTATTTCTCTCGCACTTCAACACCTTTTCTCTCTACACTATCTCTTTCCCAAAGGAGGCAACTGATAGGCATTAATGGCCTGATTGTGTTACTTCTCTTAAAAAAATAACCATCAGTAACATAATTTAAACATTTTTAATATAATTTAAACATTTTTAAACTTTAATACTTTTAAATCTTATTATTATACAAATATTAATTATTTTGTAAATATTTTATCTTTACAGCTCCTCCTCCGTCTTATTGGCGCCTTCGGTGACATAATGGTACTTGTTATACAAAATCTACATGGGTGTTAATGAAAGTGTTTCCCAACTTAGCGCTGTATCATGCTTTACTACTAACCATTAATAGTTCTCTAAGCTATAATTATTTATATTCTTGCTTTGTAATTAAAAGACTTAATACTTTTCTGCTCGTATAGACGCTTTTATAATACTTTTCTTTTAAAATGCTCATTAATGTTTATAATATTTAATTTTATTTTTTATGCTTTTTATTCGCTTAATAGTAAAGAAGTAATATGGCTTTTTGTTAAGTAGTTTTAGTGCTTATTTAAATTAACAAGATAATAAACTAATAAAAGAAATAAACTCTTATAATAAGCTTTTCAGCTTAACGTGCTTTTAATTTTGTTTTGCTTAAATAGTGTTGGGAAAACTAAACAAGTAGAAGGGGGAAAATAAAAGGATTGAATGAAATATATGAGATTGCCAGAAATATATTTAAAATGGTAATTGTATTTATAAATAAATAATAATCTGGGCTAATTTTGGCTCTTAGGTGTATGCTTAAATATGATAAAAGTTTGTCCTTAAATTAATACAAACCGATAATTGAATAAAATCATTTGGCATATTTAGAGGGTATTGAATATAGGCCATCGATATATTGAAGAGATTTTTTTTTTATTTAAAATTAAAATGTTTTAAATTTATGGTATATAACTAACTTCTAGGTAGGGATGTGAATAAATAATCGATTTTTATTTAAATCGATTATTGTCTTTTCATTATCGATTTCTTGTAATCGATTTTATTAAAGGTAAATATAGATTTTTAATAAATCGATTATAAGAATTACCCATTTTTAATCGATTTTTGTAAATAGTGCCATCTTTGCGATGGTAAAAAAATGGGTCAGTTTACTGCACAAGTCGATAAAAAAAATATCAGCGCCATCTGTACGGACTAATATATAATTAGTTGTCAAGGCGAATTCAGTACCAGGTAAACTCGTCATTAAAAAAAGTACAACAATACAAAAACAATATGCAGTTCGGCCATTTTGAACAAGCCTAATCTATCAAAAGCAGACCAAAACGGGGATGGGAAAGTTGGTAAAATTGACCATTTTTGGTACACTTCGCATTTTAAAAAGTAAAAGTATTTTAGTTTTGAGACTAAAAAATTGTTACATTCTTTATTCTTATTATTTTGTACTATTTTTACTGTACGAAAATGTTTAGGAGTATTAATTTTCAGTCGAATTAAATTTCAATATTCATAATATATTTTCACTAATACATCGAATACGAATTTTTCGTATAAAAAAATCGATTATATTTCGTATAAAAAAATATATTATTATATTTTTTTAAATCGATTTTTCACAAATCGATTTATCTCTACATAAAAAAATCGATTATTGAGTAATTGATTTTTCCGACTCGAGGTCACTAAGGTGTTGGTAATTTTTTTTATTGCTGAAATAGCCTTTACCCGCAACTTTGTTCGCGTTCTTTAGATTAAAGGCAATTAATAGTTTTCATGTTACGGGTACCCTTGTCCATAGTACTAGTCCTCCAGCTTTATTCTTGTCTCTACGCTAGGGCTGTCATACGTCCTGGATTTCCAGGATTGTCCTGGTTTTAGACAAATAGTCCTGGTCTACTCTTAATTTGTCCTGGTTTTTTGATACAGGTCAATGCAGACAAAAATTTAATTTCTGCTGATTTTTGTTATGAACAGAGGTTAAGATTTCTGTTATAACGCTGTTTCCATGAATCAATTTTACCAGCATTTGTATCCTGGAGCTTATGTCGTTCAACTACTCGATGAATTAAGCACATGTGGCCTCGCCAGCCCATGTGGTTATTGTCGCCTCTTGTAATTTTAAATGAATTTTTTATCTTTGTTTATTGTTTTTATGTATGAATTACATGTTAAGTTTTGTATCTGTTGTTTAATTGTTGGATATATTTTAGAAATATATGGTTGATACATGTGTCAAAATAAAAATTTGTTGGGGTTGCTTTTTATATGATAACTCCTTGGAATATATTTGTGGTCACAACCGTAAACAGCTTAAGTTGAGTTAGGACAAAATTAAGAATTTTGGTGTGATAGAGTACATTCGTGTCTAAGTCAACTCGCTGCCGATGTTTTATATTTGTAACTTTTTTAAGACGACAATTATCTATAAATAAGTGCAGGAAAAACAAACTGACGCCTAGTTGGATGCGAGTTTTTGATACTTTAAATTTTGAAAATGACTTAAGCGGTTAAGGCTTGTGACCACAGATATAAGGTGTTGTTGTACGTTCGTTTGTGATATGTATTATAAATGTCCTGGTCGACGGGTTCAGACTTCTGGCAGCCCTACTCTACGCACATTATTTTGAAATTAACAAACACTAGATTTGAAGACCGTCACTTTTGCAGCTCTCTAGCCTCCTTGTTGTTGGCGTGCAGCCTACTGCAGATTTTTCAAACGTCTGCAGACCTGCTAGAAAAATTATTTTTCATCTTACTATGCAGCTAGCTGAACATATTTTTTGTACTGGAAAGCGGTACTGTTTTGAAAGCTGGCCAATATAAACAATTTGGGTTTAAATTTCTGTGGCTTGGTGCTGTTTTGAGTTAACCATTGCATTTGGTTTCTGTTCTTACTCTCTTTTACTTTGCTGAAACAGCCAATGTCTAATGTAACACCGAACAGCTTCATAAGGGTTTTGCTAGCCAATGTCACTATGAACTCATATGTAAAACTTAAATTCATATTGCCTTTTTCTCAAAACTCAATATTTTGTCATTGGCCCTTCAAGCACAAAGACACAGATTTTTGATGAGTTGATCGTAGAATACGTTTTCTTTTTCAATTTTATTTATTGACCAAATGTCCAGTCGTCTACACCTACTCTCAACGTTTTCTTCAACACTTAACCATTTTAATTTTATTTATTGACCAAATGTCTAGTCGGCTGCATATTGTGGTGCTTAGAATCCCTTCGTCCTTTATGTCCTTGATACAATTTTTTTATTATATGTTTTTTTTTCGGAACCATAAAAAACATATTTTTGAAGACTTCCGGCTCTAGGTTTTACCTCGTGACTAAGGAGGCTAGATATAGGATAAAAATATTTTTATTATTCCCCCTCCTATCACGCCAATTGCCAGCATGACTACGCACATTATTTTTAAAGTAACATAAAAAACAAGCTTGAGGATTCTTTCTTGACTGAGCACATTATTTTGAAAATAATATACACAAAATTTGAAGACTATAACTGTCCAGGATAACTAAAAATTTTTTGTATGGGGTACCCTTCACCCTGATCCTATACCACCAGTTTTCTGCTCGACTATGCTTATTACTTTGAAAGTAACATATAACAATTTTGAGGACTGCAACTGTTACAGCTCTCCATATATAATATAACTATTTTTTGTTTTGTATTTGGAACACTTCTCCGCTCCTATCCCCCCAGTTTTATGCTTGACAATGCATATGATTTCGAATGTAAAGTATACAAAATTTGAGGACAATCACTATTCTCCAAATATAGGATAAAGTTTTTTTTTGTATGGGGGTACCGTTATCCCAGCTCTTATACCGGCAGTTTTCTGCTTGACTGCACAATATTTTTATAGTAAAATATACCAATATCATTTATAGACATAGGATAACTAAAGGTTTTTTTTATTGGAGGGACTCTTCTGCCCGCTCCTACCCCACCAGTTTCCTGTTTGACATTTTGGGAATCGTAAGAGGCAAAAACTTTAAATATTAAAAAACCCTAAAACTAAAAAATTAAAAAATTAAAAAAAATGTTTAAACGAAAAATCGCCAAAATTAAAAAGGCGCTTAAAAAAGCACCTAAATTAAAAAAATCGCTAAGACCCAAAAAATCATAAGAACTAAAAAGATTGCCAAAAAACTAAAGAAACGAAAATAGTCGTCAAGACGAAAAAAGCACCAAAACTTAAAAAAATCGCTAAAACTAAAAATATCGGCAAAAAACGAAAAATAATGCCAAAAATGGGAAAAAACACTAAAACGAAAAAAAACGCTAAAAAATGCGCCAAAACTAAAAAACATCCCCAAAAACCAAAAAATCGCCAAAACAAAAAATTAGTGTCGAAACCAAAAAAAAAAATCGCTATAACTAAAAAATCACCAAAAACCGAAAAAAGCGCCAAAACTGACAAAAAGCGCCAAAGAAGATAATTAATTAAGAAGATAATTAGTTTTTTTCATATCCTGAAAAATTTTATATATCAGATATGTGCAATTTTCGAAATTGCTGATTCACCTTTTTTTAATTTTTGGGCTCTTTTTTATGTAGAGGAAGCTATTATCATACATGATCACATAGAACAACAAAAAATTTATATCTAAAATATTACTCTTTAAGTCCATAATGATGTTTTGCAGAAAAGTTGTTAAAAGGATTTTGATACTTTTAACAAATTTTCTGCAAAACACGTATAAAGCTTGTGACTCTATCTTTTTAGAGGGCTTAAAGACATAAAAAACACCAAACGTATTTCTTTAAAACAGTTTTCTAAAGAATAAACTACATCTTCCTTAATATATAGATTTTCCTCAGCACGAAATTCTTAAACTCATTTATTTATATTTTAAATATCCTCACTAAATAAACTGAAACAGAAATCCTTTACCTTCGTTCAATGCCATCTATTGTTAAATAGGAAAACTAATCATATACAAACAACACTTTATTCTAATGTGAAGAACAAAAACAAAAGGAAACTTATTAGAAAACTTGAATAATAAGTCCTTTTATAAAATAAAGCTTTTAATAAAAAAGCTTTTTGTTGTTACCGCAAACTTTACGAAATAAGGGTGACATAAGGAACTTTAATTATTAAGAAAATTAACTAATTAGAAAAAGTACAACAGAAAAACAAACTAAGCAATGATGCCATACGTAAAACTAAAAGTAGCACTATGGAGTTAAGAATAAATAAGAAATAAAAAAGTAATAAGAAAATATATTAGCAAAGCAAACGTATGGATTCTATATTTGTTTGCTTTTATTTTATAAGTACAGTTGCTTACAAAATATTATTAGCTTAAAGCACATGTCTCACTTTAATTTCTTTAACCACCTTTTCTGCCCATTCTTTGCTTAAAGATAAATCATGAATGGTTGCAAATGAGTTTTACATAAGAGAGTATGAAGTTAAATTCATGAATAAGCAAGATTTTATGTGGATATGAAAAAAAGAATTTGCAAACAATTCCTTTAGAGAACATATAGAATCAACGACAGTTATGGAAGTGGCAGAATACAGAAACGACTCCATAATTTTTTGAATGTGACAAATAAGCAAACAAATGAAAGCAGGCATGCAGACAGCAGACGTACATGCATGCATCAAGGCAAGTAGACTGTGTCACTAAATGTTTGAATACAATAATAGAGATTTTAAAAAGTGAAAGTTTTTGAAAGGGAAGTATGCTCTAAGAAGCAGCCACTAGTAGATTACTAAGTTCTTAGTGCTTACAACAAATATCGTAGGATATTTTTATATAATACATATTTTATTTACAAATATTTAGTCAAAAATAACAAGTTTTTTTGGATATAATAACTAATATTATATAACTATAATTGTTATTATTATAATTATTATATAATTAATAATAACTAATATTAAGAAGAAGTATGAACTCAAATTGAGAATTGCGTTTCCCACTTCTTAAGTAAGTCAAATTTAATGAACTAATCAGGAGTACGTCTTTTTCTAAACCTTATTTTTTAAACTAAAATGAAATTAACTAATTCTTATGATACAATTTCCCTAAATTTATAAACCACTATCTTATTTTTAATAAATATTTTCTTGAAGTCAGCAAATATATCTTTAAATATTAGAAATTTTTTGTGAATCTTTATGAACTAATTTTGAGGATATGAACTATTTCATTTTTACTCATATCAAGTAATTTTTACTACATTTTAGTAAAAGTTTACTTATACTTAGAAACAATTACTTAAATTTAGAAAAAATTTTTGACTTAACCTTCTACGACTCACGTGACTTCATTATCACAATTCCACTGACGTGGTAGTACACTAGACACTATTGCGACTACTTATATTTTCCAAGTTCCGTTTGTAAGCCCACTGAAACTATTTTTGATTTTAGTTTAATGTAGTAGATTCTTATTTATTGTAACTTTTTGTTGAAAACAAAACGACAAAGCGTTTTAAACTCAAAATTATTGGCATGACATAAATTACCCTTAAAAAACTTTCATCCATACAAAAAATAAAATATCGTAATATCTTATTTTTTTGGTAAAAAGCTTAACATTAATTTTAGCTTATACCTAAGCTAATCAATATAGAAAGAAAAGAGATAATATCAATGGTTTAATAAAAAGTTACTACGAATTTTGTCAGGTCTACCTCAAAACTGACGTGGTAGACTTGCAGACACTTGTATGCTCACATCAACGCACTCGCTCGTTTCAATTGCTTTCTTCACACTAATGTACGCATGAGTACGTAATAAGAAGGTACTGAAAATACCAGATTCGATAATTGTATAATTATGGCGTAAAACAATGTTTTCTGTTTACTGGTGTCTCATAGACTACGACGTCAGTCGCAGAGGATTAAACTTTTTTTACTGCAAGACTGCAGCAAATTATGTTCAGGAAACAGTTACATTAACAAAGAATTTTATCCTTAAAAAATATGTTTTAGATAAACAAATTTATTTTGGAATTTTCTGTTTAGTGCCACCGTCACATCTTTAAAGGGAAGGCTTACAAGATTTCTTATACCGAGTCAATATAACCAGAGGGTGAAAACAAACAAAACTTTTCGCAAACGTTTCATGCGAAGACACAAACTTTTAAAATATTTTTAAGTGTTTTGTACATGAGCAAAACCAAAACAAATTCTTTGCAATGCCAAAGAATGCAAAAAAAAATACAATTAGCTTGGCTGCCTTCCTAAAGGTCTGTATGCGTTTATTTGCAGTTCGGCTGCAAAACAGATGACTTTAGGAATGCAATATTTTGTCAAAGTTTGCCACGCTTGCGTTTGGGAATACGTAACATTATTGAACTGCAAAGCAACATGCGTTTTGGAAGCAGCTCTTTTCACTCATCTGCTTGCTTTAATATCCCGTTTCAATCGTACAACTGCAAACCAACCAAGTGCAGGAATCATTTTGTTGAATGTTTCATTGTATTTAGCATAAAAACACTGAAGGTACGGTCACACCAACAGATCAGCTAAAATTGTATTTTCTTTAATTCCAATATATTTTCAAATATGGGTTCGCATTTATTAAAAATTATATAAAAATATTTTTTTCAGCATAATTAACGTTAGTTTTTTATATAAAAACAAGTTAAATTACACTAGCCCTTAGCAAAAGTAGTGGCAACGTTTTTTTTTTGGGCAAATATTTGCCAAGTAAGAACATTCTCTATTATGATGAGCAAATTAGTCGGGAAACGTTTGCAAACATATTCTGTTAAAACCTTTAAATTTTCTTCACAATCTTTTCTTTTCTAGCTGCGTACATTTAAGTTAATGTACATTTAGTGCACACAAGCACAAACAATACAAAACTAAATTGGGACTACCATTATCGTTGTTTTTGTTTAACACATTGAAAAAACCAAAACAAAACGAATGTAAACGTTTCGTTTTTGTTTATTTTCCTACTCTGATTATAACTTCCCAGCGGTAAAACTTAAAAGGCCTTCTCAATTCATGTCTTATTGAAGGCTTTCCTACATCTAAGAAAAAACTTTCAATTAGAAGGGAGGAGGAATGGGAGTTCTATTTTTATATTTTTCGTTTTGTCTAACAAAAAGTGTACATTAGAATTAACAAACATTCTCGTATTCTTTTTTCGCAAGTAATTTGCCATTAATTTTGGAGCTAAGCAACTTGTACTAGTTCCGGCGACACTTTATGTCCAATTTCTTCCTAATAAATATATATACTAGTGTTGTCATTCGAATAAAAATTATTCGAATATTTAAACAACTTTTTTCCATTTTTGTTCGAACGAAAAAAATTTCGAACATTTTTTGCTGAATATTAGAATAAATTTTTTAAACTACTCTTCATAAAAATTTGTTTACTTTTACGAATGTAAAATAGCGTGATAAACAAATTATACCAAATTATTAATATGTACTTGTGTAAGGGGTTGTTGACATATTACGTAACTCCGTTAAAAATTGCATTTTAAATTACAGCATGATCTTAGTTGGAAAGTATTTTGAGCCAATTAGAAAAATCAAATTGTTTTGAAGAAAAGCTTTAAGGCTTACAAATGCTACTCTTGCACGATTTTCGTAAAGTACACAATATACAAATTGAAAGTTACAGTGAAAATCCAAACATATCTGACAAGAATAATATGGACCCAATGACAATATATGTAAAGAGAAGTTGTCTCAATTTAATCGAAGAAATAGTATGTAGGATGGAGTTTGGCTGAAGCTGGAATGTCTGTTAACGTCCTTAAAAAGTCAAAACTACCCTAGAGGGAAGAGAACCTGTCACAAGAAAATTGACGGGACTGGTTTCCAAGGATTAGCAAGCGGCTCGAATTCCGGAACTTTATGTAATATACAGGCACTTATAAATAGACATTTTAAATTTTCAAAGTTAGTGTTAATTGATGTAGTCTGTAGAATAGACTACACCAATTAACACTGATATTTAAAACGATAGAAATTAAAGGGTGTTCTATTAGTTAATGTAATTTTGACTTGGTGATTAAGACAATTTGCTGTATTTTCTAAAACGTAAGAGGCAAGCTCTTGATATTTTAAAAAATTCTTAGACTAAACAATTTCAAAAATAAAAACATGTCAAAACGAAAAATCGCCACAATGAAAAAGGTGCTTAAAGAAAAAAAGCACCAAAATTAAAAAAATCAAAATTAAAAGAATCAAAAACGAAAAAAAGCACTAAAACATAAAAAATCGCTAAAACTGAATATATCATCAATAAACGAAAAAAAAATCGCCAAAAACGGAAAAAATCACCCAAACGAAAAAAAAGCACCCAAACTAAATAAAATTGCCAAAAACCGAAAAAATCGCCTAAACGAAAAAAGGTGTAAAGACCTAGAAAAAATCGCTATATCTAAAAAAAACGTCAAAACTGAATAAAACACCAAAAAATAGATCGTTAAAAAAAATTTTGTCCAAAAGCAAAAAAAAACGCCAAAACCAAAAAATGGATAAAACTAAAAAAATCGGAAAAACGGAAAAATCACCAAAATGAAAAAAGCGCCAAAACAAAAAAAAAGGGCAAAAAGTAAAAGGGATACATGTTTTCGTACGGAACCAAAGTCACACTTTACTGAATTTCTTTTTCATTTGATTTTCAAATATTCCACTGTAATATTTTAATATAAAAAATTGCTTTTTTTCTTATTAAATATTTACTAATTTTAGTTTTTAGTTTGACGAATTCTCTTGTAGGTCATATTTAGGCTAGAAAAATATTGGAGTTGAGAGACTTAGTGCAATAATTCGGTAAGCCACAAAAACAAAATATTTAATAAATCAAACAAAATTTAAAATTTTATGCTTTTTGGAATTTTCTACTTAAAACACGCAGCATAATTATTTGCAAAATACTAGAATTTATCCAAAAATTTCTCTAGGATGTAAAGCTATAGTATATAGCAAGAGAATAAGGATATAAAATCAATTTTTTTATTTCATGTGGCATAGCGAGTTAGTTAGTGCACTAAATAAACCCTTCAATTTATGAATTCAGTTATAGAATACGAATTACAGTTTTTCTATGTACTAGAATCAGTCGTTAGAACTCTGCAATTTGAAATAGTTGTTTTGTTGTACATTATAATTGAATCAAAGATCTGCCTTCCATTTTTAAAACTATATTTTATTGCAAAGTAATGATATGAAAATGCACATTATCTTAGCTAGCATACCTTCCCTTTTAAGCTGAATATCAAATCTGTATTTGTAAAAAACGCTCTTTTATAAATTAAACTTCATTTTAGCATTTAAACAATGGCACACAATCAAAATCGGAGTAGACATATTTGGGTAAACGATGTTTGCAAGTTGTGTATTTTTTAAAGAACATTTTAACGTTTCGTATACGGCAGATTCTATGTAAGTGTTTATTACGCACCCAAAATGACGATTTTACTTACACTTAAAGTACTATCAAGCTTTGATACAGACGTATTAACTTGTGTATGTAGTCTACATTAACGAAAATATTTGCATGATGGCTCCAAGCCGACCGCATAGACCTTTTGGTCAGTGTTTCCTTTACTTTCATCTGCTTGCGTATGTTACAAAAATATAATTTTTGAAATTTACACTCATAAAATAATTATGTATGTAGGTACACAGAAAAAAAATTCGTATTCTATTACTGAATACATAATTTCGAATATTTTTGTTACGGAAATAAAACCGACGACCTACCACGAAATTCGCAAAACTAAAATTCTTAATTATCAGGGACATCGGAAATTTGCCCCAAAATGTGTTTTATGCGCATAAAATATGCACTAAAAACTAAAAAATATCCTATTACAATTTAGAAAAATATGATCTTAAAGCTCTTTATTATTTCGATTATGATTTATATAATACTCATTTTTTCACCACGAACTATATACAATAGTATACATATACACTCTAAAACACTTTTATTGAAAATTAGGTCGATAATTAGCCGGCAATACGTTACTGATTATTATCGACATAAAATTAGACAAGCATTCTCTTTGTTGATTTTTGAACAAAATATGTTTAATACAAAAATAATAAAACAAAAACGCTTGTGAAGCGACTGGCTGTGTGCAGCTTCGAACAACGACCTCCTGGCTGATATTCTATCGTAGCTACCGTTCAGCCATAGGTGTATTATACTTTATGTTAAATTTGTTTCACTTGGACTAAATATATATAAATTGAAAAGTTTTTTTCTTTAATCAGAATGTATGAAGTAAGCTATCTAATTCATTGCATTTATTTAAACAAGAAAAACCTTAGAATTTTTTTTATAAGTTAATACTATTTACTTACCAATACTTACAAAATTTATATTTAAAAACCTTTAAATACCAGAAATTAAACTTTGATGACTGACAGAAAATATTTTTCTGCTGTTTTTTAGACAGACTGCTTAATATTCAAAATTTTATTGGTATTTAGACATAATTTGTTCAAAAATAAATACTTTTAACAACAGATTTGTAATTTTGCTAAAAATTAGACAAAATATGTTTTTTTTACAAATAACTACAAACTCGATGCAATTTTAGACAACCAGAATTTTTCAACATAAATTTAGAAAATATATGATACTAGATTTCAAGTAATGTTTTGGTATATTGGTATATTATATTGGCATATTATATTGGTATACAACTGTACGTTGCAATGTAGAATAATTCGAAAGTTCGAGTATTCATCAGAAATTTTTCGAATAATTTGTCATTAGAAATTGAACAGTTTTGTCTACATTAACGAAAATGTTTGCATGATGGCTCCAAGCCGACCGCATAGACCTTTTGGTCAGTCTTTCCTTTACTTTCATCTGCATGCGTATGTTACAAAAATATAATTTTTGAAATTTACACTCATAAAATAATTATGTATGTAGGTACACAAAAAACAAAAATTCGTATTTCCTTGTACATTTTTGTTACGGAAATAAGACGGACGACCAACCACAAAATTCGCAAAACTAAAAACTAATATTCTTAATTATCAGGGACATCGAAAATATGCCCTAAAAATGTGTTTTATGCGCATAAAATATGCACTAAGAACTAAAAAATATGCTATTACAATTTTCAAAAATATGCTCTTAAAGCTGTATTATTTCGTTTATGATTTACATAACATTTTTTCTGTCACCACGAACTATATACAATAGTATACATATTAAGGTATTCATTCGATTAACCGTTAATCGGTTAGCCGGTTAATTAATACCCGATTAACTGACCGGTTAACTAAAAATTGCCTATTTTCTATTAACGGTTAAACCGGTTAATTTCAGTCGATTAACCGATTAACCGACGTAACAAATTTTTGCATATTTTGTAGTATTAATACGTATTTTTTGTGTGTTTAATTACTTGTTTCGTCTCATATACAAAATGTATATGTTTAGAAATTATTTTTCATACAAACAAACAGTCTGTTCACGGATTTTAACTTAAGTGAAACATTAAAACCTTTAGACTTGGCCATAAAAGAGTTTAGTAAAGACTCTGGCTACTTTAATTGAACTTGAAGGAATTATGTATTAAATTTTAGAACAAAAATCAGAAAAATGGGAATGAAGAAAAATAAGCCGATGGCAATGCTGGGAAAGTGCAGTTAATATCAGCTTGAGAGTGATTTAATTCTCGTATTCAACTTTCACGAAAAAGTTGTATATATAAACTTTTAAAATCACATTCAACAGAGCCACCTGACAAGTGGTGATAAGCAAAATACACATGAGCACTGATGATGGAAATGTAGCGGCTTCCGAAAGTGGCGCTACTCTGTTCTGCTGTGTTCGTTGAAAAATTAAGTTGATGTTAATTTTTCCCTTGTTCCTTGAAATATTTATCATGCCCCATTCTTTCTGAATATAACGTTACGAATCTTAGCCTAATAATCAATTTGGATTCACAAGGCAAATACGTTCGAAATGATCATATTAATAATTTGAATTTACATTAATTCAAATATTGAACTAAAAAGCCGAAAATAAAGAAGTTCAGAATTATACCCATTCAATTCAAAAATAAAATTACGTAAAAATATGTATCATTGAAACTTGCGATATGATTATAAAGCGATGTATGTAAAAATCATAGAGCAGGACCAAAGCTTTAAGAATACTGAAACATGGACTACACTGTTAAACTACACGGTGAGCTACAGGGTGTCAAAGCTGACTACCTCGGTAATAATAAAAAAACTTTGTTGGCCTTATAATTTTTACATATATTATATTTTAATATTAATTTGTTTTTAATATTAATAAATAGACAAGGAAAATACACTTTACTTCATTAAGATATCTTTAATAAATTCACAGACATATGGTTTTGAGTTTTAAAATTTTGGTTTTTGACCTCAACTTTCTTCCCGATTTCGTAAATATCTCCGGTATTTGCTACACAAATACACAGTACATGCGAAAGAGACGTATGAGTAATAGGATGGTATGTATTTACTAACATATTACTCATACGCCTACAGCTTTTTGTTAAACGTGGGAAATTCGCAGAGTATGCAAAGAAACGAAACTTTTCGCAAACGTTTCATCCGAAGACACAAACTTTTAATATATTTGCAATCGTTTCGTACATGAGCAAAACCAAAACAAATACTTTTGCAATGACAAAGATTGCAAACTATAATATTGGCTTTTCACTCATTTTCTTGCTTTAATATCCCGTTTCAATCGTAAAACTGCAAACGAAACAAAAGCAGATATGTATTTTGTTGAATGGATCATTGTATTTAGCATAAATACACTAACACATTCTCTACTATGATTAGCAAATCAATCGGGAAACGTTTTCAAATGTATTTTCTTAAAACTTTTCAATTTTGTTCTTGTTCTTTTCTTTTCTTTTCTAGCTGCGTACATTTAAGTTAATGTACATTTAGTGTATACAAGCACACACAATACAAAACTAAATTGGACTATCATTCTGGTTGTTTTTGTTTAGTTCTTTTTTTACACATTGAAAAATACAAAAAAAAACGAAAGCAAACGTTTCGTTTGGTTTATATTCCCACTCTGGAAATTCGCATCTTCTTCACGTTTTTTAATTAAAATTTTCTAAGAAAATGACCGTTCAATATATCGTTAAAATTTTCTAAATATAAGAGTATTGCTATGTTTTTTAATAAATAGTAAATAAATAAAGAATCAAAAATGAACTTTGGTACTATTTTCATGCCAGATTAATTAAATGTATCTAATAGAATTTGTACAGAAATTTGAAAAAAACTCGATGAGCATTCTTTTTTTTCTTAAGCGATTAATTTAGAATCTCGTAGAAATAATTACTATACTCGTCCAATGCTGGATGTAGAGCTCATGGTTTAAGTGAGATAAAATTCCAACTGCAGTAATTTTTAAAGTCTATTGTTTTGAAATATTGAAAAGTAAAAATTTTAGTTCTGAAAATTTTTCGAGATAAACGTTCTACAATTACGGTCTATTTTTGTAAAAATTTTGCAATTTTTCACTCTTATTTCAAAGTCTTGACTTTGCTTTTTTATCTCACGCCTCTACATCAATTTAGATAACTCATCATAAAATATTATTTCGAAAATTTAGCTATGATATTAGCGGATATATGTACGAAATTTGGAACAAAGTCACGACCTAAAAACAAAATTTAAAAACTCAAATCCAAATATGTCTGAAAGTTAAAGAGATGGCGTAATGAAACAAAGTGTGGTTTCTTTGTTTCTTAATAAGCTTCACAATAGGTTTAAATTTATTAAAATCGTATAGTATCTGTAAAAGTTATGAGTTCAACAAAGTTTTTCATGCCCGATATAGTCAAATTTGACACCCTATATCCTACCGTGTGTTTCAACAGGGTAGTCTAAGTTTTATTACTTTTGAAGGCTAGATCCTTCTCTATGATTTTTAAATATATCGTATTACAATTGTATCGTAAATTTCAAAGATACCGATTTACAAAAATTTTTTTCCAATTGGAAGTACTGTGTGTTGGTGCGATTGTTATGAATATCGAAAACATTCATTACAGTTGTGCTAGCAAGCTCTCATTTGTGCGAAAATCATTATTGTTAAAAACTAGTGTACGAATAATAAAGTTCTTAGTTGTTAAGTCAATGTAAACAATTTCTTATAATACAGCTTAATTTCACGGACAAGATTTTTGAGTGTAAATATATCTCTACTGCACACATTTATAAGATGAAGTATGAGTCAAAATTCACATTTTACCATTTATTCAATGGTATTGAATGCGTTAAGGGTCTTAAGCTAAAAGGGTTAGAGTTATGAAGATTTCAAACTGGCTTCATCTTATTTTATATTTTTTATTTGTATGAATATATTATTTACCTTTACATGGTTACAGACATAGATTTAATCAAAAACCATTGCAGTTATAGCTGATCAGTGGGTGTATAAAGAGTAGGCTCGTATGTATTTGTAGAAAGATATGTGTACATGAATGTAAAATATTTATTGTAATTTGGACAACACAAACAACAAATAATACTTAGTCATTCCTGGACAAATCATGCATATACAAAAGAAAATACAATTTCAATTTTAAACTTTTTTTGCTGTTTTCTATATGTGTGCATATAAGCATCCCTTGAGTAAATATTTTACATTCTTTCATTTGCTTTGGAGTGTAAAACATTCTTTGTTCATTTTTCAAATCCTTGGTTATGTTACCAAAGAAGTATGAACAAAAAAAGTAAAAAAGGTTAAAACAAAATGGTAAACATTTTAAAGGATTTTCCAAGGTTATGGTCTTGTTTTTTTATAAATGTTTTAATTGGGGGATATTTTGTAATTTAGAATATATATAATAAAAGAAGTCTTACTACCCCTGTTAGCAAAATAATGTAATTTTTTCGGCAGCCATTTTAGAAATGATATAAAACAAAGTTTTAAATAAAGCAAAATTTTCAGTACATGTTTATTGAATATTGAACTTTATTAAATTTATAACAGTGCAGTTGAAATAATAAAGTTTTATTTAAAATATATTTATTATAGAGTTTGTAGTCCTCCTCATATTATTATATTTTATTTAAAATTTACTGATATAGCCCCAGAATAGCACTTCATATTTTAAATATTTCCACAATTCTATAGAATTTTTTGGCATATCATATGATCTCATCCTTATTTTTAGTTTAAAAGCCTTTCCTTGTTCACTTTTTTTATACGTCATTTTTTAATTATTTCGAGAAATATAGAGAAAGACCTTCACATTTAAAAAACCAAAGTGGTCGTTTCTAGGTCTTCCTGCTAATTTCAAAGTGAAAGCGGTTAAAAGTCCATAGATATTTTCGAGCAATAAAAAAACCATTTTTCTGTAATTTTTGACAACTATATCTTTCCCAAGGATTATTATGTTCCTTTAACTCCCACTGGAGCATAGGGCGCCAAAGATTGGTCAGTTTAAATGATATATAAGACGATTTTTTATTTATACATATATATTTTTTTGTTAAGATCTGATTTTGATTTGCCTTCGATCGTAAAAGTAGCTCATAGTTAACTACAAAAACAAATCCTTCAAAACGTTTATCTAAAAATCTACAAATTTGAATCGATTCATATTTCCACGATATCCAAATGAAGACAATGTCTTAATAAGGACGCAAATATTGGTATGAAAAGTTTACAAATACAAATACATGCACAGATATACACATAAGCAACTAAAACCTTATGGACATCATCGTAAAAATATTCACAACGTCGAGATCTAATAAAAAAAATCAATGTTCGAAAATCAGAATCAGAAACTTTTCATTTATTTACAGAGGGAAACTTAAAATATGTTGCTGACACTTGAGAAAGTAACGAAAGTCTCTACTTCATGAACATGCTTGAAAAGCATTCTTCTTGTTAATTTGTTCATACAAATACTTTTAATTTTAATAATATTTATTCGAATAATTTTTATTCGAACAACTTTTAATCGAATAATTTTTATTCGAACAATTTTTACTTTATTAATTTTAATCTAATAAATGTAAATTGATTAAGCGTATGCAATTAATTTTACGTAATTTTTATTTTATTTGAACTAATAGGTAAAGTCTGAAAAATTTTTTTATTATTTCGGCTTTCTAGTTCAATAATTGAATTAATGTAAATTCAAATTATTTTTATTAAGAGTGGAGTGCTGGAATATTCAAATCAGATTAGCAGAACGGATCAGTACTACTGATTTCGACGGCCGCTACGCTCGTCATCATCAGCGTTCTTGTTCGCTTTTACCACTTATGAAGGTGGATGCTTTTTTCAATGAAACATCAGCTATTTAACTAATTTTTGCCAGTAAATAGAATACAAGACTTATTTTCCATGGTAAATTCTTGCATTTTTATTTCAACTAAATTTAGTCAGCTTTGAAATTTCACCTATCTGATTAATATCCAACACTACCACACTTATTGTTTTTCGCTTTTGATGAGTATTCTTTTTTAATACATTCACTCAAAGCTGTTTGTTTGGTTTTTGTTATTATACATGCCTTTAACAGTCTTCAGTTGCTTGTCTTGATTTTTTAGTTCTAGGCAGCCAACCGAGAAGTAAACACATGCATATAACTTATTGCAACGGGCCGATTGCATAGTAATTATTTTACGTAATTTTTATTTTATTTGAACTAATAGGTAAAGTCTGAAAAATTTTTTTATTATTTCGGCTTTCTAGTTCAATAATTGAATTAATGTAAATTCAAATTATTTTTATTAAGAGTGGAGTGCTGGAATATTCAAATCAGATTAGCAGAACGGATCAGTACTACTGATTTCGACGGCCGCTACGCTCGTCATCATCAGCGTTCTTGTTCGCTTTTACCACTTATGAAGGTGGATGCTTTTTTCAATGAAACATCAGCTATTTAACTAATTTTTGTCTTGTATTCTATTTACTGGCAAAAATTAGTTAAATAGCTGATGTTTCATTGAAAAAAGCATCCACCTTCATAAGTGGTAAAAGCGAACAAGAACGCTGATGATGACGAGCGTAGCGGCCGTCGAAATCAGTAGTACTGATCCGTTCTGCTAATCTGATTTGAATATTCCAGCACTCCACTCTTAATAAAAATAATTTGAATTTACATTAATTCAATTATTGAACTAGAAAGCCGAAATAATAAAAAAAATTTTCAGACAATTAATTTTAATTAAAATAATATTATTGTTGAAATACATATAGGCAAATCCTGCGTGACGAATGCTACACTCCTAAAGGCCGTTTCACAATATAATACAAGTATTAATACTTTTGAAGAAAATGCAACCCTGACATGATAAATTGTTTTTGTTTATTTTTTTTAATTTTCACACAAAAATTAGATCTGGGAGGCACTTTCAGCAAAAGCATTAATACTTGTATTATAGTGTGAAACGGCCTTAAGCAATTTCAGATTAAAATATGGTCTTTCAAAAGAGATACCATTAACTTAAGCATAGTGTTTAGTAGGACTTAATTTTACTTTCGGATGACATAAAACATAATTTTTTAACAGCTATTTGCTTCGAAATAGTCGATTGCAAAGTTTTGTGACGCACGCTACAAAAAGCGGAAGAACTTTGAAAGTTAAACTGTGTTTTCGTAATTTTTAGCGAATTTTGCATAATAAAAAACACAAAATCTAATTCATAAAAGAAAGAGAAATATAAGAGAATTCTAAACTAACTTATTTGCAGCCAAAAAATGTTGTCGTTTTAATCAATAGCCGTGAACCTTTGTGACGCATGCTTCGTGACACACGTTACATTTTTTCTTAATAGCTATAACTTTTTTATTGTACAATTTACAACAGAAATGTGTTTAGTGGGGCTGCAGATAATATTATTATCCAAAAGATAGCTTTTAGCAACATTTTTATATTTCTTATAATAGTCACTCCCTTATTTTCAAGATAAGGAGCTTTCCCGATCACCTGCGATCTCGAAAATTCAAACTTACGCTTACGGTCACATGTGTAGCTAAACATATAAGAAAAATTAGCATCCTACATGAAATGCAAGGTTGAGTCTTTTTTTTCGCTGTAGGTATGTATAGCCCTGCCATTCATAAGAGGATCACCCAAAAAAATGTCCCTTTTTCGATCTGCGTCGTTAAATTTTTGGTGCCTTCTAAACTCTATTTGCGTCGCCATTCGCTTTACGTCGCCTCAGTTGCTTACAAGAAGTTATTAGCAAATCCCGGGGAATTCCAGAGTTTAGTTAAAATCTTTGTTTTTATGCGTTCGGGGAAATTTTTTTCGCTCCCATTTCGATTTGTGTCGTCATTTCGATTTCAGTCGCATCAATTATAAAAAGAAAAAAATACATGGAAATCCAATTTTTATTATGTGCAATATCAAATTCGATTTACGTTGTTTCGAACTACGTCGCCATATTGCGACATCAATCACAACGTAAATCGAGGGACTACTGTACATCTTTTGGTGTTTTACATATCCAAATCGGACTACCCGTTCTGATAAAATGTATTAGTGTGCCCGCCGTATATCAGGCGTCTTAATAGTCATGCCCATAGAAAAAAATCTGTACGTGATACAAAAAAAAAGCCGAAAAAGGATCTCAGCTTACCGCATGAAATTCTGTGCATTTCACATATTTTTATTTAGTGTTTGAGCTGAATTAATATCCTGAGCTCAAACCAATCAATTTATCAACTGAAAAATGAGCTATTGAAATAAAAGTGCTAAGCACTCATTTTGGTGAGCTGAGCTGAAAAGAGCGCTCACCCAACTGAGCTGAAAACCAAAATCGAATTTAGTATTAAAGTCACGAATGACAAACAACTTGTAGCTATTCTTTTAAAATAAAAAAATAAAGCCTTTTCTTTTGAATTTGCTCTATTTTGTGAACAAAAAAGTATCCATTTATTTTGAATCTAACCAATATAATTAACATTAATCAGCTGTGTAATGTGAGTGTAAAATGGATATTAAGAAATCATTTTACAAATTTTTGTAAAAATCATAAGGTACTAAAAAATAATAAAAATAATAAAACTTTGAACGCAAAAGAGTATGGCAGTAATTCCATTTAGCTGTGTGTGACCATTTTACAGGCATTTATTTGCTGATATAAATTAAGAATATAAAATTAGTTATTTAAAAAAAGGTTGCGACTCGCAAGGACGTTAACCTTAAAGTCGTTGAATAACGGGTGAAAGAACTCGATTTCTGCTCAGAATGGTAATCAGAAAGTTGCGACGGATGTGACCTTACAAATCTTATTTTTTAAAGACGTATGACTTTCAAGATAAATTCTGTAAAATTTTGACTATAACGTATACAATAATTTTGGTATTTTGTATTTAATGTTTGACAAAAAATTCTTTTTCTAAGAAAAACGACTTTTAAAATAAGACGGGTGTGACTGACGGGTGTGACTGACGGGTGTGACCTAGTACGAAAATTTTAAATAGTTGGAGAAATAAAGCTTTTTATTGATCTCATTATTATAAATAATATAAGCCTTTAAGAAATTTACTATTTCACATTTTATCATAATTTTATTTTAAATGAAGTTTATTTGCTGATAGTTAAGCTTTGTCTATATCCATTTCATTGGCGCTTTACCAAATCGTCAGTAGTCTTCAACCACAACTTTAAACAGCTACAAACCTCTTATCTTATGCACAGACTTTCAAAACCCATTTGAGAATTTACAAATGATAATATTTTTGAAAATCACAAACGATTAATATAAGCGTAGTAGGCTTTGAAACATATACAAAACCCAGCTAATAATTTGTATTCGATATGAATTTATTATATTTTTCTACACCTTTATACAATTAGAAAAAAAATTTTTTGTGAAAACTTTTCAGAATATGGAAGTAATTATATATTATTTAAAGAACATGTTTTTTATATGTTTGTTCAGAGGAACTGAAGTAAATATTTTTATAAAATTCTACAGAGCCTTCCCTTTCATTTGGTACCAAGTTATCTAAAAAATATTAGATGCTAATATTAAAAAAAATTATTTAAAATAAGCATTCATGAAAAATGTTTAGTCCTTTAAAAAGGCCAAAAGATGAGAAAATGGACAAAAGATGAGAAAAAACCAAGTACGCAGTTTAACTATATTTGTGTCTAGATTAATGGATATATAGTGGCATTTCTGCCAAAAAAAAAATGCTGTCACGCAGTGTTATCATTCTCTTATTGACATCAATTGAGCGATATTTTATTAAAAATAAGAACTTATTTTTTTCTTTCGTAGGCCCTTGTTACGTGCAATTGCTCATGTATAATATATATATTACTAATTTATTAGTACTCGGCCCCACTGTTAAGTGCATTCATAACCACAAGAGTGTAAAATAAGTGGAATCTTATTATAGAGAATTTGTGCAAATATTATTTATGCTTTCTTAGCAAAGAAAAAATAGAAAAATATTATTTTAAAGTACAACGCCACCATTTTCAAATAATGAACATGAAGATTAATCCTTGCCTCTATCAAGTAAATGAGGCATCACGAATTTTTGTTTACACTACCATTTCAGAAGAATTGTTAAACAAAATGAAAATGTATTAAAAAGAAAGAAAAAACACCAAAACCAACATAAGAAATGTATGAAATTTTTATTAATTCCAGTTGAACTGACAGCTCAAAAAGGTTGACGCAGCACAATTTATTATTAAACAAAACAATGATATGTTAATTTTTCACATGTGAAAAAGCTTAGCTAATTATTAAAATTATTTTTAAAATTTATAAACAAGAGGGGTTACCTGAAAAAAGTGAAATAAAACAATAAGATTTTCCAATTAAAAAACAAAAGGTTAAGGGTTGTACAACAAATGCAACAACAGTAAAGTGAACTTTTGTTAAACCTTCACCTTTTGTTGTTTCTAATGTTAAAAGTTTCAAGCTGGAAAAAGGTGAGCTTGCAAATACATGTCTGTAAAAGCATTATTTTTTACTGCTGTGGTTGTTGTATTCAAAAGGAAATTCTGTATAATGCTCCCACCTTTTAATCACCTTTACAACAAAAACCAGTTGGCATATAAAAAGAGTGATTTACAACAAAAAAAATCGAAGATAAAACAGCTTTAGACAGTAATTTAAACCCTTTTTTTGGAAACATTAACGTTGGAATTTTTTTCATTATTTTTGGTTTTTTTTTGTCTACAAAGAGATTAATAATGAATGATGATTCCTTAAAACGCATGTGGCATAAGTATAGAAACAAATAATTTTTCTTCCCTGTGGCAGCAGGGAAAACATGGCGTCTACCCTTGTCCAAAGCTTAAGTAAGCAACAAACAAAAATAACAAAAACAACAATGTTAGAACCCAACAACACAAAAAAAAGCACTGAAAACAATGGCAGCCATGATTTTGTCTAAATCAGAAATAAAATAACAACAACAGCAGCAAAAAACACATTAATAAAGACTACATTCAAACATCCATACACATTTTAAAAATCCTTTTTCTTATTGTTTCATAAGGCCCATACACTCACTCATACACTCATGCACAAAAACCCAAATTTAATGTGGCCTCTTATTTTAGCAAAAACCACCACACATTCACCGTCCTTATTTCTCGTTGGTCTTTATACACGAAATTAAAATTCATTTGAATAAAACATCTACAAATGTATGCACAATACAGCACTCATACTTACACATTAACTTACACATTAGCTTACACATGCCAAATTTGTAGCAGGATCTTGCTTAGCCTTCAAGTCAACCAATACTGAGAAGGTTGTGTGGTATGATTACACTGAAGGTAGTTGCACTCAAACCAATGCCATCCCTTAAAAAACGCTTTTGTGTTTCCATGGATAAGTAACGCAATTTTTCAACCCCTTTGTTTAATTTTTGCTAATATCATAAAAAATTTGCCAAAAAAGTAAACAAATTGTATAGGAATCCTGGATCGTCTTTATTTTATTATAAATTAAATTTTTATTATCACCTGGCGTTATTTAAAGCAGGGGTTGTTTTGAACTAATAATAGTTTTTTGAGTCTAAAGAGACGTTTTAACCCAAAACTTGCCAAATATGTTTAATGCCTATAGTTTCCTTTTACAATTAAATAAGCACTGCTACCAACAATAAAAAAAAACTACAAAAAGTGCTTTCAAAAACTTTCAAATTCATAAGGCAATCAACATGATTTCAAACTTATAAATAATGTAGCAGCGTTTAGATTTATTGTAGCTATGTTCGCTGCATACCAAGGTTGGCAACCGAAACAAATAACAGTATCGGCATTGGTAATAAAATTGTATTTTTGCATCGGTATTTGTGTTGTACCGGTTTCGATATCGGTATTACCGATAACCGATACCGATAAAACTCAAATACCGATTCCGAAATAAAAATTTGGTATCAATACCGATAGGTTATTCGTTTCGGTTGCCAACTTTGCTGCATACGAGTACATATAGCTTTGCTTAATTAAATACTTCTCTGTATAAAATATTAAATATATCTAAAAAGTTTTTAAAGTTTTTAAATGATGAAAATTAGCACATATTCATATTCATGTTGTTTACTTGCTTCTTTCTATTCAAGTTAAAATCTAGCTAATTAATGTTATATTTTTCAATTTAGAATTTTTGACAGTCTGAGAGTTTTGCTAATATGAAGCAGCTCAAAATTTAGGTAAAAAGTTAATTTTGTGTAAATAAAAGTTATGAACAAATAAAAAAATTACTAATTAAAATCAAATAAATGTATTATGCATTATGATAATAATTTAATGCATATTTTTACATATCCCAGCAACAGTATGTAGCATACACAAAAAAACTAAATTTCATTTTCTGTAAAGGAATTCAATGAAATAGTAAATATTTTGTCTAGGAACGGATCTACAAACAAATTTGTAAATATAGACAAAAATATCTCAACAAATTTCATTGAAAAAAACGTGTTTTTTTCAGTGAACAAATTGTTTAAATCTATAAAACAATTTGTCTAAAAATATTTACAAATTGTAAACAAAACAATTTACTAAATCATGCAAAACGATTTACTGGAATTTCTGAAAAATATTCAACAATATTCTTATCTCAGTTTATAAAACAATTAGTCTAAAAATACTAACAAATATTAAACCAAATAGTTTACTTAATTAAACAAAAATATTTACTGGTTTTTTGTAATATATCAAAAAAAATCTTTGTCTGGGTCATTTATCATCATCATCATCATCCATTAAGCATTTATGAAATTTCACTTTGTTAAACGTGTTCAAGTCTGAATGTTTATCTAAAGACTCTAAGAAAATTAATGAGAATTAACGCAACGACATTAACGAATTGATTCACTCAAAAATCTTTAGTAAACAAACTTCGTACAATCGTATTCATTTTGCTATCCTTGTTGTTGTTGTTATTTTGTGTGTATGTCTTTATGGGTGTTGTTTTTTTTCGACAGAGTTTTTCTTGTTGTTTTTAGTGTTTGCGTTCTAAATAAGAGTCAAACAAAGAATTCATTGATTATCTAAAGAACATTTACTGAAAATGAAATATATTTTTAGGCAAATTTTTGTTTGAAAATTTTTTGATAATAATTTTTTCTGTGTAGCTCATCAGTACAAAGCCAAGCTCATAAAGAGCTTTTCAATTATGACCATGTAAATATCAAAAAACGATTGTCTTTTGTTTAATGAAGCGGAAAGAAAAATGAATTAGAATCGAAAACTTAAGCTTACGAAGGAATAACTTGTGTATTAACAGGGCCAGTATTGACCAATTATTTCAAAAT
This sequence comes from Panzeria rudis, assembly GCA_956483635.1. Taxonomy (NCBI): domain Eukaryota; kingdom Metazoa; phylum Arthropoda; class Insecta; order Diptera; family Tachinidae; genus Panzeria; species Panzeria rudis. The sequence continues at coordinate 35,801,661 of OY101447.1, read as the reverse complement.
ATGCGAGTCATATAATTTTAAGTAGTTTGGCAGTGATTTGTAATTGCATATTTTTGCATATTTTGGTAGTAAGTTATTAAATGCATATTTTTGGAGTAATAAAAATTTTTTAATGCATATTATGCGCTATATATGAAACACAAAAAGTGCTGTATTCTGGGGCGTGGCAAATAAAATTCCGGTCTTAGAAACTTCATTGACATATCTTTCTGTCTAGGGGGTGACCGGCACAACTTTTTTTTATAGAGGTCGACACGCTTTAATGTACAAAATATCTCAAACGAAATTCAAGTAAAATTTTTACAGTGTATACTAGAATGGTCGTAAAAATTTTTAATTTGGGTTTCTTAAAGTCTCATACCGCAAGTTAATGGGTGTTTATAAAAAACTAACCTAATCAAAATTTCAGGTCAATGAGTCAAGATAAAGACATGGCGTGTGTTAAGTTTTGTCTTTTCGACTTTTATCTAAATCGCATACGCGAAACTACTCTCCATTTTTTTATCGGCTCTAATTTTTGAGATATGTACGAGGGCGGATTGATATTGAAGCTACCTAAGTAGGAAAAAAGCATTTTTTTCAAAAACCATTTATTTCTCAACATAGTCTCCTTTTAGCTCAATACACTTAGTAAGACGATATTCCAACTTTTTTATACCATCTGAATAAAACGATTTTGGGAACCCCTCAAAATACGCGTTAGTTTCGGTAATCACTTCTTCGTTTGAGATGAATCTTTTTCCTGCGAGCCATTTTTTCAAGTTTGGAAACAGGAAAAAGTCACTAGAAGCTAAATCTGGACTATAAGGTGGATGATCAACCAATTCGAAGTGTATTTCACGTAATTTTACCATCGTATCTAACACAACAGGACCTATAGGGACCCAAGTGGGCTGGTTTCTAAATCTTTAAACTGGCAACCTGCACAACCTAGCATCGTATCTAATGCTGTGTGAACCGGTGCGTTGTCTTGAAGAAAGAGCACTTTTTTCTTCTTTAAATATGGTCGTTTTTTCTTGATTGCATCAATCAATTGATCCAATAATGCACGATAATACTTTCCTGTGATTGTGATGATCTTTCAAGATAATCAATGAGCAATATTCCGTATGGATCCCAAAATACAGTGGCCATAACCTTGACAGCCGATTTCACTGTCTTCGCCTTCTTCGGAGCACTTCCACCAGCTTCCACCCATTGTTTCGATTGATTTTTGGTTTCAGGTGTGTATGAGTAGTAGTGGTGGACCCACGTTTCATCAACAGTTATTAATCGACGCCAAAAACCAACAGGATTACACTTTATCATGTTCAAACACCGCTGTGAAGTGGTCTGTCGAACTCGTTTTTGTTCGACACTGAGCAAATGCGGCACCCATCTTACCGATAGCTTTTTCATATGCAAATATTCATGCCAAATGTTGAACACACGTTCATATGATATGTTTACCATTTCAACAATCTCACGTAACTTGACTCGGCGATCATTCATAACGATATCGAGAATTTTCTTGATAATTTTTTCAGTAACCACCTCTTTTGGCCTTCCTGTTGATGTTATTGTTGCAGTGCTTCTTCGGCCGCGTCTAAATTCAGCAATCCAATATTTTACCATGTAATCTGACGGAGCAGACTCACCGTAAGGTTTATCGAGCTTTTCTTTTGTCTCTTTCGCCGTTTTTCCTTCCAAATAATAGTGCTTAATCACTGCACGAAATTCACTTTTTTCCATTTTTCAAGAAACACAAAAGCCGACTACAACAAATAAATTAATCGATGAATTTGGGTGAAATTTTGACAGCTGACGTTTGACAGATCGCAATTTCTAAAAAAAAGTTTTTGTGTTTGTGCTGCCATCTAGCACTATCAATCCGCCCTTATACCTTTATGTCAAAATTGAAGCTACTTGCACGACATACATTAGCATAAGTGGAAAAGGGTTCACCCTATTCAGTAAAAAAGAAAACCCAAAGTCAAGAACAAAATTATCTTTAAGCGCCGACATTGTTTCAAAATCTGTCCATTAGTCTCAGAGATATCGTAAAAGTTTTAGCCTAAAAATTAAAAATTTCATAAAAAATTTTAAGAAGTTCTCACACTAAATTGTGAATAAAATCAAAATTTGTGCACCAATTTTAACAAAAAAAAGTGCATCATTTGTATATTTTAATTATTTTATGAATTTTTAAAACTAGTGGCCTAGAGTGTAAAGAGCAATCTGATGATGTGATCGTGGTTGTTCCCATGATGTTAATTTTGGCCCTTACAAAAGTCAAGCATTTGTATTTGTTATTTCAATTATTACATGCTTGAGAAAATCCTTGCGCAATAAAAATAATTTGATCGTAAAATTAAATTGAACGAATTTAAGCCTGAATAATAAAATTTCTTTGGACTAAACCCCATATAGTTCGTCTAAATACATAATTTCTTTAAAAAAAAACTTTTTGATTTTTTTATGAAATTTTTAGTTTTTAGGCTGGAACTTTTACCAGGGATATACCTACACCGAAAAAGAAGATCCCACCTTGCAATTTCATATAGGATACTTATTTTTTTTTATGTGTTTTGTTAAATATATGATTGTAAGCTTAAGTTTGATTTTTCGACGTCAGAGGTGGCCGGGAATGGCCCTACCTTGAAAATAAGAGAGTGACTATTTTTTAGATTATCTCGGAAACTATAAGGAATATGAAAATTTTGCTAAAAGCTTTCATTTAGATAATAATATTATCTACAACTCCATTAAACACATTTTTGTTGCAAATTGCAAATTAAGAAAAAATGTAGCGTTCGTCACGTAGCGTGCGTTACAAAGGGCTCATGGCTTTTGATAAGAACTCTCTTATATTATTATTTCTTTTATGAAGCAGATTTTGTGTGCTTTATTGTGCAACATTCGCTAAGGGCACGAAAACACACTTCAACTTTCAAAGTTACTTTCACTTTTTGTAGCGTGCGTAACAAAACTTTGTTATCAATTATTTCGAAACAAATACTTGTTAAAAAATTATATTGTATGCCATTCGAAAGTAGAACAAAATCCCACTAAACACTGTGCATAATTTGAAGATTTCTGTTTTGAAAGACCAAAAAATGGTTATATTTTAATCTGAAAACGAGTATGAATGAATGTAGCGTTCGTCACGCAGGATTTGCCCATATGTCATGCAAGTCCCTTCATTTTTGACATATTTCGAAAACTAGAGCTGATAAATAGATTAGAGTGTTTAAGAAATTAAGGTACGTCTACACTTGGCAAATATTTGCCTAAAAAAACGTAACCACTACTTTTGCTAAAAATTAGTGTGGTTTAGCTTCGTTTTTATATCACAAAATAAAGTTAATTATGCTACAGAAAGCTATTTTTATATTATTTTTAATAAATGCGAACCCATATTTAAAAAAATATTGGAATTAAAGGAAATACAATTTTAGCTTGTCCGTTGGTCACGTTTTTTTTCGGCAAATATTTGCCAAGTGTGAACGTACCTTTAGAGTGCGTTCAGCTGCCCAAATAACTAAAGAAACAACTTCAAGCTCTAAGTTAACCGAAATTTTTAAATTTATTCACAGAAAAAATTTCTCAAATTTTCTTGTTAGAAAATCATTTGCTTTAAATCTATAAATATTTTATTAGTTTCAATAAATGTTTCTTTTATTTACATTGAAAAGCAACAACAAACCCCAGTTTAATATTTAGTCAAAATATGTTGTTTGATTTTACAAAAAAAATGTTTGGTCCTATTTCAATTAAAAATTTGTCTGAATTAAAACATTTTTGATGGGAAATAATTTTTTTTTTTTCAATAAAAAAGTTTATAAATTTGGAAAAACTTTTATCTGAATTTACAAATTGTTTTTATAGGAAAAAATTCAGTTTTCTTTTCAATGATCAAATTTGTAAATTTGGACAAATTTTTGTCTGCATTTACAAATTGGTTTATAGGTTCTAAATCATTAAAATGTAGTTCATTATTTTTGCCAAGCAAGAGGTAAAAACAGAAATTAATTTGAATCAATTAGGAGTTTTGTATTATCACGATAACTAAATAAAAAATAAATGAAATGAAAATAAATGAAAAATGAATTTGTGCTCTGTTATTAAATACACATAAACAATTGTTGTTCAAATTACAAACAATCAATTAAGTCCTTAATAAAAACATTAAATTGAAGTTTTAATAAAAATATATTCGATTATCATTAGGGGTTTTTCTCGGGATTTCCCGTCCCGGGAATTCCCGGGAAAATCACTTATTTTCGTTTCCCGCTTTCCCGGGAAATTTGTCCGGAAATTCCCGGGACTAAAAATCAATTTATTTACATACAAAATTACTGATTTTTTCACCTAAAAATACACAAAAACATAAATAAATATTCATACAAATGTATATATGCATACATTTGTACATACATAAATGCATATATTTATTTACAATGAAAGAAGTTATTTTCTAAGTGTTATGAAAATTCTCTACGAAATATTTAAATAGGATAACAAATAAATTCTCTTCAATACAAACGTATCAATATAAAATATGTATACATGTACACATACAAACATGCTTGTGTTGGAGGTATCTCAGTTTAAAACAGCACAGCGGTAAATTACAGGAGTAAAGAGGCCTTCTAGAAGGCGTGTTTAGCAGACATAAGGTCTGCCAATCCGCATTCCATACTCATTTCATTTTTACCCATTCTGTCATTGCGGCTCAGGCCTTCCAAGCCGCTTACCAATGTGCGGATTGTTACAGGCCTCTTCTGGCATGCAATTTTGAAGGCTATCTAAGGAAGGTCTGTTAAAGAGCAAATTGAGGTGCACATATTTTTCTATTTTAGTATTTTCATAGCGTCTTCTTTCGATTTGATTAATGTGTTTTTTTTTTTATTTCGAACTATTTTTTTTCATCCAAAGTAAATTTTTATACACTGATTTGGATATGCTGTAGTTCCGGAGGAATAATGATAAGTTAATCGGCTCCGACATAATAGGAGCAGAGACATCACCTCTTGTATGTAAATTTCAGTCTTAGATAAAAATTACATGCGAAAAAAGAATAATTTAAAAATGCAACACTCCTTCCATCTTCCCTGCTTAAAGAAGGGAAAGTGGAATGACTATGGAACGAAAAATCAAATAATTCTTGCAAAAGAAAGCCGACTACAAAATAGGCGTGGCACCACCCCATATTTTATCATCATGTACTTTTACAAAAACTAATTGTGTGTGCGAAGTCTCATAAGAATCGGATAAGTAAAAGTAGTTAAAATTAATATATACTTTTCGTGGGCGTGGCACTGCCCACTTTTCTAGTCACAATGCTGTATTGCAACGATAACTAAATGCGTATGCAAAGTTCAGACGAATCGACTAAGTAGAAGTAGCTAAAACGCTTATTCACTTTTCATGGGCGTGGCACTGCCCACTTTTCTAAACATAATGTTGTACTATAACTAAAGGTTTATGCAAAGTTTCATAAGAATCGGTTAAGCAGAAGTTATTGAATAATAATATTTACTTCTCATGGGCGTGGCACAGCCCTTTTTTTGATCCTGACGTAGTATTTAAACATAAGCTTAATGTGTGTGTAAAGTTTCATAAGAATCGGTTGAGTAGAAGTAGTTGAAAGCGAATGTATATATACTTCGTACGGGCGTGACCCCGCCCATTTTTCAACGGGACCAATGAGGAAGTACATCCTTTCGAATAGAGAAAAAAAATATGAAATCGGTTCATAAATGGCGGAGTTTTGACAAAACGTACATAAAAAATAAAAATAAAAATACATGACGAATTGATAACCTTTCTCCTTTTTTGAAGTCGGTTAAAAAATAAAGTACTACTTCCACCTTCCCTTCTACATGAGAGCAGTTTGCATATTTATCGGTCTTGCAGGCCTGTTGCATTTTCCCGCTGGGAGTAGTGTCCAAACTTACACAATCACATTCTGTGTTTATGTGCGATGCGAGGCTAAACAGATAGGTTGTGATTTTTTCACACAGTGTACATATGTTGATATTGAAAAACAACCTATGCACCCATGTTAGGCGTATTGAGAGGATGGGCACTACTGGTTTATATGTTTTTGTACAGTAATACAACCACGAAGCAATGATATACAATTGCTGTAACAACAAAATCAGTTAAAGTACACGAAAAACACATTTGACGAATCTAAAAAACGATGATGTAGAGTAAACTTTGGTACTTCGAGATATCCCAGTAAAAAAATTTTTGTGTTTTTTGAATTACTAAAGAAATAAAGCGCATTCTAATTCGCTTTAAAATATGAGCTTGTTCAGAAGCTGATTTCATAGCGCCCCAACAATGCAGGTTTTAAAGCGAGAAAGTTAACAAATGTACATACGGGAAGTATGAATAAAAAAACTAGCTTTTTGCTTATATAAAAGCTTCGGACACAAGCTATACAAAAAATGTGCTTTTATTGTGCTGCTCCAATGCAGATTTTTATGCGAGAAAGAAGAGTAAGTTTATTTCAGTTTCTTTGTGCCGTTTTGCAACAGCGTTTTTGGCCGAGTGGTTGGTACGTTGGACTACAATCCTGAAGGATCTTAGTTCGATACTAGTTGAAGTTAAAATAACAAACGATAAGTAAAAATATAAAATTAATAAAAATAAATAAAGTTATGAAATAATAAAAATCCAAAATCACGTTAACGCTGCCAATCCACATCGAACCATTTTGCACGCCTCATTATCGAAACGTTGAGGTGGGTACTACTCTCATTTCACGCGAAACTACTGATTTTTCAAACTTAAAATGGTTCTATTATTATCATATATTGCACTTGTAAAAAATATATACACACATATTAAGAAAAAATACTATTTTTAGCACTCATGACATTTTTAATGCCATTTTTATTATTTAAACTAATTAAAAAACAGTTTTAAAAATTTCTGTATTTTCGTTTGTCTGCATGTATGTATCCTGTATGTGGTCACGATAACGACCGAAAGACTTCAGTAACCGAGTCCTTTTTTTACGCTTCAGTATAATTCGGAAAAGAAGCCTATTTAGTTTCACGGTATAAATGAGATTATGAGGCGTGCACTTTTCGATTTTCCTAACTATTTTTCATATATTTTCGGTTTTAGTGCTGAAACTGTTGATGATTTTCAGCGCTTCAAAAGCGCTTTTATAAGCAAAAATGTAGTACTCCAAACCGGGAACTCGCCATACAAAAATCAGCAGCGATATCAGCAGGTTTGTCAGCACTACTTTTATTCGATTATAATAGAAACCTGCTTTTGGAAGCAATTTTTTTACTGGGATATGTCAATGCATGAAATCCCAGCGAACATATTTGGTCTACATGTAATCAAAAACTTTTTATCGAATTTGCAACAAATTAGTCTGAAACTCTCTTATACATTACCAGAAACCTTTCGGGTTACCATCCCAGTAAAAAAATTTCATGTTTCTTGAAGCACAAAAGAAATAAAGCGCTTCATAATTCGCTTTAAAATATGAGCTTGCTCAGAAGCTGATTTCATAGCGTCACAACAATGCAGGCTATGAAGCTAGAAAAGCATTTGCTTTTTACTTATACAAAAGCTTCGTACACAAGCTATACAAAAAATCTGATTTTATAGTGCTGATACAAAGCAGGTTTTTAAGCAAGAATGAAGAGTATGTTTATTTGAGTTTCTTGGTGCCGTTTTGAAACAGTGTTTTTGGTCGAGTGATTGGTACGTTGGACTTCAAACCTGAAGGTTCTTGGTTCGATACTAGTTGAAGTTCAAATAACAGACATTGAGTAAAAATATGAAATTAATAAAAATAAATAAAGAAACGAAATAAGAAAAATTCAAAATGGCGTTAACGACGCCAATCCATATCGAACCATTTTTTCATATATTTTCAGTTCTAATGCTGAAAGTTTTGATGATTTTCAGCGCATCAAAAGCGCTTTTATAAGCAAAAATGTAGTACTCCAAACCGGGAAGTCGCCATACAAAAATCAGCAGCGATATCAGCAGGTTTGTCAGCGCTACTTTTATTCCATAATAGTAGAAACCTGCTTTATTGGAAGCAACTTTTTTACTGGGATATTATTCAATTAACACCATACTTCTAACATTATTCGGAAAACAACAACAGATTTTTAGCATTGTCAAGAAAAACCAGAACGAATTACAGCAGTACTGAAAGTATTATTTAATCTGAAATAATAATTTCTTTTTTTGTACCATGCCGACCGTTTATTTTCATAGTGAGAAAGAATGAGAGAGAAATATAAAGCACACCAAGTGCTAGAATTTATTAACTTTACATCTCATTCTAAATAGAACTTACATTAAAATTTATAATTTTTCTGCTTTCAGCGATTTAAGCTGGCCTACGATGAGTAACCGAATCAAACATTCAATATGAAATAAATAGGCATCGGCAATAGCCTGGATTAGCTGACAGAGTTTTTGGAAAAGCTAATCCTGTTTCAAAGCTTTCTGACTTAAGTCAACTATTCGAAAGCACCAATATTTGCAGCTACAACAGCTGTATAGATATTGACAGCAACAGCAAAAATGCCACAAACAACATTAAGGACCTCTGGGGAGTATAACAAAACACAAGCACACACATACACTAGCACAAAACAAACACTTGCTCATACATATATAAGGCAATTTTATTTTGCAACAACAACAATGGACCAAACAAAACAACAACTGCAACAAAATTAATAAATATGTGTATAGAAAAACATTAACAAAAAAGGCGAAAAATGTTGATGATGTTGGCAAATGTTGCTGTGATGTTGTTGATGCTGTTGCAATGTTAGTGAAATTTTTCGCCTTTATTTCCTTGCTTTGGATTTTTCATGTAGTTATTGTTTTTGTATTTTTATTTATATATCTCTGGAAAATATTTACAAACATACGTACGTGTGTGTGTGTGTATGTGTGTGTCAACAAATACATGCTAAACTTTTTTTGTGGAGAAAAACAAAATACAAAAAAAAAACGTTTAAAAAGAAACGTGAATTTCAAGTTTTTTTTGGATTTTTTGTAAGCTCCACCTACTTTTGCTGCCAGCGGATTGGTTAAAAATATAGAAGTTTGAGTTCTAACGAGGGGGACTTTCAGCCTAACTCCCCACCAAATTAACATCACTTGCAAGTTGGATCATTCACTTGGTGGTCCAGGCAGCACGGGGTTAAGTTTTTCACTTTTATTTTGTACAAGAAAAAAATATCTAGAAATATTATGGAAAAAAGAAGAAAATTAAAATATTTATTTTGTTAAAAATGCCAAAGGAAGGGAAGGAAGGTGGGTTCGTGTGTTTAAGAATTTTGTTAATGAAATATAAGAGCGAAGTTTGAAAAATATAATTTTCAAAGAGTATAAAAATTATGTTTTTGTGTTAGTAAAAGTTTTCATATTTTAATAGAAATGGGTGACAGTGAATTGGGGTGTGTGGCTGCTGTAGGTGTTTTCACCGATACGTATACGTATACGATATGAGTGTTTGTACCCTACAGCGGAAATATTTTGTAGAATGTAGAAGGTTTATGAGAAAACAACTTCCTTGAATATGGTATTATCGAAGGACCAGAAATTAGGTTCTAATTCATAGCAGACTCTTGAAAATAACTAAAGGTATTTTACTATATAAGGATTAGCTCTTAAATCAAGTGCGTTAATGAATAATTTTAACAACAATAAAAATAATGCACTGCTCTATTAGCGACTAAAAACTAACAACAAAATCATAATTTTAAAAACTGGCTTTATATGCAAACTTTAGAATTGCATTTAAGCTTCTTTAAATCCCACTGAAAACTCGGAAGAATATGCAATGATCTTGAGTTAAATTTCTTTACATTACTTGTTAGAACAATCAATTTAGGCCCAGTTCACTTGAATAAAATAATTTTTTTTAACACCTGAAGTTATTCCCTTTTGTCATGTGCTTTCAATAAAACAATTTTTATAAAATTTAAGGCCTGAAGTATTGTTAACAGAAAACAAAAAACTAAGATCACATTTTTATTCATTCCATTTCAAGCTCGAACTACACACATGGGTGAATCTCATTTTGAGTGTACATTTTGGATTTTTTAACCGACTTCAAAAAAAAAATGAGAAAGGTTATCAATTCGTCTTGTATTTTATTTTTCTTTTTTTATTTTAAATGAAATTTATTTGTTGATGGTTATTAAGCAATTGCCTATACGCATTTCATTAGCGTTTTTACCAAATCGTCAGTAGACTTCAACCACAACTTTGAACAGTTACAAGCCTCTTTTTTTCTTTTTTTTATGTATGTTCCCTCAAAACTCCACTATTTGCGAAGCGATTTCACATTTTTTTTTTTTTTAAAGGATGTGCTTTTCCAGATTGGTCCCGCTGAAAAATGGGCAGGGTCACGCCCATACAAAGTAAATACACATTCCTTTTCTACTATTTCTACTCAACCGATTCTTATAAAACTTTTTCAGATACATTAGGTTTCTTTTTGAATACTGCAGGTTGATTAAAAAATAGGCAGTGCCACGCCCATGCAAGCTAAATATTAATTTTAACTATTTCTACTTAACCGATTCTTATGAAACTTCGCACATACTATTAGTTCATGTAAAAGTACATGATTATAAAAAATGGGGGGCGGTGCCACGCCTATTTTGCAGTCGGTTTCTTTTTGCAAGAATTATTTATTTTTTGCTTTTTTTTTAATTTTACCAATTTAATTAATAGAAATATGAGAAGGTAGAATTCATACTATAGTTTTCGCCTTATTAAATGGATCCAGAAATAAAAATAAATTTTTCTATTTTTAAACATTTATATGTATTGAGCGTTACATTTACTTTCGGGGTTGTTCTGGGAATGATTTTTGGGAAAAAATACCCCACAGGAAATGAGTATAGGGTTTGAAAGCACTATATATCTACAAAAAAAAATTAATAATCGCAGGGCGAAATTAAAAGTTATGGATACTTTTTCAATTTTGATTTGGGTTCACTTAAAAAAAAATAAAAAATAATTATCTGTTGAAATAATTCTTTACAAAGATTTATACATAAGCAAAAATCAGGCTAACTCTTCTTTCAAATAAGACCAACTTTAATCAGATCGACTGACAGCATTTCAAATAATTATTCGTACAAAATATAGAGACACTCATATTCTATTTCGTCATAACATTTTGTTAAAATAGCTGATGTTTCTTTAATACGATCAAACGTGGCAAAAGTGAATAAAGGACGCTGATGATGACAGTGTAGCAGCTGTTGAAATTAGTAGTACTAATCAGTTCGCCTAGTCTGATTAGATATTCTAATATTCCACTCTTAAAAATAATTTGAATTTGAATTAATTCAAGTATTGAACTTAAGCCGAAAATAATAACTTCCGACTTAAACCTATTTCAGTTCGAACAATATTTACTTACAATTTACTTAATCGAAGTCTGTGACTTAATTTAATCCAAAACTCACAAAGCTCTTATTATTTTTGGCTTGATGACCATTTTTATCAATACCTACAATCAAAGATATTTGTTAGTTTTTGTTTTCACACATGCTTTAAGTGGATTCTTAGTTATTTGTCTGCATTTTAGTTCCCGATAGACAACAGAGAAGTAACAACATGCATATAACATTTTGCGCTGGCCGATCGCCACCGCAAATTATACACACAAAGTACATACAATGCAGTATTTTACAAATGTAAAATAAATTTACAGTATAATTTATAAAAAAATTTTGTTTATATATTTTAAATGCATAACAGCTATTGAACACTTTAACGCTAATAAAGGTTCATAAAAAATTATATTTATAAACGCATATTAGCATTTTGTATTTTTATAGAAATTTAAATTTTTAAACTGGCAACACCACCGTATTCAACAACCATTTTGTGGTTAATGCTACAATAGAGCCAATATTAATTTATACGGATATTCTATAATATAACCGTTTATCTTGCGTGTCTTCCTTCCACTTCTTGAGGATATCCTGGAATTTTATTTTTACATATTTAGTTATAAAATATATTTAACGGGAATAAGTTTCTTAGCAACAAAATAAACAACAATTCTTACAGCAACAGGACATTTACTGTTTTTTTTGCGCTATTAACTCTTAGCTTGAATAATCGCACCTTTAGAAAGAAACATTATCAACATTAATTTTATCTGGCCAAACCTTTAAACTTACTAAAAATTCTTTTATTTATTCAAAGTTATTTTTTGGCTTAAGATCGTTTTCTATTTTATCTTTTATTTTATATTCCGCTATGCTCTGCATTTCATATGGAATTAAAGTGTGCGGAAGTATCAAAGCATTGTTGTTGCAAATTAATATTTATAACAATAATGTTTTGATAATTCCGCACATTTTAATTCCACATGAAATACAGAACATACCCGCTTATTTTTATTTTACAATGAAATTCTAAAGCATGTAAATATTGAACATTCAAAGAAAACTTTGAAATTGGTAAGAAAAAACATAGTGAAGTTGCGAACCTTTGTTGCCGATGACAGTCCCGAGATGGCGACCCATCTGTTAATTGGTACAAAGTAACAAAAAAATAGGATTTTCGCTCATTGGTAGTTACTGTCTTCGGTGGCAGTGCTATCTAGGTCGAAAAGAACTCTGATGAGAAGACTGTGATGGTCTTAAAACATCTGATATCAGTTCAATCTTCCGTACAATCAAAAAATTTTTCTTTGAATATTCAATATTTACATGCATGAAAATCGATCGATAAATATTGATTTTATTCGCAATAGAGTGAAATTCGCAATAGAGAGAAATTCGATATTATCGTAACTGGAAAAAGGGGGTGTCAAGTTTTATTAACAAAACCACTAAAAACTTTAAACAAAAATACCTTAAGCTGCTTGATATATATTTTTTTCAATATTTGAAAATTTTCCTTTTTTAAAATGTATAAAAAAATTAGAGTGGCAAAAACTTGCCATTTTTTGTTAACTAATCATAAAGCCACATTTACCTAAAATGAAATAAGGTTAATTTCGTGAACATCGATATATAGTGATTTTATTCATAATAAAGTGAAATCACCAAATTTTTTCAAAAAATTCATTTTGGGATTCATTTTAGCAAGAGTTAAATTTCCCCCCTTTTGCACATACGAGTAGTTATCGATTTTCATAAAATAAAGTTTATTTTATTCCTAGTATATGTGGCTTTATAATCAGTTAATAAAAATAGTAAGTTTTAGCCATTTTTGATTTATTATAAATAAAAAAATTAGATTTTCCAATTTGGATATATATAAAAAATTATTTTTAAACGGTTTAAAGATAATTTTATTTAAAGTTTTCCACTGTTTTTTGTAATTAAATTGGACAACCGCTTTCCAAGTTATGATGAAATCGGTGTAGCAGCCTCTTGTGAAAATTCCAAATAATTTTAAAATTTGACTAGTTTTTAGTTAGGGGACCATAACACATCAAAAAATATAGCGATGATCAAAGGTCATGATAAAAGTTTCATTTTGTTGCATATTGCTATTACATGCTTTAGAATTTCTTTTAAAAAATAATTTAACCGAAAAATTAAATTGAAAAACGAGCTTAAGCCAAACTAATTAAATAAGTTTGCATAAAACCTTACAGTTGGACTAAATTCATAACTTAGCACAACAGATTTTTAGAATCGGGTGAGAATAACAAAATTACAAGCGTTGAAAAATCATCTTCGTGGGCTAAATAGAAATACTCCTCTGCTATGTTCATGTGAAATTTAATACTGATCGCATTATCCGCTTCGAAACGGCTGATCTATATCCAAAATATTTTTATTCTGCCCTACTGTGCAGAGCGATATTATTTCGTATGGTACTAACGAACGCTGAAAAACCTGCAATTTATAAATAACTTTGGAAATTTATTTTACTCTTTGAAAGGGTGTGATTCTAGATTGGTCGCGTTGTAAAAACTTTTTTTTAATTTTGGACCTGTTATCCGTTCGGAGTCATAATTTTTTGCAAGAAATGTTCTCACAATTATACAACATAGAGTGTATTTGAGCCCATATAAACTGCCGTTATTAAAATGTTTTTACATCTCTCTTAATTTTCTATTCATGTAAATATCCGTGTGCATATTGAAGTTTGTTTACTGGAAAGTGAAAAAAAAGGAGAAAACTAACAGCTCAAAAATTATGCACACATCATCATTAAAATCACCAACAACGGAGTTTGCCTTTTTGTGTTTGACGTGTTTTTTTTTGCGAAAGAGAATATGATAGAGTATTTGATAATGATTATGAAAAAAAAGGGAAAAATCAGCAACTACTGTTAACTGAAAAATGGAGAATACATATGAGTACAGACGCGTCTGTGGTTTGTGATTATGAAAAAAAAACTAGTCTTTGGATTTTCATATTCAGCAGCATCAAAATTATACAAATTATAATGATTATATAGTGAACAGAGTCAGTACTCTGTTGTTGTTTTTTTTTTTATTGACCACATTTTCAAACATAATTATTTTATATGTTTATTGTATTATTTAAAAAAATTTGCAAAATGTGAAGGAACTATTGCAAAAAAAACGCCTTTTTGTGGCAGCACTGTCCCTTTTTTTAGTTTTCTCATTTTCTTTAATATTTTTAAACACAACTTTATTAGTGGCATGTTATGGACTTTTTTCCAACTCATTCCCGGTTACCGGTTTTAGTCATGGTACGCACTATGGCGTCATTTATTTGCATTAACACAACCACAAAAAAATGGTTTTTGTTTACTTGAAATTAACATAAAAACACACACATACACTCACACAACTGCGGTATGCATACACATTCTTTCGTTAAATTTTAATGCATATATTTTTGTTTTTGTTATTTTAGTATAAATTAAATTTGCTTAATATAATTTCTAATTTCCTGCCATATGTATACGGTATACCCAGACACATTAAAGTAAACATCAGGGATTTAAACTTTTTTGAGTGAACTAATAATTACAGTTCTAGCAGCAATTTAAACAAAAGATATTATTTAATTAGAAGTCATGTGGAAAATTTAATTGAAGTTAATTTCCAATAAAAAAGTTATACCAAATTAAATAAATATGTATTTCATTATTGAAACACAAATTTGTTATAAAAACAAAGGAAACTCAATGAATAGATAAAATAAAAACGTCTTCTTGGTATGACTATTTATCGGCTTATTGCTGTCTGGGTTAGGTATATGGTTACATTAATACCTCGACATGCTTCGGGACCTTAATTTTACAAAGAAATATTCCATTTCACCAAAAATAAATAAATGGTGGTTACAGGGAAAGAAAGGCTCTATTTGGCAGATCGATGGGGTCTGCTTGTGGTCGGGAGTTAAATTCAAATCATGCGAACTATCACTGCAGTCGAGCATCCATTATATAGAAATGAAAAAACCTTGTAAATTTAAGTTCTTTCTTCTTACTTTTAGTAGATGTCGTGCTTAAAAATTGTAGAGCGAATAACACTAAGTTGTACTTAAAACAAAAAATAAATTCGATTACGTCAAAAATCAATTCTGAAACTCTTAAATCAAGTACGAAAAATTCATCTCGATGTTTAATCTATGCTGCCGATATTTATTATGGTGATGTGACTGAGGTAGTGCAGGCGTTGGCTTTTAATAAACATGGGCTGCAATGAGAAACATGAGCTTAAGACCAAAAAATCAAAATATTATATTTAACTAATAGGAAAGAAAATCAAAATAAAAACAGAAAAAATTATCACCAAAAATTTTTCAAACAAAAGTTTGTCTGAAAATAAATTTAGTTTTCAGTAAATATTCTTTACTGAATCAATGAATTTTTTGTTTGAATTTTACTTACCCCGATGACGACATACATACAAATAAGTAACAACAACAATATTAATATCAAAAAGAATACGATTGTACCAAGCTTGTTTACTGAAGATTTTTGAGTGAATCAATTCGTTATTGTCATGGCGTTAATTCTCGTTCATTTCCTTAGAGTCTTTAGATAAACATTCAGACTTGAATATATTTAACAAAATGAAATTTCATAAATGCTTAATAGATAATGACGATGATGACCCAGTTAAAAATTTTGTTTGATATATTACAAAAAATCGGTAAATATTTTTTTATTAAGTAAACTATTTTGCAATTAAGTTATGAGTTTAGTCGAACTATATGGGTCTATATTCAAAGAAATTGTAGTTATTTTGGCTTGAGTTCGGTTTTAATTTAATTAAAAAAAAAAAACTATATTTTTATTTAGAGATAAATATGAAGCTTCTAGACAAATAACATTTTGACTGCACGGAGGGTTGAACTGACGTTTAGATAGCTCCCGCTAATCTCATCAGAGCTCTTTACCGCTTAGACCACTCGACTAAAGTCGGTGGTTTGTAGTCAAGAGCTGAATAGCATCTACTTTTAATCAATTCATACTGTCACTCTTAGAGTTGTATTTCATTTGATAGTTATTGATATTCAGTTTTTTTTTCTTTGTCTTGTGTTAAGCTTCTTTTTGTTATTTCTCTATTCTTTGTTGCTATTCATTTACTTACTAGTTTTCGGCTATAAAACTTCTAAAACTGATTTTTAATTAACTTTATTTTTACACTACACTGAAAAAACCATGCAACATATGAACGAAATCGTTCGGATATTTTACGAAATATTTTGTAATTTCGCACCAAGAAATTCTTTCGTAAAATATACGAAACGAACGAAATTTTTGTGTTTATTTTACGAAGTATGTTTTGTGTTTTAGGAAATAATTTTTTATATAATACGAAAGAGTTTGGTAGAAAAGAGAAAATAAGTTTTACATTTTACGAAATACTTTCATAGTTTAAGGTAATATTTAGAGAATATTACTAAATATTTTTTGTGTTTTAAGAAAAAATTAAACAATTTTTTAATATATTTCTTGTTATTAAAGTTGCCCCTTCTTTTCTCAGAAATCCAATTTTATTATCAAATTCCCCTTTTGTGCCCCTTTTTGAAAATTTTCAACGGTAACGCTGTCTACAACTTATATGTAGCGCCCAATTTTATATGATTCAATTATTTTAAAAAGAACTTATATAGTCCATAACTAATTTCGTAATATGTACGAAATTTTAGTATATTTTACGAAAAAACGTACTAGTAAATGTTTTCGTTACTTTCGTAAAACTATAAAATTCTGGTGTAAAAATTTATTCCGTAATATGTACGAAAGTTTCGTAAATTTTTTCCAAAAAATGAAAAAACTACAAAAAGTTTTCCTTACTTTCGTCAAATAATAAAATTCTGGACTCAACCTAATTCGTAATATTTACGAAAGTTTCGTACATTCTACGAAAAAAGTGAATACGAATGGTTTTTTTATTATTTAACGAAAGTAACGAATACTTTCGTTAAATAATTAAATTCTAGACTAAAACTTTTTTCGTGGAATGTATGAAAGTTTCGTATATAATACGAAAAAAGTAACTACGAAAGTTTTTTTTCGCAAAATGTTGCATGGATTATTTTCAGTGTACTATTTAACTATATTATATTATTATTAAAAAAATAAAATTAAAACAATTTATTGTTTTATTTTTTTATTTGTCGACTAAACAATACAAGTGACTGACTTTGACATTTGTTGTCGCTTGACTTTTCAAAGTGGATACGAAATTTGTATGAAAACTATTACGTTGTCGATTGCTTGCATTGTCGATCGACTTGTCGTGCTGAAAGTTTTTACTGGGCCGCAAATAAGCTGTTTGTCGTTGAAAATGGAAGCGAGCGATAGCGGGCGATATCGTGGGTTAGGCTGTTAGTTTTTTCTGTGAATAGAAGAGGGTCAGTATGTAACATAGCTTATTTTCTAAGCCGAGGTATGCTCAGCTTATCGGGTGCTCAAAATGTCTGCCTCCTATGTTATAAATATATAACAACAAACAACAGAGTATCACTACAAGAATGGTCGCTGTTTGCGTATTAACAACAAACGAATAATACGATCCGACGAGATAAAAGTTTCGGCCATAGATAAATACGTTGATTTCTAACTCTCGGCGTGTCAATAAAAAATTGACAACTCTCTTCACGTCTTCATAGGCATTGTATCATAGGGCATATAGAGGCCAAACTGGAACTTCAAATACCTAAGTCTGCTGTCAAAAACATAAGTCAAAGAATGTATTAGTAGAACATTTTGTATTAGTATTGGTTTAAAATAAAAAATTCCACACAGCACTAAAAATGTACTTGGTTGTAATAAAAAGTATTCTAAAGCATTTATACATAAATTTTAATAAGTTTATCCTATTACACTCAAAATAAAATATTGCTAAATCTAACCAATTTCATCGGTTAGAATTGCGCCAAACCGTAAAATACAGTAAAAATCAACCAATAGAATTGGAATGTAGTTGATAGTGTATAAAACTACTAACCGGAAGGCTGCAGGTTCGATACCTGCCTGTGTTTGTTAAAAAAAATTGTTTTTGACATCTCATATTATTTATCATAACAGAATTCAGTAAATAGTTAATAATCTTCCTCACTAGCATCCCTCTAATAAGTGGTATTATAAATTGAACTAAGATCGCTGATGAGATGTTGTCGCTACCTCAAAAACAGTAATGCTTCGTTCTGCCACAGTCTTATATTAAGATATTCTAATAGTGTTGGATTAAATCAGATAGAGGAGATTTCCGCTAAATAAAAGTAAGTTGAAAATAAAATGAATGCAAGAATTTACATGAAAAAGTATTGTATTCTATTTCGTGACAAAAATTAATTAAATAGCTGATGTTTTCTTATAAAAAGCATCCACCTTCATAAGTGATAAAAGTAAACAAGAACGTTCTAGCGGCCTGTCGAAATCAATAGTACTAATCCGTTCTGCTTATCTGATTTGAATATTCGAACACTTCACTTTTAATAAATTAATTTTGAATTTACATCACTTCAAATATTGAACTAAAAAGCCAAAATAATAAAATTTCAGAGTTATACCTTTCAGTTCAAAAATAAAATTACTTAAAAATAATTTGATTTTATCTGATCAATTTAGTATCGAACTCACATGCTAAGCAATGAAATGCAATTGCAACCAATAAATTTAAAGGAGAATCACGTAAAATGTTAAATTAAAAACAGTAATTTCAATTTCATTATAACATTACACTGTGGAACAAATTCAAGTTTATATGGTTTTTTGGCTCTAACTCGTCGACTAATTTATATTTTTTAAATCTGTAACAGCCAAATTATTACTAGAGACCTGTGCAACAATTAAAATTGTTTAAAAAATTGATTTAGAAATTTTTATATTTTCATGCATTTTTAAAAAATATTTTCCACAAAACTAAGTCTTTTTTGTTTTCTGTTTGATCTATAATATGCTTCTCAGTTTCTTCAATAAATTTCATTGGAAAAGAAAACAATCATAATACAAAACTTGCGTTTTCCAGCTTAATTAATTAAATTTACTTCTGATTTTTTATGTACCAATTTTGTTCAGTGTTGGTTTAGAAGAAACATTGAAAAAGAAATTATAAAAATATGGAAAAAAATATAATTTTGATATGTTAGTTAGGAAAAATTTTAAGTAAAAAAATTAAATATATTAAATTAATGATTTGTCCAGTTGCCGTATAGCAGGCGGCTGTGGATCAACATCACTGCTCTCTCTCTAATATCTTGGTCATTGTCATCATCATCAGAAAGGTCGATAATTTCGTCCAACAGATATTCTGGAATTTCATCTTTGTCTTCCCCTTCTTCCTCTTTTTCCTAATCTTCCTCTTCTTCAAAGGGGTTTTTATACCACCAACAAATTTCAGCGAGTATTGTATGTGGAGATTTCTTTCCTCTGTACCTGAAACGAAAATAGTTTTCAATCATTAACATGTTTAAATTGTGCACTCTGACAAAGATATTAGAAAAATCTTGGAATTTAAAATATGCACACTCTATAGTTACCTTATTTCAAATGGAAGCGCAGTTCGGTGATAACGTTCGCCTTGCTCATCAGATTCAGTTGGCAACTATTGAGCGAGTTGATCAAGATTAGGGTATTCATTTTAATCGACATTTCAATTGTACGATTAATCAATTAATCGAAATTGAGGTTCTTAAATTACTCGAGCAATCGAGTAAAACTTTTATTTCATTCGAGTTATTCGAGTAAGCTTTACTGCTAAAAATTATTCGAGTTAATCGGAAAATGATTGAATTTAATCGATTTTTTGTACATTTTTGTGAACAAAAATAAAACAAAACAAGTTTTTTCGCGTTATTATATATGTTAATAATAAAAACAAAAGAAAACACAACATCTCTACATGCATTAGATCATAAACTGATCCTTTAAAATAGTTTTTTTTTTCACTATTCAAATGTCGCGCTTTGACAACATTTTGCGAAAGGAAATATTTAATACCATTCCGACCTGTCCTGTATTCAATGCAGAATAAAAATAATCGGAATTGGCATAACATTATTGTTGTTATAAATATAAATACGGTTACACTTTGGAAATATTTGCCCAAAAAAACGTAACCACTACTTTTGCTCAGAGTTAGTTTGATTTAACTTGTTTTTTATATCACAAAATAAGTTATGATGCAAAAAGCTATTTTTATATTATTTTTAATAAATGCGAACCCATATTAAAAAAAATATTATAATTAAAGGCAAGGAATATTAATCATACCCAATTTTTTCTGAATATAACGTTACGAACCTTAGCCTAATTATCAATTTAGATTCACAGAGCAAATACGTTCGATATAATCATATTAATAAAGGAAATACAATTTTAACTTGTCTGTGAGTTACGTTTTTTTCGGCAAATATTTGCCAAGTGTGACCGTACTTAAGGCTTTTATAATTCCGAACATAACATTCGATATTTTACGAAACATCTAGTTAACTAGTTGCTCTCGAAATATCTTCTTTATTTCAAATAATTTTTTTTATGTTTATATTTCTTCCTATTATTGTTACTACATTATTTAATTAATTTTTTATCATGCGGACTATTAGTATGAAATAACGTTCGAATTGAATGGCAAATTTCATATAGATTAAAAAATTTTTCCACTTTTATTAACAAATCTACAAAAACTCATTAAAAAAGAACATTTGCATAAAATTGTTTAATCGAGTTATTCGATT